>JARBWK010000008.1:63138772-63589476 GCA_030556195.1 Anolis apletophallus | reverse complement strand
TCTCTCGAATTCAGGGCCCTAACATCGGAAGAGGTGAGAAGGTTAGTGACAGGGCAAGAGCGATCTGCCCTACGGACCCCTGCCCATCGCACCTAATCAAGTCCAGCGTTGACATCATATCGGGCGCTCTGAGGGACCTGGTGAACCTCTCCCTGGATACAGGCGTTTTCCTGACTCTCTGAAAAGAGGCCAGAGTTAGCCCCTCCTGAAAAAGACGAGCCTTGAGCCCTGACGACCCAGCAAACTACCGCCCTGTTGCCAATCTACCTTCCTGGGTAAACTCCTGAGCGGGCGGCGGAAAGCCAACTGCGTGACTTCATCGATCCGGGGGCCTGGACCCGTCCCAGTCAGGTTTCGTGCGGGTCATGGAGTGGAATCCGTTCTGGTGGCGATCACAGATGACATCCGCCGCCAGCTGGACGGGGGGGCTCGGCAGTCCTGGTCCTCCTGGATCTAACTGCGGCCTTTGACACCGTTGATCATGATTTACTGCTCCACCGCCTGGCTGCCTCCGGGATCCAGGACAAGGCTCTGAGCTGGCTGGGATCGTTCCTACGGGCCGCCGCAGCGGGTCGAGTGGCAGGGCCAGGTCTCTAGGAAATGCGGTTGGAGTGCGGAGTTCCCAGGGTGCCATCCTGTCTCCCACCCTTTTCAACATCTATGTCCAGCCCCTGGCCAGTATTGCTAGGAGCCATGGTTTCTGTTGCTACCAATACGCCGACGACACACAGCTGCTACTGAAGCTCGACCCAGGGACATCAGCGGTGCCAGACAGTTTCAGTCAAGGGCTGAGAGCGGTGACAAGCTGGCTCAGAGCATACAGACTCAAAATCAACCCGGCAAAACGGAGATTCTCTGGCCTGGCCGACCGACCCTCACTCACCACTACCACTCTTGAAGGCGAGCCCCTATCCCCGGCCCGGCGGTGAAGAGCTTGGGAGTGATTCTGACGAGAGACTGTCGATGGAAGCCCAGATCCAGGCCGCAGCTAAGGGCGCCTTTTTCCATCTTCGCAGGGCCCGAATGGTTGGCCCCCTATCTACCATCAGAGGCGTTGAGAACTGTGATACATGCCACCGTGCCTCGCGTCTTGATTATTGCAATGCCCTATATGCGGGCCTACCTCTGTCCACAACTCGGAGGCTGAGGCTCATTCAGAACGCAGCGGCCAGACTCATCTCTGGGACATCTGTCAGAATCCATATCTCTCCAATTTTAAAAGATCTTCATTGGCTGCCCACAGAGTTCAGAGTGATTTACAAACTTATGGCGCTCACCTTTAAAGCACGGCATAATATTGGGCCAGCCTACTTGGGCGATCGGCTGACAGTCCAACGCACCGAGAGGCCAGCGAGCCATAAATGGTGATCGATAGCCATCCCTGGGGTGAGAGAGGCTCGGCTGATGGAGACCGACGAAGAGCCTTCTCCGTGGTGGCTCCACGATCTGGAACACCTCCCCGCCTGCCCTCAGGCCACATCGCCCAAATCAGATTCCTATCGACCTGAAAACCTGGCTTTTGCCAGGCATTTGGGGTTTGATCGGACGCGTGGAGACTGAGCCTTTCTGGCGTGTGTACCTATGTTTTAAACTGTTGTATTTTTGGGTTTTTAAATGATGTAAGTCGCCCGGAGCACCAGTGGTGGAGGGCGACTCACAAATAATAAAGTTATTATTATTATTATTATTATTATAATGTCATGCCCTAGGTTTCTGCTGCTGTTGGCGGCAAGGAACTGAATAGGTAGCTCCAACAGGGGATGGTATGGGCGGGGACTGGGAGGGGCTTATGTAAATTCTTTATTTAGAGCTATTATGTCCGAGATTCTTGCGCATGCGCAGAAGTAAACCCACTTGTGTGAATTTCACAGACTTTACACTCGAAGAAACACGGTTACAGGTAAGCAACCTAATCTTCTCCCTCGTCCTAAACTGAAAGCCTAACCCCACTGTTCATCCTTTTTGGGCTCTCCTACCTCATCCAGGGTTTTATCATTTTACCTCATCCATTTGGCCTGCCCTTTAGTTCGATTGTATATTATGTCAATTTGCTTTATTTTATTTTGCTTTTGTATGTATTCAGAAGAAGGAAAACTCTGATTTCAAACCCAGGCAGATGGTGCTCATCTAACCCTGTAAGGCCAACCATCTAGAGAAAGAAACTCAAACCAAACCTATGACCTGAGGACCTCGCTGCCACCATCCAAGCTTGCTAGGCCCCGGCAGACGAACCTCTGGTTTAAAAGGTGAGGCCAGTTCTGTGCACGCTGCGCTCCACCAAAAATTCCATTGCACAGGCTCGAAGGACACATCCAACCTCCGAGTCATCAACGTGCTTGTAGAAAGTGTGGGATGAGTCCTTCCTGAATCTTTCTTTGCGAAGAAAAGCCAAGTAAAAAGTAAAACATTTTGTTGTCTGCATTTTGTATTTTATTCAGCTATATTGTATTTTTGGGCATGGCCTCAAGTGCTCATCTAAAGTTTATTATTAGCTGAAGAACCTTTTGGCCAGCAAGTTGTCCATATCAGGGGACACCTTTAGTATATGGCTGACATGACTGCATGGGGTTGGTGTCATCTACCTTCCTGCTGGAGTGGTATCTATTGGATAGATGGTGGTGGGATATAAATAAAGTTTATTATTATTATCCTGCTCCCTGGATTCGAATTGCCAACCTTTCGGTCAGCAAGTTCCGCAGCTCAGCAGTTTAACCCGCTGTGCCACCGGGGGCTCCCTAATATTTGATAGTTTTAGTATATGAAAGATTTTCCTGACATTATGTCCAGTCCTGTCCGACTTTGAGGGTTGGTGCTCATCTCAATTTCCAAGTTGAAGAACCGGTGTTGTCCATAGACACCTGTGGCTGGCATGACTGCATGGAGTGCCGTTACCTTCCTGCTGGAGTGGTATCTATTGGATAGATTGTGGCGGGATATATAAAGTTTATTTTTATTATCCTGCTCCCTGGATTCGAATTGCCGACCTTTCGGTCAGCAAGTTCAGCAGCTCAGCAGTTTAACCCACTGTGCCAACAGGGGCTCCCTAATATTTGATAGCTTTAGTATATGAAAGATTTTCCCCTGACATTATTTCCAGTCCTGTCCAACTGGGGGTTGGTGCTCATCTCAATTTCTAAGTTGAAGAGCCGGCGTTGTCCATAGACACCTGTGGCTGGCATGACTGCATGGAGTGCCGTTACCTTCCTGCTGGAGTGGTATCTATTGGAAAGATGGTGGCGGGTTATAAATAAAGTTTATTATTATCCTGCTCCCTGGATTTGAATTGCCGACCTTTCGGTCAGCAAGTTCAGCAGCTCAGCAGTTTAACCCACTGTGCCAACAGGGGCTCCCTAATATTTGATAGCTTTAGTATATGAAAGATTTTCCCCTGACATTATGTCCAGTCGTGTCCGACTTTGGGGGTTGGTGTAATATAAATAAAGTATTATTATTATTGGTGCTCATCTCAATTTCTAAGCTGAAGAACCGGCGTTGTCCATAGACACCTGTGGCCGGCATGACTGCATGGAGTGCCGTTACCTTCCTGCTGGAGTGCTACCTATTGATCTACTCACATTTGCATGTTTTCAAACTGCTAGATTGGCAGAAGCTGAGGCTAACAGCAGCAGCGCACTCCGCTCCCTGGATTGGAACCTGCAACCTTTCGGTCAGCAAGTTCAGCAGCTCAGCAGTTTAACACACTACGCCACTCAAAATTAATTATGTAGCGTAGTGCAAAATTAAATAAGGGAATGCACACAAAAAAAGTATATAGACTTACTACAAAAGAGGCAAAACTTCCAATTCCTGAGTGTACTAAAGCTATGAAATATTAGTATACTCAGGAATTGAAGTTTTGTCTTCTTTTGTAATAAGCCTATACTTTGTTTGATCAGCACATGAATAGAATAGGGACTTGGGAAATCAATGAGGGAAACGACGCCCAATTGGTCCGCGTGGCAAACCCAATGAAAAGAGCCGCCACAGGCAGAGCACGAGGACGCCTTGCCCTGCGCATGCGCAGTCACTCTAAAGGCGTACTCGCAGAGCCGCCACAGAGCACGAGGACGCCTTGTCCTGCGCACGCGCGGGCAGTCTGTCGGCGTGCCCGCCAGGCAGTGACGTCACGCCGCCGGCCCCGCCCACCGCGGTCCCCCTTCGCCGCCTCAGGTGCTCCCGCGGCCGAGTGTGTCAGTGAGCCAGTCAGCGGGTGAGCGAGGCTGCCCTTCGGCGCCGGGTTTTGCTCGGGCAGCGATGCGAGAAGGCGGGGAAGGAAGGTGAGCGGTTTGTGGGGAAATGTGGGCGGCGGAAACAAGCGAGGCCGAGGCCAAGTTGGGGAAGGAAGGCCCCTCCTCAGGTGGCAGTCCTGAGGGGTTTCCTCAAGAGCGAGGGGAGGGCCTCCCGCCTCAGGAGGCGAGGCGAGGCTCGGGGCGGCCTGCTTGGCGGGCACCTCCCTTCCCGAGATTCACAGCTGGAGCAGGCTCGGGCGAACTTGGGCTTCCCCTCCAGGTGTTTTGGACTCCAGCTCCCACCATTCCTCTCAGCCTCAGGCCCCTTCCTTTCCCCCCTCCCTCAGCTCTTCCTTCCTTTCTCAACTCCATATGGTTGGGGAAAACAAAACCAAGGGCACCCCAGTGTTTCAGCCACTGCTCACAGCCCCATTTCCACGCTGGAAGTGAAAAATGTAACTTCTTCTCCAGTCAATGTGTTCTCCAAGAACTGTAACTTTTAATTGTTAATAACCCATCACAATTTAGTACATACTAGCTGTACCCGGCACGCGTTGCTGTGCCCTATTTAGGAGATGCGAGAAAGTCTGAGTATGTAAGGGTTGGAATTGTTGTTAGTTATGGTGTTGTTGGGGCCCTGGCTGTGTCGTTGTGGGTTGTTCTGGTGGGTGGGATGTTGGAGTCCTGTGGAGTTGTTGTTGTGTGGTGTTGCTGGCGTTCTGCATAGCTTGTGGATATACAATGTTTTTTTGTCTTTCCGTCTGCTGTGTTGATGTAGAGCAGTATTTCCCAACCTTTTTTGAGCCGCGGCACACTTTTAACATTAAAAAAATCCGGGGGCACACCACCAACCAAAATGACACAAAATGACACTCTAACACAGTAAAGAACGGTTGGGGGTTGGTGGCCTGCTGGGAGCAGCTGCTGGGAGTGCCAAAGCCGGGGAGGGGCGGAGCCAGGCTGCGCCATGCCCCACCCCCTACCCCCAGCTTCACCTCTCCCAGCAGCTGCTCCAGCCTTGAGGGGGGAGTGCTAAGCCAGCGGTGCCAGAGCCAGCACAATGCTGGCTTGGCACTGTCCCCTCAAGGCTGGAGCAGCTGCTGGGAGTGCCGAAGCCGGGGGAGGGGGCAGAGCCAGGCCGCGCCATGCCCCGCCCCCAGCTTCAGCTCACCTACAGGCCGCGCCATGCCCCGCCCCCTCCCCCCAGCTTCAGCTCTCCTACAGAGGAGGAGCATGAGCGGTGAACGGGCTTCAGTGGGCGGGGCTCCTCCACACGGCTTCAGCGAGTGAGGGGCGAGAGTCATGGTGGGAGTCATGGCGGATTGGAGGCTGGCTGGGGAACGGCCGCAGGAGGCGGCGCCCCGGTCACTTCTTTTTCTTCGCCACTGCCCGGCCCTTCCTCCTCCTCCCCCAAGCAGCAGGAGTTCGGCAGGAAGGGGGGCAGACAGCTTTTCTCGCAGCACAGCAGGAGGTCCGTCACGGCACACTAGTGTGCCACGGCACACTGGTTGAGAAAGACTGATGTAGAGGTTTATTTATTTATTTGTTCGGCTTCTATGCCGCCACTCTCAAAGAGGCTCGGGGCGGCTCACAGCCAGAGAGCAAACAATACACGAAACGCACAGACAATCTAAAACACAGCATAAAATACAAGATAATAAATGCAAGATAAAAACATCATTAAAACCACAATGTACAGATTTAAAATTGAGGGCAGTCTGGGCTCATTTGCACAGCTTGGGGGGGGGGGGGAGTCCCAACCAAGGGGTCCCATTAGGCCTGCCCCTGAAAAGCAAGTCAGAAGAGGTGGGTCTTACACGCCCGCCTAAATGGGAGTAACTCGTGAATGGCCCGTGTAGCTGCCGGAAGGGCGTTCCACAATATCGGTGCTATAACCGAAAAAGCCCTTCGGCGGGTGGCAGTCCTTTTTGCCACTTTGGCGGAGGGGACAGCTAGGAGATTGGAATCCTCCGAGCGGAGTGATCTCGGAGGGTAGTATGGGGTGAGACGGTCCCTCAGATACGCTGGCCCCAGACCGTGTAAGGCCTTGAAGGTAAGGCCTTGATGCGTGTGTGGGTGGGGTACTTTGGAAGTGAGTGGAGGTACTTGAAATCCCATTATCTATGGTGTGTCCTCCTCTGAACTGCAGTCGGATGGAGTGTGGGTCATGGGGGGCATTGTGTGCCAAGTTTGGTCTGTATCGGTCTTGGTTCTGGGCCACAGTGGTCTGTGGGGAATGATGGGTTTTGAAGTAGTACAAATCCCATTATCCATGGAAGTACTTCAAGTCCCATAATCCATGGTCCACCCTCCTCCAAACTGTAGTAGAATGTAGCGTGGGTCATAGGGGCTCTGTGTGCCAAGGTAGGTTACTGTAAATTCAGGCCATACACAATGTCCCATGAGCTGAGGCCTAGTTAGGAACAGCAAGTTAATGAAGCCTTACTGTCAATTCAGGCCATACACAATGTCCAATGAGCTGAGGCCTAGTCGGGAGAATCAAGTTAATGAAGCCTTACTGTCAATTCAGAGCGTAAACAGCTTCCCAGTAAGTGAAGCCTAGTTAGGGAAATCAAGTTAATGAAGCCTTACTGTCAATTCAGAGCGTAAACAGCTTCCCAGTAAGTGAGGCCTAGTTAGGGAAATCAAGTTAATGAAGCCTTACTGTCAATTTTGGGCGTGGTCTGTGATTTTTTGGGGTGTAAATTTTTGTTTTGAAGTAATTTGGGTGTTTGTGTTGGGGATTGGCTCAGGCCTTTTCCTTATTGTTTTGGCAGTTTATAATGGATCGGAATTTTCATGTTGGCTGGCCAGTGCAGCAGTTATGCAAATCCGCCCTTATTGGCAGCCAATCATGTTGTTCAGAATGTAGAGGCTGGGTGAGTCTTTGGCTGCCCCGGAGGATGCTGGTAAATGTAGTTTTATTTTTACTCGTTGTTTTGGGGGCCTTTTAGGTTTGCTTGAGGCCTATTTCTGTTGGCAAGTATTGTGTTTCTGCGTTGTATGGTTTCTTTGTTTGAGGTATACATCACATGACGTGAACCCATTTATATAATAGATAATAAACAACATGCAAAATGTTGTCTGAACCAGTGTTTCCCAACCAGTGTGCCGCGGCACACTAGTGTGCCGTGAGTGATCATAAGGTGTGCCGTGGGAAATTGAACCCTCCAATACCCTTTCTTCCCCCTCCTGCCGAACACTTTTTCTTCTCCACTCGGGCTCCCTTCTTCCCAGCCTCATTCTGCTCGCTTTGCTCTGCGGGCGAGTCTGCGCAGTAGCGCCGTGACAGGTCATGTCTTCCTCCCTCCCCCTCCCCTCCTGAACACGCTCACGCTGCCCCCTCGAATCAAAATGGTGGCAGAAGCGGCAGTGTAGAAGAAAAAGTAAGTGTTCGGCAGGAGGGGGAAGAAAGGGCGCAAAGGGGAAGGGGGAGGAAGAGGTCTCCGTCGAAAGCTGACAATGGGCAAACTTGGACCTTCTAGGAATGGTGGGAGTTGAAGTCCAAAGCACCCAGAGGGCCGAAGTTTTCCCAGGCCTGTTTTAGGGACCTTAAAGTGGTGAGCCTCCTTCCAACATTGTGATTCTGGATAGAAAACAAACAACAACATAACATAACATTGTTTGAGTCCACAGTGCTCTCTGGGTTTAGGTGAACTACAACTTCCAAACTCAAGGTCAATTCCCAAGCAAACCCTTTCAGTACTTTCTGTTGGTAATGAGAGTTCAATATGCCAAGTTTGGTTCAATTCCATTGTTGCAAGAGTTCAGGATGCTCTTTGATTGTGTGTTAACTATAAATCCCAGAAACTGTAACTCCGAAATGTCAAGGTCTATTTCCCCCAAATCCCATCTGTGTTCACATTTGGGCATATTGAGTATTCATGCCAAGTTTGGTCCTGATCCAACATTGTTTCAATCCACAGTGCTCTCTGGATATAGGTGAACTACAACTCCAAAACCCAAGGTCAATGCCCACCAAACTCTTATAGCATTTTCTCTTGGTTATGGGGGTTCTGTGTGGGAAGTTTGTGTCTTTCTGCCATTCCTGCCAGGATATCTATGTTGAGTTCATCGAAACAGGCCCAGGTTTCACACTGAGTGTATAAATACAGTTGAAAACATATTAACTATATGTATTACTGTGTTAGAGTGTCATTGTGTGTCATTTTGGTTGGTGGTGTGCCCCAGGATTTTGTAAATGTAAAAAATGTGCCGCAGCTCAAAAAAGGTTGAAAAACACTGGTCTGAACATCTCAGCGGCTAAGATCATCCGGGGAGGCCTTGCTCTTGGTCCCACCTCCTTCACAGGCCTGACTGGTGGGGATTAGAGACAGGGCCTTCTCGGTGGTGGCCTCTCAGCTGTGGAACGCTCTCCCTAACGAAATTAGATCAGCGCTCTCCCTCTGAATTTCAGAAAAAAAGTAAAATGGCTGTGGAACCAAGCATTTGCATGCCAAATCAGAACTTGGGAGATAAGCATTTGGGCTGTATGCAGGACAAGAAACTAATACGGATTATGTGCAATTGTTATTAGATACTGGGGTGGTCTGGATCAGGCCTGGGCAAATTTGGGCCCTCCAGGTGTTTTGGACTTCAACTCCCACAATTCCTCACAGTCTCAGGCCTTTTCCCCTTGGGCCCAAGTTTGCCCAGGCCTGCTTTAGGAAAAGGCCTGAGGCTGTGAGGAATTGTGGGAGTTGAAGTCCAAAACACCTGGAGGGCTCAAGTTTGCCCAGGCCTGCTTTAGGAATTATGGGAGTTGAAGTCCAAAATACCTGGAGGGCCCAAGTTTGCCCAGGCCTGCTTTAGGAAAATGCCTGAGGCTGTGAGGAATTGTGGGAGTTGAAGTCCAAAACACCTGGAGGGCCCAAGCTTGCCCAGGCCTGCTTTACGAAAAGGTCTGAGGCTGTGAGGAATTGTGGGAGTTGAAGTCCAAAACACCTGGAGGGCCCAAGCTTGCCCAGACCTGGTCTGGACCATGCTTTTGGATCATGTTATTTTAATGTTTATGTTAATATGTTTCTGATTTCCTTTTTTAATGTTTAAATATAATTTATGTTTTGTGATTTAATTGATAGTTGTATGTTACTGTTGTTTTATGTTAGGTTTTCACGTTTTGTAAGTCGTTGAATTTTGCCTTGAATATGTTGGAAACCACTTTGAGTCCTGTCCCACCCCCTAGGTGTGAGAAAAGCAGTAAATAAATGAAGTAAATAAAAATGTGTAAAAGTGGAAAATACGAGAAAATCTGTTCTCCAGATTATTGGACATGTGTTAATCACATGAATGGCTGTTTGTGAAAAAGATAGAATTTTAGCCAGCATTCTGCAACCATGACCTAATTCTTCATGCTTCTTTTTCTGCCCCCGGCCCCAATACATACCTGAGATAACTGGGTTTGTGTGACACTAAGGTTTTTGTTTTGCTTTGTTTCATGTCATGAGTGACTTGAGAAACTGCAGGTCGCTCCTGGTGTGAGAGAATTGGCTGTCTGCAAGGATGTTGCCCAGGGGATGCCTGGATGTTTTCCCATCCTGTGGGAAGTTTCTCTCATGTCTTCACATGGGAAGCTTGAACTGACAGATGGGAGCTCACCCCACTTCTCAGATTTGAACCTCCGACCTTTCAGTCAGCAGTCCTGCTGGCACAAGGGTTTAACCCGGTGGTTCTCAAACTGAGTCCCCAGGTGTTTTGGTCTACAACTCCCAGAAATCCCAGCCACCTTACCAGCTATTAGGATTTCTTGGAGTTGAAGGCAAAAACATCTGGGGACCCACAAGTTGAGAACCACTGGTTTCACCCATTGCACCACCAGAACCTCCTGTGACACTAAGTGAAAGAGCTTGATTCCCCCCTCCAAACATGTATGATGCAATGACTTAAAAAATAAGGTGCTTCATTGATAGTCACACAAGCAGTTCTTCACAGGTTTACATATTTCTATTTACAAATTCTAGGATTTTTTTTCATCACTGACTCCGATACTGTTAAGCACAGTTAGTGTACTGTATACAACGAGTGCAGTATTTTAGACTTCAACTCCCACAAGGTCCAGCCCAGCCAATGAAGAAGGATTGTGGAAATATTTCATTTAAATATGTTGAGAGCTGCAGGTTTCCAGCTTTGGATCTACACTGATAGACAGCAGCTCTCCAGAATCCTTCCTCTTATTTGTATGTATGCAAACAGTTGGTGCTGTAAATATCAATTTCTCATAAAGCAGAACTCTTCCATGATATCTTGAGAAAAAATATCTCACAAATTCTGATACTTTTTTAAGTTGAGAAAAATACCATATTTACTAATTTATAAGTTGACCTGATATTATAATTCTGCTGCTTATAATACAAGTATTATTTGGAGGAGAAAGTGTACAAAATGAAATGCATTGACAATTTTCTTTCCTTGCTCAATTCTACAGGTAATTTGGAATAAATATTTTAAGTGGTGAAATGTTTTGTCATTGGGAGGCAGTGAAGAGGTAAAGTAACTCTATCCCTATCATTGTAAAGTTTAAGGGGCTAGTTTTAATTAATATATTGATTAAAGGTGACCTCTGTGTATTGAGATTATAACTCTGGTCTGTTAAAGATTATCAGTTTGACACTTTGTCAGTTAGAAACCTTAATATCCCAGCCAGACATGCTTTCATTGAGTATTTATTTTCCTCTGTGTTGTTGTGCTGCATGTCTAAAGCAGGTCTACATTGAATATCAATGTTTGTTTTTCGTCCAATATTTAGCATAAGATAATGTCGGTGGTACATTCAACATATTTCTTATGGGAGATGAAACTGTATTAACTTGGTTGTTTGGGGCCAAAGCAGGGACAGATTGTATTGGCATCTTATCAAGCTAAAATTACCATTGTGACTGCCTGTATGGTATATTATAGCTCAGGGCTGTCCAACATCTTTTGGGCCAAGGGCCGGAGCCCTGGCCACTGATGACCTGGGGCCAGAGCAGGGGCGGGCAGCTCCTGACGGCACGCTGACGTCACCACGCCTGACGTCACCATGCCGGCGTCCTGCACGGCCCGCCCCTTTTTCGGCGAGGCTTGCTGACGTCACCAAGCCCCGCCGAAAGGGGCGGGCCGTGCAGGACGCCGGCGTGGTGACGTCAGACGTGGTGACGTCAGCTCACTGTCAGGAGCGGCCCGCCCCCCCGCCTCCCTCCCTCCTACAGTGACAGCCAGGGCGGCAGAACCGGCGATTTCTCCCGGTTCTGCTGTCCCGGCTGAGGCTGTAAGAGGAAGTCGTAATACACAAAAACAAACAGTGGGCTACACCCTGGTAAACATGCGAGCGCAAATAGGGTAACAATGAAATCAAGCAGGTTTAGTAAAATAGAGATATTTCATTAGCAATAGCAATAAGCATGGGATCAATCAACATTCATAACATACAAATCATAAGCTTATAATAGCATAAGTCAAGTATACAGTAATACACAGAACACATGTATGTGGATACATATCCTTCCACAAGTAACCTTCCACAGGTCTGGAGCCGCTACTCACAAATTTAATGCAGTAAATAAGGAAATAGTCAATCAATGTCCCAAGGGGTATCTTGGTCGAGAAAAGAGAGGGATGGAGACTGGCTCACGAAGATGATAGGGAAGGGCAGTGTTCGAGTGGAAGGAAGGAGAAGATGGTAGGAAGCCCAAATCAGGGGGGGGGTGCGAACCCGCTGTTGGCGCGGAGCCGCAAACCGGGAGAGGGGCTCCCCGGGGTGCCCAGGTTCCCGCCTCTGGAAGTGAGCCCACAGGATAGACTCTATCGTGTGGGCTCACTTCCGGAGGAGGAGAGCGTCGCCCGGCCCCTCCTCTCCTGGGCCTCCCCTGCCTCCTCTGTCTTCCCTGTCAATCTTTTTCAATCGCTGTGACGGAGCACACAAGTGCCGGGATCAGCTGGTGTGCCGCAGGAAAACTTCAGAGGGGGGAGAAAGGGGGGGGGAGAGGTTTTCTAGCGGCACACCAGCTGATCCCAAACGGCACACTAGTTTCCCGCGTCACAGCGGTTGAGAAAGACTGTGTTAGCGGGTCGATATCAGTTTGGTCGTTAATTAAGAAATATTCTTTAATTAATTCTTTATTTTTTGAGATTTCTGCCTCAGATTTCAAAAGTGAATCATCTAGTCTCCACTTATAATTTCTTTGCCCCCATACTACCCTAATTTCCGTGGGAGCATGATCGGAGAGAGTTCTTGGATGTATTTTAGCTTGTGTAACTTTAGAGGCCAGATTTTTAGAGACGAGAATCATATCTATTCTCGACCAAGTCCTCCCGCTTGCTGAGAAATAGGTAAAGTCGTGTTCTTTTGTATTTTGCCATCTCCATACATCTATTAGTGAGTTTTCCTTCATCAAATTGAAAAAAGAGCTCGGCAACTTACATTTGTTTGTTTGTTTTTTACCTGGGCTATATTTTTTATCTAGTTCCGGGTTGATTATACCATTAAAATCCCCGAGTACAATACATTCCTCCCAGTCTAGAGTCTTTATTTTCTCATTTAAGTCTTGAAAAAACTTCACTTTCGAACCGTTTGGTGCATAAATGCACACAAACAATATTTTTTTCCCTCTTAGATCTCCCACAACCGCTATAACTCTGCCTTCCTCATCTCTGTATTTTATTTCAGGGCCCAAACAGGGGTTTACATATAATGCAACACCCCTTTGTTTCTTTTCAATCGATGATGTAAATAGGGTTCCCAATTTACTTCTCTCTAGAAGAGAGCATTTTGATTTTTTAACATGTGTCTCTTGAATAGCATATACTAGGGCTTTTTGTTTTTGCAAGAAATGGAAAATTTTTGATCTCTTCTGGGGGATGTTTAACCCGTTTGCATTAATGGAGAAGCATTTTACCTCCATTCTTTAGTCTTGACCTTCCTCCTCTGTGATCTCTCCCGCTTCCTCCGAGTCCACGTCCGATATTTCTTGATCCAGATCCTGGTTGCTTTCCTCCTCTTCCGGTTCCTTATCTCTCCCATTTTTTTTGTCTTTATTGATAGTTCCACTCTCCTTTCCTATTCTTCTTTCCTCTCTTTTTTGTTCCTTTGGAGATAAGGAACCCTCCTCGCTTTTTGGGTCTTTAGGGTTCTTCTTCCAGTTTGAGTTGCTATTATTTGTATTAAGGTATGATTCCATTTTCTCAAAAACTCTTCTGCCGCTTCTACCGAGTCTATCCAGTATTTTACTGATCTGTATGTAAGTTGTAGGCCGTCTATCCTGTCCCATTTAAATCTTATATCATTGTCTTTCAACACATCGGTGAGGAAGTAGTATCTTTTTCGATTTTCTAGTACTATTGTAGGGAGTTCTTTCATTAGTCTTATCGGTTTATCTTTAATCTTGTATGGTCTTTCTTGATGGCATTTTATTAACTCATCCCTTATTTTCGTGGAGGTATATTGTACGATGATGTCCCTCTCTGTTTTGGTTCTTCTTGAGACGGCAGTGTTTATTCTAAATGCCTTGTCCACTTTTTCTTCAACCAGTTGTTTATCCTTCTGGAGTAATACTGCTGTCATTTCTGTTACCAAGTTCCTGGTGTCCTGTGATGATTCCTTCTCCAATTCTGTCAGGCCCCGTATTCTAATCTGAAAATCTTTCTGGAATGACTCAAGTTGTACATTCTTCCTTTGTAAGTCACGTTGAAGTTTGTTTATTTCTTTTATTTTTTCTGGTCTTCTTGGACTTTTGCTCTGGTATCCTCCTCACGTCTTTGTATTGTTTCCATTTTCTCATAAAGGGTCACCATCTCATTTCTAATAATAGCTACATCTTTCTTCATCTCCTTTCTCAAGTCTTCTTTGATTTGTTTTCTTTCCTCCGTTGCCCTCCCGATCATATCATTCATTCTTTTCATTTCAAAGATCAGCTCTTTTAGTTGATCCTTTATTTGCAGGTCCTCTTGGAAGGAGTCTCTTCTTGTCGAAGCAGTTTTAGAGTCTTTATCCATTTTTTTCCTCGTAGCCATCATTCCTCACACCTTCTGGCTTCCTTGAGTGGTGTATTTGGATTGGGGTTTGGATTGGGGTTTCACTAAATAGTTATAATTGTACTTAAATATGTGTCCAGGTCTTACTTATTGGGGGTAGTTGGCCTTTCTACTTCTCTCCTCTTCCTCCTCTTGGTTCGGTTTTGGTTTTCTTCTGTATGGGTCTTTGAAACCTATACTTGTTGTGGGCTTGTTTCTCCCTGTCTCTTTGTCGTTCTATGTTTTATCCTCCTGGCTCTAGGTTCATTCTATCCTTGCTACGTTGACGGAGAGTGTGCCCTTGGCCTCCGTTCAGTGCGGGTCGAGGGGTTTCCCCGTCTCCTAATGAAGTCGGGGTTCCCCCACCTCCCGGTTCACCCCACGGGGCTTGGGCAACCTTCCTTTCTCCGAAGGTTGTCGGGTTTGCGGGTCTCTTACCCCGGCTTTATGCAGCTGCAACAGGCTCTCTCAGGAGCAAGCCCTTCAGGCTCCCACCTCCATTCCTTCTCAAACCGGAAGTCCAATATTAATACAGTATCACTTTATTTTAAATTTATAAAGACTTAAAATAGTGTATACCTACTAAAATACTGCATAAAATAATATTAATACAGTATTTTAGTAGGTATACACTATTTTAAGTCTTTATAAATTTAAAATAAAGTGAAGGAAAGGAAGGAAAGGCGTTTCAAGGCTGGAGGGAGGGAGGGAGGACTGAGGAGGGAAAGCGCCTTGGAGAACGGCGGCAGCAGAACTACATAAAGCAGCAAAAATACCATTATATATATTTTAAATCAATTTTTTTTTTAATCCGCAAAACAGCGAGTCTGCAATAAGTGAACAGTGAAGTAGTGAGGGAACACTGTGTACAAAAGGAAAATAAGATAGTGGAAGTTCCCTTTCCAAATATTTAAAATGCGCCATCTAAAAGGAGAATGCTTCTCAGGGGCAGCCCGTGTATAATTGGGACCTGCTTTATTATGAGTGCTATTGTTGTTCTGGCTGCATCCGTTTCTAAAATAGCATTGGAACTGGAGGAATGATAGATCCTTGGCAGCAGTCATAAACAAATGCTTATTTAATTCTGTATTTTCCGTTAATGCAGACATGTGAATTAGCCTCCTAATTACCTGTTAATGCATAGTTCAGTCTAATTTTATCACTATTTTCCCCATACTTGTTACAAAGTAGGTATGCGGGAAAGATAGAGCTGGGGTGCCATGTAATGTTTTATATATTTTAATAGGTTTTTAATGGTTTTAACTATTTTAATAGCTTCTTGTTGAATTCTGTTTTAGTATTTATATTTTGTATGTTTTAAATTTTACAATGTACTGTTTTTAACATTGTTAGACACATTAAATCTCTTTTAAGAGAAAGAAAGTGGAATATAAATATAAATATATTAATAATAGCATTGCTTATTTAGGATAATTTGTTTAATCTATTGGATGAATAATACTTTTACTTACATTTTTAAAGGCTGTGTTTCAAGAAATTACCATTGCAGCAGGTTGTCCAGGCGAGAGCTTTATCGGGGGCTGATGCTGTCAATGCTCTGAGACCATTTTATTTTGCAGTGCATCCAGATTTTTTTGGCCAGCATCCAAAAGAAAGGGTAAATATATTTGTACTTCATGGTTTCTGTGAATCACACAATTGAATCACAGAATTGGGCATTCTTGCCCATGCACAGAGCATTGTTCAAAACCTTCTAAAATCACTAGGCACAAAAGTTTTGGTGATAACCCCACCCACCATCCTGAGACTATGTATGGCCCAGTTGCCACCAAAAACCCTCACTTCCTTTTGTTCTCACTGCAGCCGATTCAGGAATCTTCACTTGTTGAGCTTGTCTTCAGTCTTGTTGGTTTTTCCTTGGCTCTTTTACCAGCCTTTCAACTCTGCTTCTTTTGTGTGGCCGGATCTGGTCTCTTGAGACTGGTAGCTTATTGCTGTTGCTCCTGGTTCTGATTTTCGTTCCCTGAGTTCAGTGTTTGGCCTTTTTTGTGATGGCTTCCACCACTCGTTTGTAGCGGTACGAGCATTGTTCAGGCAAATTGCCGGGCATGGATACACACTTGAAGTGCCTCCTCTGTTTGGACGAAGGACATTCTGTCCATAATTTTATCCATTGCCAGGTTTTCATGCCTCAGGCCCTCACATTTTCCTTGTCATTGGTATGTTTTATCATTGATATGTCCAGCTAATTTTATTTAAATGTTTCCTTAAATTTTATCAGTATTCAGCATGGGTCACAGAAAATTGTTTAAATTTGTTTCCTACATTTTAAAACCAACTGCCAGAAAATTTGAGATTATATATCTCAGTATCACATGGTAATCTCAAGTTCCTCTTAATCTGCTTCACCTATCCTCCCATTAGTTTTCTGAGGTAAGTTTGAGTAGAGCAATAATTCCAAGGGCATCCAGAGAACTCAGTGGGCCTCTAGGAAATGGGCCTCTGGAAAGTAGTATTCCCCTGCACCCACTCTAACTCAGGCTTTCCTATGTCAAAATGTTGTATACATTTGCATGGCAAGGAGTTGGACTAAGTGGCCCATGTGGTCTCTTCCAACTATGATCCTATGAAAAGCTGATGATCTGTGTAGTATTTGCTTTAACATATGTAGTGTTCAGAAGTGAATAACCTTTCTTTATTTTTTTTTCAGGAGATCAATGAAAATTCTTTGAAAAGATTAAATGGGTATTTGGAGAATCTCCAGAAACCTGGTTTCAGGTCTTTCAAGCCAATTCAGCTCACTTTTTATGTACGAGAGAGAGAACAAAACCTTTCAGATGTCCAAGAATCATTTAGCAGTTCAGGTATTTCTGACTATTTTGTTGCTCTTACAAAACTAAATGCAGTATGAGCCTTCAATTGTTTGTGAGTCTTGGAGTTCATAGTTATAAAGAATCATAAGGTTTTTAGGCACCAAACAATGGGTCATGTTAACCTATTGAGAGTTCTCTTTTTCAGATTTATTTCTTTTTTGCCATACTATAATATTAAAAAACTGCTTAGTACTCAATTTAATGGATACTAATTGGCAGTTTTCTTCAAACTAACAAGTATGGACTTGATTATCCATGGTGACCGGAGAGTTCAAATGATCCTAGTTGATGGGTTTGTTTTGAAAGCATTGCATGTTTCTATATTACTCTATTTTCTCTCATGAAGTTTTGTTTTCTTAAGTCATTCAGAGATAATTATAAAAAATGTTATTTGATATAAAATGAAAGGGGTAAACTTCATTTCTCAGCCCAAAATGTGCAGTGTAATTAGAGGGAAATAAACAAATTTGTTTGTGCCTTGTGTGTCTGTTTGCCATATTGGTGTCAGACTCAGACCCATAATGAATGCTGCTACATATAGCATTGCCTTTGGGAAGGATTATAATTTGAATACCTCATTTAATCTAGAATGGTGTAGACTCAATTTGGGAGAACATTCCCTATTGCTGTCAATCATGGTTAACACAATAACAGAATTATTGCAATGAGTTACAACTTTTATGCCATTCTCTTACTGCTCCTAAGGTTTGCTTTTAAATATAATGGAAAACCAAAAGGCAACGGGGAAGTATCAAGTAACATAGCAATCAGCTCAACAATTCGCTATTTTTTTTCATTAGCAGTAATGAATAATCTTTGAGGGGCTTGTAACAAGTTATGTAATGGCTTGTTTTTCAAAAAAGAAACTTTCCAGGTCCTGTTTTTTGGGAGATGGATGCTTACATTTGTTAATACCATGACTACTATTAATTCCACCAGAGATAACACTAGCATACTGATTCACCGAAGCTGAGAAGGAGGTTGATTCTTTGTGAGAAAAGAATAGAAGCAATGTGAGTTCTTTTTGCTAAATATTAATTTCCTTTGGGGTTGTATCTTATAGGATTTCGAGCAGTCAGTTTCACCCTACGCACCAGAGACCTGCTAAGCACAGTGATAAACATCCTGAATTCCTGCAGCTTATCTACTGAGCACTTACAAAGCTTGAGCAACAGTGTGAATACTCCGTCTAACCCGGAAACACAAAAACCATTTCCAAGGCCAATTAAATGGGACAAGACCTATTATTCTTTTACTGGATTCAAAGATCCTGAGGAAGAACTGGAGCAGGCCCAGAGAATGGAAACTACTCTGAGGTATCAGACTATGGAATATAAGGCGGATTCACTAGACCTTTGGTATACTGAGCATCACACTGTCCCTGTTGAGGAGAGGATGGAGGAAGTGTGGTGTCCTCCAGATATTTTGTGCTATAAATCACTTAATTTAACTTTCTTCGTCAACACTTTATGCCTGAGATGTTATTAAGGTGTTCTTTTCTTTATTCTAGTGCTTCCACATTCAGCAGCTATAGGAGAAGAAAGCTACTGGTTTCAAGTTACTTACACCTCAATCATATTTTTTTAAAGAATGTCCAACTGTTTCTATTGAATGGTTTTTAACAACTGTTTATTTTTAATGTGTTGTGATTAACTTGTTTTAATAACTATATTGAGTTTAATGGTATTTTTACATCTAATTTTTGTGTGTATAAATTATGAGCTACTTTCTGATCCAATCCTAGGGGAAAACAGGGTGTCAATAAATTATTGTTATTAATATTAACAACAACATCCACAGCAGCAGCTGCCATCTTGTTTCCAGAGTGGGTGCGGTCCACAAAACCAAAGCCATATGGACGGCATGACTTGTCCCATGGCCTAGATAATTATCCAAGCCACCCCCATAATGCCTTGCCCTATTCCTCTTCTCTCAAATAGCTTGGAGACAATGCCTCCTGCTGCTGCTATTGCCATTGGTGATTCTTTTTCCTTTTTCTTCTATGTGTTTGTTTTCATCATTGATTCAACTATTGATAGAACCAATGGAATCTCAGTACCACCTATATCCTGTTTATCCATTGTAAATATTGAAAGAGATTTAAATGTATTTTTTAGACTTTACTGGTTCTTATAAAATCCAACCAGAAAAAATATTTTTACTTTAAAAAAATCTTTATAGAGTATTTACAAAAAGGAAAAATAAAATTTAAAACCAAGTGAACAAAGAAAAGTGGAAAAGAATGGAGAAAGGGGAGGGAGAGAGAAAGAAAAAAAGAAAAGGAAAGAAAGCACAACAAAAAGTGAAATATATGGTTCCATTTCCAGGCTTCTTCCTAGAGGTTTTCTCTCTTTTCCTTCTTCTTTCTTTTCCTTCTTACACCTTTTCTCCCTTTCTTCTATAAAATCTGCTACTGGTGGGTAAGTATTTCTCCTTTCTTATAATTATCTTATTGTTCTTTACTTTATATATTTAGTTATCAATGCCTAACCTACCTGATACAAAAATCTAAAGAAAAGATGGACTAAACATTTATAAATGAAAAATTTTTTTTTTACTTGAACATATCTCATGCCATAGTCAGTAGAATCAGAGAAGGTGGGAGCTTGCAGTTTAGACCAGACATTTGTGCATCATTTCATCCTTCCTTGGAAATATTTTCTCTTGAAATCTTTTTGAACTCACATAAGCTCACTTCTGTCCTCTTGATTTTCCAATCCTCTGACCCTATACTACAGTGTTTTGCACTATCCCATACCTGGTTCTTCTGTAGCTTGATCATGCCAGTCTTGGTAATTCTGCTATTGGTTTGGGTTCTTTTTTGTTTTTTGTGTTGTCTGAGTGAGTTTTAAGGCTGCTGTTTATATACTCCTATTTGTATTTAATTGTGTTTTATCTGATGGTTATGTTTTGCAATGTTTTATTTTAATCATATTTTTAGTTTTAAAGGATTGTTTTGCTTTGATGTTTTTCTGCTTTGATGTTCTGTGGACATTTTGTCCCATGTATAGCCACCCCAAGTCCCTTCAGGAGATGGAAGCAGGGTATAAAAATAACATTATTTTCTTGTCACCAAGTTTAAAACAAGAGAAAATAGTGTGGTATACACAGGCAGCATTAAAGAGGATTCAACCTACTTCCACATAGTACCTGTCATTTTTGTAAATTTCCATATTTAATTTTTTTAATGTGGTTATTTGATCTTTCACCCACTTGACATTGTTTTCCCTCTGAAATTAGACATATGCCAGTTCCAGAAATATTCTAAAAAAGTTAATCACAATAACAGCAATTATATTTGTTACCCACCTCTCCTCATGTCTTGGGATCATAACACAAGTCAAAACACATCAACATAAAACATACAATAAAATACATGCATTCAAACATATGGTACAAGGATTAAAATACAGTAATAATAGAATGACAAAAGGTAGAGGTCTTTATTAGGATGGTGGGCAGCTGGAGTCCAGTTCTTAACTATGGAATGCCTCCCAACTTTTCACATTTCTGCTTCCACTTGTTCAAGTAATGCAGGTAGCATTCTTATCTCTGGTGATTCAGCAATGTGTGAAGTAACTCAGTGTATAAAACCTTCTGCAGCAAGCTTTTTATTTAGAATAATCCTGGCATTTGCATTACCACTCCCACTCTCTTCCAAAATAGAATGAGGCAAGCATGTTCAATAATACCTAGAGATTCTTAAACTATGGTGCCTCCATTATTTATTAGTCTCCCCAGTTTAGGAGCCATCACCTCCTTCAGTGAGCTTTAAACCCTCCAAATTCCCTGCAGTCGCAACCAAGAACTTCATGCCCATTCTTCTTATCAGCTTCCTCTTGGAAGCCCATAACAAACAGAGGTCACATTGCAGCTGATTTTTACATAGTTAAGGCAGGTGAGTCAATGAAGTTTCATTTCTTGGATTGACACAGAAGTGTTTGCGGAAAGAACTCATTCTCATGTGGTTGGTTGCACACCTCTCTGGGGGAAGAGAAGAGCTTTCTAGCAGTGCCAGCCCACTGTTAAGCTTTGTGCCAGCCTTATGTGGAGTAGGAACCAATCCCTATTCTTCCCATATTATTTCTAGGTGCAGTAGCAATATTCTTTTTGATAATACAGTAGAATCTTGCTTATCCAACCTTTGCTCATCCAACGTTCTGTATTATCCAACAAAATCTTATCTTCTACCTGGATCCACAGCTGTTTCAATACATTGCAATGTTTTGGTGCTAAATTTGTAAATACAGTCATTACTACATAATGTTACCATATATTGAACTGCTTTTTCTGTTGATTTGTTGTAAAACATGGTGTTTTGGTGCTTAAATTTGTAAAATCATAACATAATTTGACGTTTAATCGTTTTTCCTTAATCCCACCTTATTATCCAACATTTTCACTTATACAACCTTCTGCCGGCCCGTTTATGTAGGATAAGCGAGACTCTACTGTAGTAGTATGCTTATGCCAGCTTTCCAACCACAACCTTTTATGGCACCGACCAAGCATCGGTGAGTCATGAAAACAGATGGCTTTGAAGAAAGTAGTGATATTAGAATAGTGATTGTCTGGTGAATTGGAGTCAATATTCTGCTAACTGGTCTTTGGAAAATGTGTTGCTTGGGCCACAAATAAATTCTTGGCATGGAAAATCTTCACACTTTCTACTTGGTATTTTTATCACTGTCTTAGTATCTGTCTTACAGATTCTTGACAGTCTAGGTTTCTATGAAAAAAAATCTTGCTCCAAACTCATTTCTGGGGATGTTGCCAACCTTGTAGAGCACTGAAGGGGAGGGGGGACACTTCATGCCAGTCACTGTTGGATGAAGGCCAATTACAGCTTTGAAGAAATGAAACCATAGCAGTGTTTTATCCTCAGAGTGAATTTGCAGCCCTGCAAGACACTGTTGAGCTACAGCTCTCATCAGCTCTAGGCAGCACATCTATTGTTGGAAGATGAGTGGAATTGGAATCCAACACATATTCCCTTGTCTAACGTATACCAATAAACAACACATCTGTATTTGAATTATTTATATTGCTAAAATGGTGCCAGGAGAAAAGGGAATTGAAGAGAATTGATGGAGGCCTAGTGTTAGCAGAGCACTGAAAATATGGAATAGGAGGAACCTAAATGAGTTGAAGATTCTAATGCAAACAAAGTATGCTTAGTTTAAACATAATGTTGGCTGACTTGCATAGAAAGTGCAATTGAGTATCCTAAAAGATAACATGGCTAGCTAACTGAAACAAAACCCTGCAACATTTTGTCATAAGTTCCATTTTTACTAAATATTTCTGCAGTCCCAGAAGGAACCGAATTACTTTTGGCTCACACACCATATTTAACAGAATACTTTTGTGGCAACCTTTAAACAATTCCATGTTGTTGCTCAATTGTACTGCTGGTTTTAAAATGTCTTAGTGATCAATATTGTTGTGTTTTATGTTTCCAGTTCCTGGTTAGATAATAATGAAAAGAACGCCGAACAGAAGCTAAAGGATAGCTTACCACGCAGGGAAGAACTAGACCGTTTGAAAGATGAACTCTGTTGTCAGCTACAGCTTTCTGATATTAGGTAAGAAATTAATTGGGCAAAAAACCTTTTTAATGTAAGACTCAAGGTGAACAGAGCGGTACTTCTGGAACTAGCAGGAGATAAGCAAATAATGTATGTTCTGTTTATGTTATTAAAATAACAAAATTTGCTTTCAGTGGAATTGCATTAGTTAATGAGAGCCTCTCAAGTGCCTTATTCAAAAATTATTGTGAATGTGTTTTAGTGGTTCCATTGTGGCATTTTACTCACTGTATAATGTTTATAGCACTGGAACAATAAGAATACATATCCTAGCCAATTGCCCCAGAGACCTGGGATCTAGAAGATATATCAACTTGACTCTTAATTAAAAAAATATATAGCTTTATTTGATTCAATAATATGTATGCTATAAAGATGCAAAGAAATACAAAAACATCAGGCATAGAAGACAATTTTCAAAAATAAAGTTAAAACAGCACAAATAGTAAAGGTGCCTGCAGGTCCATGAAAAAAAGAAGATAGAAAGGTCATCAAGCTGATAAAAACACACTCCTGGAAATATCCTAAAATAATTCTCGCCCTTTAGTATTATTTTATTATTCTACAAATTTCCTCTACACGCACAGTTGTAAAGGAGATAAAGTTAATCCCAAAAGAACTATTTTCGTGGACCTCTACTAGCTTCCAAAGAAAAATACTCCAAAATTTAAAAAAACTTAAAACAACCAATTACAAACTGAAAACAATCAATTCTAACAGTTGACCCAGAAAAGCAATTTAAAGGGGCATAACAAACATACCAGTTGTGGGTCCACTTTAATACACTTACATCACTAAAATGGTGTAAGCACAGTACAGCTTTTAAAAGAAGAGACTCATGAAGGTTACTAAATCTGAAGCTAAACACTTTCCAAGGTTTTCTGAATGAGATAGCAAAGTTGTGTACACTGGAATATTGCTATATTTTTCATATTTTCCAATACATTGAAATAAACGCTTTTTTGGCTTGAAAGAAGAAATTACCAGTATAGTGCAATAGTGGGCAAAATATGGCCAGCATGTGACTCTCTGATGAAAAAAAAGCAATTTGTTTCCTTTAGGTTAGGATCATCCCTCACCACTGACCATGAAAAAAAGCAGTAGGAAACCTCTCTTGCAGTATTCCAGCGATTTGAGGTTGGGGAGAAAGCATTTGGCCTAGGACAGGCTTTTTTTAAAAAAAAGTTTAACTCTGTCCTTTGCTCTGTGTAGTAATTATGGTGCCAGACAAGGAAATGTAAAGTTACCTAATGAATTCAAAAAATTTGTACCAGTATTTCCGAAACAATTCACTCAAATTCTGTACATTTTTGTTTTGAACTGTGCCCTGTTCTCTGTTGTTTGTAGATGGCAGAGGAGTTGGGGCATTGCTCATCGGTGTAGTCAACTACACAGTTTAAGTCGGTTAGCTCAACAGAGCCCAGAAGCACCAAGGAATGCAAAAGGTACCATATATACTCATGTATAAGTCAATCTCATGTATAAGCCAAGGGCAGGGTTTAGGGCCAAAATAATGGATTTTGATGTGACTCCTGGATTAGTGAAGGATAATTCTGTGGAGATACTAATGCATCAGTATTACTTTGGGTGGTCAGTGCCTCCATTTTCTCCCCCAGACATTCAAAAAGGGCATAAGTGGCACCATGGTAGAGATAATTAAGAGGTTTGTTTTATTTTTTAGGTTTTCCTGGGACTTTTGCCACTCAGAAAAGGAGAATGTTCCTTTTCTATGAGTTAATGTACAAAACTCACATCCACCCAATTTTTCAGGGGTTGATATTTTTGACTAAAATTTATAGACTTATACATGAGTATATAGGGTACATCCCTTAGTTTGTTTCAATTTCATTTAATAACAGTAAGTTGCGCTGCTCTTCACTGAAGTTGGTACAAAAATACATAGCTTGGGAACATTGCATTTTTGGATTGCACTGGCCAAAATTCTTGAGCTAGTATAGCTAGTTCTGAAAGCTACAGCCAAAAAGTGTGTTTTTCAAGCTCTGCATGAGACTTAATGAGTGCAGCTTAGGTATAATGGTGTAAAGTTTCTGCATTCTTTGCAGGGCACTAATTGGGATTTACTATCTGGACTTTAAAATGTAAATACAGTACAAATCCAGCAAGCCTTTGGCAAAATTCTCTTCTTCCTATTCTGATGCTTCCGATGGCTGAAAGCACCCGCTTGACATAATTTTGATTTGGATAAATTAAGTTACTGTATCATGTATGTGTGTATGTGTATGGAGAGAGAGAGATTGTGTATAAGCAGGTTGTTGACATCAAGAGAGCCTGAATCACCAGCATAGGGTGCACAATGGATATTTGGAAATCCCTAGATTAACTCATATTGTTGTGAAATGACCCTGCTCCAGAATAACAACCATCTTGTTTATAGTCTCTGAAACACATTTTTCCTTTCCTATAGGGCGCACAGTAATATTTACAGATCGCTCTGGTATGAGTGCAATGGGCCATGTTATGCTGGGAACTATGGATGTTCACCATCACTGGACCAAAGTAAGAACTGGTAACGGAATTGGGTTTTTCTTGTAATATCTAGCATATCTTTGTGGAATGTGCTAAATTTGATCCCTACAAGATACGTGAACTTACTTTTTGCCAAACCGGAAACCTAGTTCCTTAAGTACTGCTCTGTAATGTCAGTCTGGTATTACCAAGTAGATTCATAGTACTGCCCTGTACCTAAATGTCTAAACCTCTCATTCCAGATCAAGTTAGACTAGATTTTAGTTATAAATGTAAATGTAGTTGTTACAATTAATTACAGTAGAATTCTGATATCCCTATATCACATTTACCCTCTTCTCTCATTATTTCTTCCTATATTGATATGTTAGTGTCACTTTAACCAGTATTGTGATTGATTAAGGCTCCAGTTTTTAGTATGTTACTAGTTTCAGCCCATGGTTAAAATTAAAGGCCAGGTTAAATTTTGATTCCAGTGTATTTTTAACAGTGGTGAAGAATGCAAAGTACTGAGAAATATTGTCACATAGCGGGCTCATGATCACATGTCCGTTGTTAATGAGGTATCCGTATCAGCCATTTAGTTGATTACCTGTATGACCTCTTTTTCAGATTGATATATCATTTATACTTTGTGCATAATCACTACATTAAAGATAAAATATACCTTTACCTATCTATACCTGCAAAGTTTAAATATTAAGACCACATATGTATGAATTAATACCATATTAATAATTTGTGTATGTTTAAATATTTTTATATATCTGATTTATACAACTTCTCTTTCAAAATGGGATTCAAAGCTGTTTAAAATATATGTGAAACAAAACAGCTTAAGGAGTATGTGGCATTAAAATTTCAAAAATATTAAACAACCAATCCAATTAAAATATGAGCCTTGTTCATTCATTAGAGCTTCTGTAGTACATCTGCAGTTAATGAAGCAAATGTGTTCCTGAGTTTTGCTTCTTCAGTATAGATTTTAGTACAAGAGGTAGAATTAACATGGAGACAATACGGACAGATTCTTACACCTCAGAAAAGAGGAGTAGTTTAACATGTTTCAGCAAATTTGTTATTCAAAACTAGCAGTGTGCACAAATGAAATGAAATAAACAAGTCAGGTAAGCATTGTTGAGTAAACAGATACATTTTTGAATCTACTAGAAACCACTTTAAATCTTCCAAAATGCATCCTGAGATAAATTTGTTTTTTGTTTCACCAGCCTCAACTTTTTATATGACAGTACTTTTAGAGTTATTCCTCCACGTTCACTTGTGTTAGAAGCAGAGGACCCCCGTGAAAGTGGAGAAACCACAAATTAAATATTTTTTTAACTTGAGCAAACAGCTCTCTAGGAATCTCTAGCCTTCCACACATCTTCGTGGTTAATATCTAGATACTGAACTACAACTCCTGTAGTAATTAGACCTCATAACTAGAGCTGATGAGAATTGTGATACAGTCATATCTAGAAGGCTGCTGTTTGTTCTGTTTAGTCAGGATAGTAGGAACTGAATTTTGATACAAGGCTTATGGATATAATGACTGATTTCAGAATGGCCTTTAATTATCCCACAACCTCAGACCCACAAATGCTGTTGGGTTGCAACTTCTATTATCCCCACGGATAATCAAAAGTGATAGGAGTTGTCATTCAATAACATCTGGGTAAAACTAAAGAGCATTGACCACTATGTAAAATAATTTTCCATCCACAGATTCAATGGTCCTTTGAAGGCAACCATAAAGCTGATGGTGGCCCTCAATGAAAATGGGCTTAAAACCCCTGTTCCAAGGCAACTCTGTGATCAGCATCTAGTGGATGTTGACCATAAAGCCAAACTGGAGGACCTAGAGTTCCCTAGAGAGAGCATATTAATCAAATATGTGAATAATCAAATCTGCAAAAGTGAAACCTGCAAATGCTTTTTTCAACATATCAGGCTAGCTCAGCAGGAAAACATATTTGCTTTCTCCTTTGTTCTATTTTTACTCATTACACATGCTCAGTAAGCTATTTTGGAGGCAGCTGTTTACCTTGCCTATCGTATATAAGCACACAAAACTACAGTGGGATCAGCTAGAGTAGAATCCCATTCTTGGCCAACTTTGGCTTTATTGTGTGGTGCTGCTGAAAGTCAGTCTTTCTTCAGCCCTCTTTCAACATCCTCCCAATGCCTATGCAACCCAAATACTTCCAAGTAGACAGAAAGCAAGAAAAGTGGGGGGAGGGAGGGCTGGTTGTGGTTCCTATAAGAATTTTGTTAAGTTCTTTTTTAGGAGCTTTGTTAATTAAGGTATGCTTGTATTCACAACTTGATGGTACTATATATTGCTAAAACTAGTTTGGAAAATCACAGAACTGTTTATAGATGGCTCACATATTTTAGAAAAAAACTTTTTAAAAACTTTTTTATTCAGTAAAGCATTTATATAGTTGTACAAGAGTAAAAGAACATACGAACACGTTTTATAAAGTTGTATGATTTATAAGCTACACATCTACGTTTCACCTACTGCAACTACAGACACTACAACTAAGTGCCTATTAAAGTGCAGATTGTAAGCACAAAAATAAAACACATGAATAAACACACTTGCACAAAATGCAAAACTAACAAACAGAAAAAAATTAATCTAACCTCCCACTCTATCTCATGGTTTATCTCGTGAGTTTAATATCATCGGGGGAGGCCCTGCTTTCGGTCCTGCCTCCTTTGCAGGCATGACTGGCGGGAACAAGAGACAGGGCCTTCTCAGTGGTGGCCCCTCAGCTGTGGAATTCCCTCCCCAAGGATATTAGATCACCCCCTCCCTCCTGACCTTCCATAAGAGAGTGAAAACATGGCTCTGTGACCAAGACTTTGGAGAACTTGTGAAATAGATAGGGAATGATGTGCAATGACTATTGGAACGGCCCAGATTACGCTTGAGGATTACGTGATTGTGAAGATCTTGTCTTAAATGTTTTAAATTGTTTTAATGTATTTTATAATTCTATTTAAATGTTAATTTGAATTTACGTTGTTTTATGGCAACAAATAATTGCCTATGAGTAAGCCGCTTTGAGTTCCCTTCGGGGTGGAGAAAGGTGGAGTAGAAATGTCCTAAATAAATAATAAATAATAAATAATTGTATCTTATATGAATCTATTCCATTTAGATGTTATTATGTAGCCACACTTTTCCTTTATCTCACATTTTTTCTAATTCACAAATCTCACATTAACAAAGGCCCCCATCACTATTATAACAAAATAATAAAACAAGTTCCACTCTTGGTTAAAGTTAAATTTTAGAGGAATTGTTTTGAATTTTGCAGATTTTTGAAAGGCTGCCAAGTTACTCTGCACTTCAGAAAAAAGTGCTGCTTCTGGAGGACCATATAAGCCATCTTTTAGGAGGCGTACAAATAACATACGTTGAAGAGCTGCAGCAGACGCTGACCCTGGAAGAGTATTACTCCATCCTTGATAGTTTTTATAACCGAATGCGTAACAGCAGGCTTCCATTTCACCCTCGCAGTTTACGTGGATTGCAAATTATTTTAGAAAGGTGTGTTACCAAAAAACACTTTATTTCTTGGACTGTTTGATTTTTGAAGCATTATTTTTGACCAAGGACAGGGGGCATTGTTTTGACGCCACAAGAGGTATCTCAGTTGCCTTTTTCTAGCAGTAGCCCCCACAAGCACACTCCCTGTCCAGAGTGGTGCACCATAGGCTGTGAGGAGCTGCTGGTAGAAGGATCTGTCGTTTAACACACATGCTTATATACAAAGAAATTTTCCACTCGCATAATGTGGGAGAGGGTGTGATCCTTGCCATAGTACTGTTACGTGCTTTGCTGAATACTTCCAGTTCTTTTTGAAAGACAGACTAGACTCAGTTAACTGGAACTCTTAGGCAACCAGCAAAAAATATCAAAGAAATAATACTTTTAATAAACAATAAAATGAAATAAATTATAGCAGAACAAAGCTATTTTTAAAATAACATAATAATATTAAGTTAAGTTTATCTTTAATTAGCAATTTCCTTGTAATTACTGCATTTCAATATTAGTATCAAGTTGATGCAGAGTTTATGGTATGGTATAATAGGGATAGACGGTAGTATTTTTAATAATAATTCTCAAGCAACAAGAAAATACAATTATCTGGCAGGGAGTATACATGCTCTGCAAAATTAATGAATCACGGTTATAGTTTTTTGTGGGTAAATGGGCAGTTGTCCTCCTTACTTCTTAATAGAGTAATGGCTAGAAGGTCGAGGAATTAGACAGGGGAAGGTGTCAATTAAGGTGCAGGTTTCTCATGCTTACTGTGTAATTTTTTCACTAGTTCTATAGTATTTCTTGTCAGGGCCAGATATACTCAGCTGCATGCAGTTTTAAACTGACCTTTGAAACAGACACACAGCTTCCTGCTCCAGTGCTTAGCAATAAAAGACTGTCATTTTTCTTTTTCTGGGTGAAATGAATTTTAGAACAGGCAAAAGAATATCATTTTCTACCTGTTCTGGCGGTTCAACAGTATTGAAAGAAACTTCTTTCACTCTGACATGCACAGGACAAAAAGGTTTGGTTGGCAAACACAAAAAGTGCCTGGTTGCGAAGCCAAGTCAAAATGAGCAGATTCTTTTAAATCTTTGCATTCAGTTTGATGTAATGCTTGTAGCTGATTAAGGAACTGTTCAGTTTGCACTTGTGACGTGCAAGTTCACCATTTTGATATCTGCTGAAAACTTGTGCTGAATTTTTACATCTTTCTAAGATCTATTCCCCCGCAAATGATCTTTAGGGGCATCCCACACTTGTTTTTCCTTCAGGCTAAAATGTCTATTTGAGGAACACTACACTAATTAATTAAAGGTTGATCAGTTCATTCTATCTTTAATGCACTTCTATTGCAGTGACAGGTATGCACCAAGTCTGCACGAATTAGGCCATTTCATCATCCCAACAACCTGTGATTTCAGTGCCCTTCAGTGGTTTATCATCACCAATGCACAACAAGCAAGAGAGAAGATGAAAAAAAAGGAAGAGTAAGTAAAAAAAAGTTGCTGTCTGTGTTTCATTCTGGAGTTGACATCTTGGGAGATTTCCAAGAAGGCAACTATGGAACTATTCTGCTTAGTATGAATAGAAAGTGAACATCAGCTAAAAGATTAGAAAGAGTAAGGTGTGACAGCGTGTTTTAATTCAGTAAATCATACCAGTATCTTCTGTCACATTTCATAGAACCATAGAGTTGGAAGAGACCACATGGGTCATGTAGTCCAGCCCCTTGCAGTGCTGGAAAAGCACAATCAAAGCACCTCTGCCAGATGGCCATCCAGCATCTATTTAAAAGTCTCCATAAAAGGAGCCTCGATCACACCCTGAGGCAGTGAGTTCCACTGTTGAACAGCTTTTATGGTCAGGAAGAGCATCTCACCTGTTTTTATATTTTAAACCAAGTTTGGACACAGTTGAAAAGCCAACTTTCCTTCCCTGGAATCTGCTATAGGCAGATTCATACACCTACAAACAGCCAAACTAGAGAAGGCCTGTAATCTAGCTTTCAGAAGGAGGAATTCTCTTTAAAAACACACACAAACAAAACAAAACATTTATTCACAAACCCTCAAAATAGGAAGTAATAAAATTTACAATAAAATGAAATGTCAAAGTAATAAAATTAATGTGTGTTTGTGTATTTTAAACTGGAGATAGGGAATGTATATATGTGTGTACTAGTTATCTGTGGACTATGTAGCAACCTCATGGCATTTTTAAGGCAAAGAATACTCGGAGATAGTTTGCCATTGCCTTGCTCTGAAATGTAACCTAAAGCACTTAATATTATCATCCCCCCCAAAAAATGCAAGTACTAAATAAGCCTGAACCTGCTTAGCTTGCGAGATCAGGCCTTCTACAAATTCTCATAAACAGCCAAAGTTGAAAGGGCATCAGAGCAATAAATATAAATGTCTGTACGCAAACACTAGAAGCCTTCGAACAAAAATAGGGGAGCTGGAATGTTTGGCAAAAGAAAAAAATATTGATATTATTGGCATAACAGAAACCTGGTGGACAGAGGAAACAATTGGGACACAAAAATTCCAGGTTATAAACTGTACAGGAAAGACAGGAGAGGGAAAAACGGCGGCGGTGTGGCCCTGTACATAAATGAAGAGCTAGAATCTCATGAATTAGAATTTCAAGAAAATTCAAACTCACCAACAGAAACATTGTGGGTAAAAATCCCAGGACAAAAAACTAATCTAGCATTAGGGATCTGCTATCGCCCTCCCAACCAAACTCCAGAGGCAGACTGCTATCTGGAAGATGAAATGAAACAGGCCTCAAAAAGCAATAAATTAGTCATAATGGGGACTTCAACTATCCCCGAATAGATTGGCCAAATTCTTGTTCTACGCATGAAAGAGAGACAAGGTTCCTCGACATGCTAGCTGACTATTCCCTTGAGCAGATGGTCATGGAACCAACCAGGGAAAGGGGATCCTGGACTTGGTGCTAACTAATGAACAAGATCTCGTTCAAGATGTCCTTGTAACTGAGCCCATAGGTACCAGTGACCACAACACAATAACCTTCAATGTAAGTTTGGATAGCAAACTGTCAGTGAAAACTAACACAGAGACCTTAAATTTTCAAAAAGGGAATTTCACCAAAATGAGAAAAATAGTAAAGAACAAACTAAAAGGAACAGTAAAAAAATCAAATCCCTCCAAAATGCTTGGAAACTGTTTAAAAATACTTTAAAACAAGCCGAACTAAAATGCATTCCTAAAATAAGAAAGAGGCTGGGAAAGTCCAAGAGGACATCAGTATGGCTTACAAATGAAGTAAAAGATGTGATTGGAAAGAAGAAAAACTCATTTAAGAAATGGAAGGCTCTTCCTACTGAGGAGAACAGAAAGGAACACAAGCTCTGGCAAACTAAATGCAAAGCAACCGTCAGGAAAGCCAAGAGAGATTTTGAGGCACATATAGCTAAGAATATTTAAAAAAATAGCAAAAACTTCTTTAAGTACATCAGAAGTAGAAACCCAACTAGAAAAGCAGTTGGGCCACTTGACGAAAATGGTAAGAAAGGGACAATAAGTGAAGACAAGAAGATTGCTGAGCGGCTAAACGACTTCTTTGCCTCCGTTTTCACACAGGAGGACAGACAACATATGCCTGCAGCTGAGTCAGTTTTTCAGGGAGGGAATTAAATGAATTAAACCAGATAGAGATAAACAAGGAAGATGTTCTCACATGCCTTACTAAACTAAATGTCAATAAATCACCAGGGCCAGATGGCATCCACCCCAGAGTTCTTAAGGAACTCAAGTGTGAAATTGCTGAAATTCTAGCCAAAATATATAACCTTTCTCTAAGATCAGGCACTGTACCCGAGGACTGGAGGGAGGCAAATGTAACTCCGATCTTCAAGAAAGGATCCAGGGGTGATCCAGGAAATTATAGGCCAGTTAGTCTAACCTCAGTTCCAGGCAAAGTGATGGAAACCATTATTAAAGAAAAATTACTAAGCACATAGAAGAACAGGCATTGCTGAAGGAAAATCAACATGGTTTCTGCAAAGGCAAATCATGTCTTACTAACTTGATAGAATTCTTTGAGGGTGTAAATAAACACATAGATAAAGGGGACCCAGTCGATATTGTTTACCTTGACTTTCAAAAGGCTTTTGACAAAGTCCCTCACCAAAGGCTCTAAATAAGCTCTTCAGCCATGGAATCAGGGACAGGTCTTGTCCTGGATTGGAACCTGGCTAAACTGTAGGAAACAAAGGGTGGTAATAAACGGACACTTCTCTGGGTGGAAAGAGGTGAGAAGTGGCGTACCCCAAGGTTCAGTTTTGGGTCCGTTACTTTTTAATTTATTCATTAATGACCTGGATGTAGGAGTGAATTCTGAGGTAGCAAAGTTTGCAGACGACACTAAATTGTTCAGGGTAGTTAAAAATGAAACTGATTGTAAAGAGCTCCAGAAAGATCTCTTGAAATTGAGTGAATGGGCAACCAAGTGGCAAATGCATTTTAACCTAAACAAGTGTAAAGTCATGCACATCGGGGCAAAGAACCCCAACTACACCTACCAATTGATGGGGTCAAAGCTTTCCGAGACAAACCAGGAAAGGGATCTTGGGGTTTTGGTGGACAGCTCAATGAAGATGTCAACCCAGTGCGCAGCAGCAGCGAAAAAGCAAATTCTATGCTTGGCATGATCAGGAAGGGAATCGAAAATAGGTCGGCAAATGTTGTATTGCCTCTCTACAAATCTATGGTAAGGCCACATTTGGAGTACTGTGTACAATTCTGGTCTCCGCAACTTAAGAAGGATATAACGGAACTGGAAAAGGTACAAAGAAGGGCAACAAAAATGATCCAAGGGATGGAGCAGCTCCCTTATGAAACCAGGTTGCAACGCCTTGGTCTTTTCAGCCTTGAAAGACGGCGTTTAAGAGGTGACTTGATCGAAGTGTATAAAATCATGCATGGGATAGAAAAGGTGAATAAAGAAAAATATTTTCTCTGTCACCCAACACTAGGACTAGGGGCACTCCCTAAAACTCCAAGGTAGGAAAGTTAGGACTAATAAAGGGAAATATTTCTTCACCCAGAGGGTCATTGGGTTATGGAACTCAATTCCAGAGGAGGTTGTGACAGCGGTCAGCCTGGACAGCTTCAAGGCAGGATTAGACAGATTCATGGATACCAAGGGAATCAGTAGCTACTGAAATGGACATCCAAGTGCCACCTCTGTGTTGATGGAGGCAGGCAGGATTTTCCCGGTACTGGTTGTGGGGGTCGGGAGCAGGTGAGGGTTTTGCCCTCCTTTCTGCTAGAGATCCCCGTGTACAACTAGTGGGCCACTGTGTGACACAGAATGCTGGACTAGATGGGCTGAGGCCCGATTCAGCATGGCTCTTCTTATGTTCTTATGTTCTTATCAGACAGGATCTGGCATCTTCAAAATATTTGAGCCCTCACTACATATTAGAGAGGGCTTAAAGGGGGGTTGGACTGGATGGCCCACAAGGTCTCTTCCAACTCTATGATGTTGTGGTTATAATCTAAGTATTTAAAAAGATCTCATGGTTTTTCCTAAGTTACTTTGTGTTGATAGAGGATAATAAATACTTTTGCCCCCCACTAACATAAGAAATAAAATTCATCGTATTTCATGGCTTTAAATTATTGTTGATGTTGTTGTTTCTTCAACCAAGAAAGGGCACCCAGTGACAGCAAAAAATGGACTATGGCCACATGTCATTTTCTATAACCAAAGTTGTGTACGTACACATGCACAATCTTACCTGAATGAAACACAAGAGAAAGTTGGAGAGTTAGTTTCCCTTGGTATTGGTGTTTGCCATTTGTTTGCCTGTGATTATATTTTCCTCTGTCTCAAGTTCCATATGATTAGAGAATTGGATGAAGAATGGCCTAAAGAGTATGGATAGGAGCTGAGATTGATCTGAGAGAGGGGAAACCTGCTACAAAGGATTTGACTACTTCTGTTCCTCCATCCAATACTCAGATGGATAGACAGCCTTTCACCTGTTTAACAGATTATTTTCAACTCGGTGTGGAAAGCAGCTAGCAAATAATTTTGTACCAGAAGGGAGGGGGGTTTCTTTAAATTTTAAAACCCCATGTGATGTCCATGTGGGATGGGGGTGTTTACTCTTTCAGATTAATGAAGCTAGAAAAGCAGCTGGTAGAGGCTGCTGTAGATAAATTCTGCCTCCAACGACTATATAAGGAGCCCAGTGTTTCCAGTGTGCAGATGATCCATTCGTGCAACAGACTGCTGGAAGAGGAGTTACTGCCATACCTGCGAGGCATGCACCTCTGCATATCCCACTTCTATTCAGTGCTGCAAGATGGAGACCTCTGTATCCCTTGGGACTGGAAGAGTGGGCGACACACCCAGTGAACTGATAAGTCGTTTGTTTTGTGTAAGAGAAAATGGAACATGATTTAATTCCCAAGATGCTAATTTCCACGCCAGTATTACAAGTAAACAAGATATCTGGATGGTTTTTAGTGGCTGTTAATAAAGCTACAAACAAGTGTCTTTTAAAGATACACAGTCTCAGCAAAAGGCTAAATGGTTTCTGTATGTATCTGCATCAGGATATATAAATGAAAGGCCCTGTTAGAGAACAAATTATCCAAAATATGAGCACAGAAATATGTAAATTTTATATATTTTTAAAATAATGAATTAGATATAGACCTGTAAACTACCTAAACAGGGTGAATTGTAATATATAAGGAATTGTGCTTGAAGAAGCATTATTCAAATTGAAGCTAATATATGGCACAGAGAATGTTGCAATGTAAAAGCAAGAGAGTGGATATCTCTAAAGCTATATTTTGTGTGACAAATGTTTTATTTACAAATTTGTACATAAAATGTATTCTAATGAAAGAGACAATATTTATTTTGCAAAATTGTTGTACAGCTCACTTGAGTAGATTTTATAAATGTTTATTGAAAACTGTTAATCACTAGACCTTGCACTTTCTACATTTTTTTTAGATAAATAGACAAAAAATCAGACTAAATTCTTTATACAGTTTGCGAGTGTTCCTTTTTTAAACTAAGGAGCTGATGTGCAATTTTTTGTAGGTATCTTGCTAGATGCACTCAAGCCTACACAGGAAAGCTGGGGAAATGTTTCCTATGCTCCACATCTCAAGTCCTTCAGATAAGAACGGCCCTTTTCTTTGCTTACAAAAGCTCCATGTACATAGGTCCCCAGGGGATGGCAAGCCTACAATTGATCCAAAACTAACTTGTGGCCTAACTTTAGGTGCACCTCTCTTTACTTTAACATTTAGATTATGTCCACATGGAAATGTGTGTGTTATTAAATATGTAGCTTTTCATCCTCTTATGGAGATTAGTCTTCCTGTCAGCTGTACATGTACATTTTTTGTAGGTCTCTTGCTAGATGCACTCAAGCCTACACAGTATGGCAAGGACAGCTAAGTAGAAACCAAATTGGACTTGAATTCTTAAAATGAACATCTTGTGTTTATATTCTCATCACCTACAGCAGTGGTTCTCAATCTGTGGGTCCTCCGGTGCTTTGGCCTACAACCCCCAGAAATCCCAGACAGTTTACCAGCTGTTAGAATTTCTGTGAGTTGAAGGCCAAAACATCTTTAGGCCCACAGGTTGAAAACCACTGATCTACAGGAAGACAGCTGATTTAAGGGCGGGTGGGTGTGCTGTGGCTCTGTAGATGTTCACATTCCCATCAGCCTTTTAGTAAAGACAGATCAAGGCTGGTGTGAGTTATAAGCCTGAAACTCTCAGAGGATCACAGTCAGCCATCTTGAATGAGATGCACAGAAACGTTCCACATGATCACACCAGGGCTTTAAAGCAGGCAGTCCCGCATTTCTGCCACCTGTGTAATTCTGGGAAATGTAGTTTAGGGCAGGGCCTTTTGAATTCTGAGCTACAGAGGTCCTCTCTTTCCAAACTACATTTCCCAGAATTCTGCAAGCGGCAGAAATGTGAGGCTGCCTGCTTTAAAGGTCTAGTGTGATAACATTGGTTATTGCATATTTTTTTCACTAGCATGAGGTGTAAACTGAAAAGTTGTTGGATAAGAAATTATGACAAGCTTGTTTTCCTCCATTAATCTGTATAACTAATCAAAAGGTCTGAAGCAGAGATGTATTAGTGTACTTTATTTCATGTGCAAACACGATCAGGCTATATTGCCTTGAATGTCAGCTAGATCTGTAGCTGTTACCTTGTTGAAATGTATGTGTATTTTATGTTTCAAATGTATGACTAGCTTGGTGAAAATTCTGATACTGGAAAGGAAGAAATTGTTGTACTACAAATGATAGAGCACCTTTGAATCCAGTGGAAACAGAAAGCACAGAGATTCCTTCAGACTAATCCCTAAACGCGGAGGCACCTATTTTGTTGCTGGATATCACTAATCTGAAAATTCAGTTGTTCTATGTCAGTATTTTGGTGTACTTCTGATGAGATGTCATTGCTGTTTTTAAGAAATAAAGTAGTGTTTTCAACATGCTATGGCTGCTTAATATTATAGTTTTGGTGAAGATTATTCATAAAAAGCCAGTACAGAGTAATCCACTAAACAGTGGCTGCGGACCATGGATCAAATTCAGTAGGTTGCTGTAAGTTTTTTTTCTGGCTGTATGGCCACATTCCACACAACCTCTGAGGATGCCTGCCATAGATGCAGGCGAAACATCAGGAGAGAATGCTTCTGGAACATGGCCATACAGCCTAAAAAACTTAACAGCAACCTAATGATTCCGGACATGAAAGCCTTCGACAATATATCAAATTCAGTTTCAGCTCTATTTTGGGGGTCTATATTCCAGTGGTAAACAAAATCCAAGGCAAAAATGCCAGGAAACACCAGCATTTGAGCATATTTTAGTTTCACTACCATCAACAAATGCATTTCAATCTGTTAGCCATGGTAAAATAAGGTATAAAATGAAAGCAGGCCTTGTCACTTGGGGAGCCCCAAAATGGACTGAATTCAGACCACCAATCCCTGCACCAAACCAAAAACGATCTCACTAACGATGACATCTGCCCTATTAAAGGCTCAATAAATCACACACCTGTTGCATGCCTTTCATTGAAAAAAATTATCAAAAGAAAGAAGAGGATTTGCTTCTCAGCCTTTTGGCTAAGATCAAGTGTAGTATCTGTTATCAGTTTAATATCTGATACGTCCTCTATTTGAGGACTATATATTAAATGGATTTTTGGGCCTGGGAGATGGAATAGGGGCTTGCTCTGGGGGGGGGGGGGGAGGAAGAAGAGGATTTACATATGTTATGTTTGTTAAATTACATGTTGCCCAGACTTTTATCTAGGTAAATGTGTGGCTTCCAAGTTTTGTTATACTACATGTCCCATAATCCTTTACAATTGGCTATAGTTGATGGGAAATCTATTCTAGCATTTGTGTAAGATCACATATTGTCTATTATGTTCCTGTATGTAAGATGGCATAGGTCAGTGTTTCCCAACCAGTGAGCCATGGCACACTAGTGTGCCATGAGCGATCATCAGGTGTGCCGTGGGAAATTGGAACCTCCAATACCCTTTCTTTCCCCTCCTGCCGAACACTTTTTCTTCTCCACTCAGGCTCCCTTCCCAGCCTCGCTCTGCTTGCTTTGCCTCGCTTTGCTCACGCTGCCGCTTCTGCGGGAGGGGGTCGGGAGGAAGACGTAACCCATGTGGGCGCTACTGTGCAGACTTGCCCTACGTCTTCCTCCCTCCCCTCCACAGTGCTCTCTGGATATAGGTGAACTACAACTCCAAAACTCAAGGTCAATGCCCACCAAACTCTTATAGTATTTTTTCTTGGTTATGGTAGTTCTGTGTGGAAAGTTTGATTCCATTCCATCATTGGTGGAGTTCAGAATGCTCTTTGAATGCGGATGAACTATAACTCCCAGCTGTTGAGCAAGACCTTCATGTGTGTCTTTCTGCCATTCCTGCCAGGATATCTATGTTGTGTTCATCGAAATAGGCCCAGGTTTCATACTGAGTGTATACATACATTTAAAAACATATTAACTATATGTATTACTGTGTTAGAGTGTCAGTTTGTGTCATTTTGGTTGGTGGTGTGCCCCAGGATTTTGTAAATGTAAAAAATGTGCTGCAGCTCAAAAAAGGTTGGGAAACACTGGCATAGGTAACCGAGATGCTATGTTTGCTCATGCCCTTGAAATTAGAAATATTACAACTATCATACTGAAGAAAAGGGAGCAGTGCATATATTCTTTTCCAGTTAAAGCCTAAGGGTCCCAATAGATTTCAAACTAGTTCATAGAATCATAGGGTTAGAAAAGATCACAAGGGCCTTCCATTCCAACTCCTTGCCATGCAGGAACACACAATCTTAACATCCCCGGCACATAGCGGTTCAGTTAAAGAGACCAGCAAAACCCGAGCTGAGCTGTGGACAAATATACATAGGGACTAGCAAACACAGCACCCAAACACGAATCAAGGTACATGAAAGGCACTGCAGACTAATTCAACCAGAGAAGTCGGCCATAGCAGAGCACTTGATGAACCAACTGGGACAGCAAATTAATTGAGAACACAGAAATGCTGGACCATTCTAGGAACCACCATGTCAGACTACACAGAGAAGCCATTGAAATCCACAAGCATGTGGACAATTTCAATAAAAAGGAGGAAACCATGAAAAGGAACAAAATCTGGCTACCACTATTTTAAAAAACTCTAAAACCAGGACAGTAAAGAAAGAGCAACACTCAAAAACGGGAATTCCAGACAAGAAACAATCAGAGCCAGCTAACCACCTCCCAACAAAGGATTCCCCTCGGCAGATAGCAGCCAAGCTTTGAAGCTACGAGGCTATTCAATGCTAATAAAAATAATCAATTGCAATATTCACACTTGCCTCAAATAGACAAGAGTTATTTCTCCCACCCTGATATATAAACCCCACTTGCCTAGGTTCCAAGAAACCTCACAACCTCTGAGGATGCCTGCCATAGATGTGTGAAACGTCAGGAGAGTATGTTTCTGGAACATGGCCATACAGCCCAGAAAACTCACAGCAACCTCAATTTAAGTAGCTTTGATTGTGGTGTTTAGCCTTACCAGTAGGGGGAGAACTTGACATGCGAATCTGATAAATCTGAACTGGTGACAACACAGTGGAGTGATCAGCCAGGAAAAAAAAATCATAGCCCTCTGCTAAATGCATCTGGAGTAAGAGGAGAATGGGAATACACTACTCTCTTGGCTACAAAGTAACATCATGCTATTACTGTAACCAGAGCTTGTTTCTGGCCAAGTGGGCAATCACGCTTAGTTACATACTTTAAAAAATATTCCAGGGCTAGATTACAAGTTTTATTAAATTTAAAATGCAATAATGCAATTCACATCCTGCTGCCTAGATATATGAGCAAACAAAATGCAAAATGTTCCATGGTGATATTTCTTGACATGTGCAGGTTGCATATATTTGATCATTTATTATAGTGGGAATAGCAGAGATATTCTCAAGGGAAAACAAAACTAGGTTGGTCTGAATTTATTATAAACGGAAAATGGCAAGGCATTCTCAGTAGCTTGTTGCTAAGCAGCCAGTAGAAGTCACTGACCATCAGTTTTCTTTTTCTTTCAATAGAAGTGTCCAAGATTATTTTATGTCTTTCTTCATATGTAGAAGGGAAGAGTATTAAAAATGCAGTTAGAAACCATGTGCTATATGGGCAGGAGTAGTTAGAAGGTGTGGAGGCTGTTAAGACAGTTGAACCAATGATCCCTCAAAAACTACTGCCCATGCCAACTTAAACACATTAGATAGCACATCAACATCTGAAGAATGGGAAACTCAACCTTGCCACCAAACTAGGAAGGAAACCAATAGACAACTAGATAATGAGAACATTAACCTTTTACATCTACCAAATTGGAAATGGCTCTCAATAAATGTAAAAATGCCAAAACAGCTGCCCTGGATGATCTACGGAGGGAACCAATTTAAGAATTTTGGCCCCAAAGCAAGGTGCTGGCTGCTGAAGCTGACAAACAACTGTATTGTATCCTGTCTGATCCCTAATATCTGGAGGAAAGCAAGAGTCATAGCCATTTTGAAATAGAATTATGATCCAAAATAATCTTGTTGTGCTATCTCTATAAAGCTCTGGAGAGACTTATCCTGAACAGATTTATGGAAAGAACAGGCTCATTTATGATCCCACAGGAAGATGGTTTCAGGAAAGAGAAAAGCTGCATATCACAAGTGGTGAACCTGACCCTGCACATAGAAGATGGTTTTGAAAGACAGCAGATTACAGGAGCTGTCTTCATAGACATGTCGGCAGCTTCTGATACTGTAAATCATCACCTCCTACTGAGAAAAATGTATAATATCCAAAAGGATTACCACCTCATCCGCTTCATAGGAAATCTGCTACAAAACATGAGCTTTTTTGTTGAGTTCCAGGGACAGAGAATAGGTTGGCGAAACAGAAGATCAGCCTACGTTGTTGTTTTTTTAAAAAAATAATTTTTATTATTTTGTTTTACAATAATAAAAGGAAAGTATATTGAAAGTGTGAAGAAAAGCGGGGTAGGAAAAGGAGTTGAGGTAGAGGGATCGAGATGGGGTGTATGGGGACAGAGACAGGCAGGCATGTAGCCAGGGGGGGCCAAGGGGGCTTCAGCCCCCCCCCCGAAATTCTCAGGGTGGTCCGCGAAAAGGCCTTACTGGTACATTATTTAAGCTGTTATGTTTATTCATATCATGATCTGATCACCATGCTCATTATATCCCACATTAATGGGGTTATTGGGATAACAATACAAAAGGTTTGCTAGGGTAGACCCTCTTCCACCCAGTCTCAGCCCCCCGAACCAAACTCACGAAAAACTCAGCCCCGAAACAAAATCCTGGCTACGGCCCTGGAGACAGGGAAAGTAAGGGAGGGTAGACTGGATAGGGCAAATAGTGAGGAAAAACGAAAAGAAATCTACTTCCAGTCCGGGTATATGGGGAATCAGTTCTTTCTTGATATTCACCAACCTAAAATGGGTGTCTTTCACTTTTTGTCCACTTGTTCTTAACTTTGTCTAATAAAGCTTTATTCCTTTTATGTAGCCAATAACGGACCGCCAATCCGTTCTCTTTTCCGGATTCTTATTATTAACAATATTTTTAAGAATGTCCATATCTGCAAACTCAGCAAGCTCAGAAGCCCAATCTATGATCATTGGGGGATTTTCTTGTTTCCAGTTTTTTGCAAGGACAACTCTCGCTGCTGCTGTCAGAAAGTTAAAAAAAATTTCTTTTTCTGGTTCCAGTTTGTCTCCTGTCAAATTAAGTAAAAAAACATCTGGTTTAAATTCAATAGTCGTCTTCAGGATCCCTTGAGAGTGTAAATGGACATCCTTCCATAATTTTTTAACTTTGTGGCATGTCCACCAACAATGCATAAATGTGCCTGTATGTTCTTTACATTTCCAGCATTTTTTATTAAGATTCTTGAAATATCTGGATAACATTTGGGGAGTCAGATGCCATCAATAGAATATTTTGATCCAATTTTCAAAAACTGGTGTTGCATCTGAGTATCTTGAATTCTTTTTCCATATGTCTTCCCATTCACTTAGTAAGATGGAATGCTGGAAGTCTTGAGCCCACCTTATCATATTTTCTTTTACAGTTTCCGTCTCTGTGTCCCATCCTAATAGAGTATTGTATAAGATTCTAATCTGTTTCCTTTCCTTTTTCATCACTAATTCCCATGCCGTTTCCTGCTGAGTAAAATTGTTTTTTTTTAATCGACTTTATATAGCTCTTTGAGCTGGGCATACTGGAACCAGGACAGATCGATATTAGACAATCTTAATTGTTCTCGGGACTTTAGGTTCCAGTCTTTTCCGACTTTTTCTAAAAGGTTTTGGTATGTAAACCACTCAGATGATGGGAGTTCGCGTTTATGCTGTGCTTCAGTCGGAGAGATCCACAGGGGCGTGGCCTGGTAAAAACGGCTTTTATATTTCTATATTTCACTCTGGCTTTTTTGTCGTTCCATACAAATTTGAGGATGTCCTTTCTCCAGTTGTTAAAACAGTAGTTCGTTCTCAAGATCGGAATCGACTGGAACAGAAAGATCATTTTGGGGAGCACATCCATCTTAATTACAGCAATTCTAGCTAAGAGACTTAAGTTCAAAAATTTCAAGCTCCTTAGATTCTTAGTTATTTCCTTCCACAGTGTCTCGTAGTTGTTTTTCATCAGCTGGTTATTTTGTGCTGTAATATTAATACCCAGGTAGCACACTTTGTTGGCCACCTGGATTCATGTTGACTCTTGCAATTGGTCTTTTTTATCCTTCTTAATATTTTTTGTCAAAATTTTTGTTTTACCATAATTGATTTTTAATCCTGCTACATCCCAAACTCTTTGATCTTTCTTAGCCAATCCTTCATTGTTTCAATTGGATTTTCTACTATAAAAACTACATCGTCCGCAAACGCCTTGAGCTTGTACTCTTCACCATGGGTCTTCAAACCTTTCCGCGATTTATCATCTCTGATATCTTGTAAGAGAAGCTCAAGGGTCGTGATGAATAACAAGGGGGAGATAGGACACCCCTGCCTTGTCCCTTTTTGGATTTGCACCGTATCCGATGTTCTGCCATCTGTATAGCTTAATAAAGCGGAAAGTATGTATGTATGTATGCGTGCGGAGGGCGGAAGGGCGGATATGTGGCAGCTATTTGCATAAAGTCCTTTGATTGGCCAGCCTTGGCACTCCAAAATTCTAAGTGCCAGCTATTTGCATAAAGTCCTTTGATTGGCCAGCCTTGGCACTCCAAAATTCTAAGTGCCAGCTATTTGCATAAAGTCCTTTGATTGGCCATCCTTGGCACTCCAAAATTCTAAGGCACCAGACAGAGGGCATTGATAGCCACTGATTAGCCAGCATCCCAGAATCCAGGCCTTTACATTCAAACAACAGGATTTCTTCCCACTGAGGGGAAAAATGCACCATCAACATTCCCTTCCCGCTTGGCTCTGTGAAAACAAAATGGAATCCTGTTTTCTCCTCCCCCTCAGCTTTTAGAAAACGGCTGCCTGCCATTCTGCCTTTTAAAGTTAGCAATTACCAGCAGAGCAGGTCAGAACATTACAGGCAGAACTACTTCTGTTTGGAGTAGGGAGAACCATGGATGATGGGACTTGAAGTACCATCACAGGTTATGAGATTTCTAGTACTTTCAAACTCTTCATTCCCCACAGACCAAGGCGGCCCTGAATCACAAGACCAAACTTGGCACACAGTACCCCCATGTCCCACACTCCATCCTACTGCAGTTTAGAGGAGGATGGACCATGAAGGATGGGATTTCAAGTACCTCCATTCACTTCCCAAGCCCACTGCGACCTTCATCCAGTGCATAATCATGACCACACTTGGCACAAAAAGCCCCCATGACCCAATGGACGTCCTGATGCAGTTTGGAGGGCGGACCATGAATGATGGGACTTGAAATACCTCCACTCACTTCCCAAGACTGCTGCGACCCTCATTCAATGACTGATCAAGACCAAACTTGGCACACAAAGCCCTCATGACCCACTCTACATCCTGGTGCTGTTTGGAGGGGGATGGACCATGGATGACGGGACTTGAAGTACCTTCACTCACCTTCTGAGACTACTGCGACCCTCATCCAATGAATGATCAACACCAAACGTGGCACTAAGAGCCCCCATGACCCACTCTATATCCTGGTGCTGTTGGGAGGGGGATGGACCATGGCCAATGGGACTTGCAGTACCTTCACTAATTTCCTGAGACCACTGCAAGCCACATACACATCTAATAGGAACCAACCTTGGCACACAATGCCTTCCTCAAATAACCCGGGCACCGCTGGGTCTTCAGCTAGTTTACTATAATTTTAGCTGTTTGCTTGGAATAGATTGCCTGGATTGCATTCAGGAACTGCGTTGTTGAAGGTTTTTTTGGGCTATATGGCCATGTTCTAGAGCAGGGCTGTCCAACTTCTACCGGCCCAAAGGCCAAAATGCCGGTCACTGATCACCTGGGGGGCCGCAGTGTGAAAAAGTTCCTCGCGCCCTCCTTCCAATCCTTCCTGGTTCGGCGACGAGGAGGAGAAGCTCCGCCCACGGGGCGCTGCTGGGCATGCCCCGTGGGAGCTTCCCTTCCGCTTCCTCCTCGTCGCCGAACCAGGAAGGCAGCCGCGGCGACGAGGAGGAGGAAGGGAAGCATGACCAGCATCGCTCCAGGGGCGGGGCGTCCCTTTCTGCTTCTCTCCGTGATCAGTCATGGAGAGAAGGAGGGACGCCCGAGGCATGCCCAGCATCGCCCAGGGGCGGGCGTCCCTTTCTGCTTCTCTCCGTGACCGGTCATGGAGGAGGAGAGAAAGCCCGCCCCTGGGGCGCTGCTTAAAGTGTGGCCTAGGGCCGCCTTAAACCGGGCCCGAGTAGGCGGGCCACATCCAAGGGGCTGGCGGGCCATGTGCGCCCCACAGGGCGCCTGTTGGATAGACCCGTTCTAGAGGCATTCTCTCCTGACGTTTCGCCTGCATCTATGGCAAGCATCCTCTGAGGTTGTGAGGTCTTTTGGAACTAGGAAAATTGGGTTTATATATCTGTGGAATGTCCAGGGTGGGACCAAGAACTCTTGTCTGTTGGAGCTAGGTGTGAATGTTGATGGCCTGGCAATTTTTTGGTGTGGCTTGTTAGTGCCTGGGGCAGGGGTTGGGAACCTTTTTGACTCAGGGAGCCATGAAAGCAAAAATATTTTGAAATTTATTTCAGTGAGAGCCATATAATATAAAACCCATCCAATCCATCCAATCTGTATACCTTTATAAAGCGGAATGTTTGTATGTATGTGTGCGGAGGGCGGGAGGGCGGAAGGGCGGATATGTGGCAGCCACTTTCACAGGCCACAGCGACCAGCGCGGGTGATGGACCTGCACCAAACTTGGTACACATAACCCCCCTAATCCCCTTTACGTCCTGGTGCAGTTCGGGGGACATGACCCATGGATTATGGGATTTGTAGTACTTTCCAACACTTTGGTTCCCATAGACCACTGAGGCCACCAAAAAGGACCAATACAGACCACACTTGGCACACACAGCCCCCATGACCCACTCTACATCCTGCTGCAGTTTGGAGGAGGGCAGACCATGGATGATGGGACTTGAAGTACCTCTACTCCCCAAGTCCGCTGCGACCCTTTTCCAATTACTGATCGAGACCAAACTTGGCACACATAACCCCCATGACTACCTTCACATCCTGGTAAGGTTCGGGGGAGGGCTGACAATGGATGATGGGATTTGTAGTACTTTCACACCTTTCTGTTCCCACAGACCACTGCGGCCCCCAACAAACACCGATAAAGACCACACTTGGCACACAGAGCCCCAGTGACCCACTCTACATCCTACTGAAGTTTGGAGGGGGGCAGAACATGGATGATGGGACTTGCAGTACCTTCCCTTACTTTCCAAGACTGCTACAAACCTCATCCAATGACAAACCTCATCCAATGACTGATCAACACCAAACCTGGCACACAAAGCCCTCATGACCCACTCTACATCCTGCTGCAGTTTGGAGGAGGGCAGACCATGGATGATAGGACTTGAAGTACCTCTACTCACTTCCCAAGTCCACTGCGACCCTTATCCAATTACTGATCAAGACCAAACTTGGCACACATAACCCCCATGACTACCTTCACATCCTGGTGAGGTTCGGGGGAGGACTGACAATGGATGATGGGATTTGTAGTACTTTCACACCTCTCTGTTCCCACAGACCACTGCGGCCCCCAACAAACACCAATAAAGACCACACTTGGCACACAGAGCCCCAGTGACCCACTCTACATCCTGCTGAAGTTTGGAGGAGGGCAGACCATGGATGATGGGACTTGCAGTACCTTCCCTCACTTTCCAAGACTGCTGCAAACCTTATCCAATGACTGATCAACACCAAACCTGGCCCACAGAGCCCTCATTACCCATTCTACATCCTGGTGCAGTTTTGTGTGAAATGGACCATGGATGATGGGACTTGAAGTACCTTCACTCCCTAAAAACCATACAACCCTCATCCATTCACCAATACAGACCAAACTTAGCACACAGAGCCCCCATGAACCAATCTACATCCTACTGCAATTTGGGGGAGGCTGGACCACAGATGATGGGACTTCCAGTACCTTCAGTACTTTCATACCACTGCAACTCCCAAGAATGATGGATCAAGACCAAACTTGGCACACAGAGCCCCCATGACCCACTCTACATCCTGCTGCACTTCTCAAATGACCCGGGCACCGCCGGGTCCCCAAGCTAGTAAATAAATAAAAACAAAATCTGACCTCTCTCTCTCTCTCTCTCTCTGTCACACACACACACACACACACACACACACAGAACTGCGGGGATTTCAAAATCCTTCTGGTCCCCTGCGTTTCAGAGAAGCTTGCCAAGACTCACCTTTGGGCTCGATGGCGGCAGGTGACGGTGGTCCCCCGGACCCCCCTTCGCATGTGTAGTCTAAAGACGCCTCTTGCACCTGCGCAGGGAGAGGGTGGACCGGCTGGCACATGCGCATGCCCGGGATCTTTGCGCGCCACCACGCACGCCACCAAATCTTTTTGCTGCGGTTGATGTCACTTCCTTCCCAGCTGGGACTGCTAGGGAGGAGGAGGGGCCTCCTCCGTGCCTCTTCCGAGCGACTGGGGCTCCTCCTCCCTAGCAGCCCCAGCTCAGAAGGAAGTGACCCCAGCTGCGGCAAAGAGATCTGGTGGCGTGGGCAGCGGCGCGCAAAGATCCCAGATGCACGCGCCACCAGATCTCTTCGCCGCGGTTGAGGTCACTTCCTTCCGATCTGGGGCTGTTCAGGGAGGAGGAGGGGCCCCCTCCATGGCTCTTCCGAGCGGCTGGGGCACCGCCCCCTGCTCTGAATGAATGCCAGGAGGTGGATCCACACGTCGGGCACCTCCCCCGACTCCCCTTGGCCCATGGGTGGAGTGCATGCCCGGTCTGCCTCGGCCCCAGCGGCTCTCCCCGCTCGAGGAGAAGCCCGGGTTTGTTGGAGCTGGGCAGGAATTTTCGTCTTCTCCTCGGGCGTCACCGCCAGAAGACAGGAGCTGAAAATACGGGACATATGGCAACCCTATCTAACAGCCATATGAAATCCTCAAAAGAGCCAGATATTTATTTATTTATTTATTAGTCAATTTTATATTCCGCTCCTCCCTGCAGGCTCGGGGCGGATCACAACACAAAAATAAAATGCGCAATACAATGCACAACAGTTTCCATAAAACAATAAAAACACAATTCGAATCAAAAGCCAGCTTATTACAAATCATCGGTCATAGTTTGAACGCGAAACGTGAGCCATAGGTTCCTGACCCCAAAGCACACCCGCCTCCCCCAAAGCACACCAGGATTTAGAGTGGGTCATGGGGGCTCTGTGTGCCAAATTTGGTTTTGATCTGACATTGGTGAGGGCCACAGTGGTCTGCGGGTGCCCGAGTGTTTTAAAGTACTACAAATCCCATAATCCATGGTTCACTTCCCCCAAACCACACCAGGACGTAAAGTGGGGCATAGGAGTTATGTGTGCCAAGTTTTGTCCAGGTCCGTCGCTCGTACAGGTCTCTGTGGCCTGTGAAAGTGAGAGCCAATCAGAAAGCTGCCACATACACCTCCCTACGTCCGCCCTACATCCGCCCTCCACATACAAACATTCTCTTTTATTATAGCTATAGATATCTATCCAAAGTTCCTTGGTCGGTATAGTATCTAGTTTCCAAGCTTTTGCGTAAACTATTCTTGCTGCCGTTATCAGGTAAGTAAAAATATTTTCTTTGTTAATATCAGCAAACAGCTCCGAGTCAAACATCCCCAATAAGTAATGTTCAGGTTTCAATGTCCATTCTAATCTTAATATTATTTGACATTCTTTATGTATCTTTTTCCAATAACTATTAACTTTTTCACATGACCACCAAATGGGGTAGTATGACCCTTTGTGTGTCTTACATTTCCAACATTTATTATCTGCATCTTTATACATCTTTCCCAGTTTTTTCGGTGTCATATACCAACGATGAAGCATTTTAAACCAATTTTCTTTTAAATCTGTGGCATATGTATAATTGAGTCTTTTTGTCCAAATCGCCCCCCATTCCTTCAATTGTATTGGTCTGCCTATATTTCTCGCCCAATTAATCATCAAGTTTTTAATTTCTTCTGTGTTTGTTGTCCACCCGAGTAGCTTATTATAAATTAAAGTTATTAAGTTCTTTTCTGTTAGTATAACTTTATCCCAGAATTCATCTTTTGCACTAAAGCCTAATTGGCTTTAGATAGATAGATAGAAAGATAGAAAAGATAGAAAGATAGAAAGATAGGCTTTAGAGTGTGTGTGTGTGTGTGTGTGTGTGTACACACACACAGAGAGAGAGAGAGATAAAAAAAATACAAAGAGCAAAATACGCAAAGCAGTGTAAAATACCATATAAAATAATATAAAAATACTAATGCCCTTTCGAAAATAAATAAGTAAACGCGAAAATATTTTTCCGCAAACTACATACAAAAATGAACTGCTTTAGTAGTGACCTGAGGATTCAGATCTGACGAAAATATAATAAATTAAATTCATAAAATCTGCCAGGAATTTTTTTGCAAAATTGGAGTAATAAAAATAAATTGGGTATCTCAACGAAGAAGAAAAATATAGTAAAACATGTCAAACTGCTTCATTCCCCCGTCTCACAAAGGCATAATCGCTCTTGATAAGAGACCCTCTTAAATCTTCCTTCCAGAAGCACAGATGGCAGAACATTGAATCTTGCTAATGTAAATGGCATTTCTGAATTTAGAAATGATCAAATTTGCCAAGTAATTTGTGGGCAGAAATGTCCTTCCATTGTCCCTAAAATCAGCAAATTGATGCCAAATGTGAGTGATTTTGCAACTCTGTATCTCGTATGTGCTGGGCATTTGGAACTCTATGCAGTGTCTTTCCAAACAAGAGTTCCCAGAATTCTTTGGGAATTATATGTCCATTGTTTTGAGAGGCCATTTGGGAAATTACTTTTAACAAATATTTTCTTCCTCATATTTGCTGTAGTGTTTAAAAAATGATAACTAATTGCTATTATTAATTACAACGGTTGACAAGTGATCCACTACATTACTCATTCTATTCTGTTTGTTTGTTTGTTTCATATCCAGCCTTTCACCCCAAACAAGACCAAAATCCCATGTGATTTGGTAGCATCTCTGTTGTGACAGCCAGTACAAGTGAGTGCTCTGAGTTTTGGACTGGGTTTTCGCCAAACCAAGGATCGAAAACCTGCTCAGTCATGAAACTCTATTGCTTGTCCCTGGGCAAGTCATACTTTCTCAGCCTAAGAGGAAAGCCTCTCAAGAAAACCCTAGGTGTTGCGCCACACTAGGGTAGGGTCACCATAAGTTGAAGTTGACTTGAAGGCATATAAGAACATTCTTATTATCCCAGAAAGTAATGTGTACTTCCAATCTCTAAGTTAAAATAATTTTATTTGAAGAACAACCAATGTCTAGGAGCTTTATTTATTATTATTTATTTTCAACATTTCTACCCCGCTCTTCTCTACCCCTGAGGGGGGACTCAGAGCGGCCTAACAAAAGGCACAATTCGATGCCAGCATAATAAAATACAATATAAAACCAAAAACATATAGCATTAAAATACATTAAAATACAATTAACATTAACACATCATACACATTCTCTTAAATTAAAAACAGTATTTCGTCCATATCGGGAGCATTGAGCCATATCCATCAACTTCCCATTACAAATCCAGTCCAAAGTGCTGCATTGTTCTAATGTGCAAATGCCTGGTTCCATAGCCAAGATTTCACTTTTTTCCTGAATGCCAGGAGGGATGGGGTTGATCGTATGTTGCTTGGAAGCACGTTCCACAGATGGGGAGCCATCACCGAGAAGGCCCTCTCTCTCTTCCCCACCAACCGCGTTTGAGAAGTTGGCAGGAGCGAGAGCAGGGCCTTCCCGAATGATCTTAAATTACGAGGTGGGACATAGAGGCTGATGCATTCGGACAAGTAAGCTGGGCCTATTTACGTGTATTTGGTAAAGATTTTACTACACAAAAGTGCATGCGGTAAGGGGAAAAGACTACCCACTTTCACAATAATCCACATGGCCAAACAAATACTTGGTTAAAAGTGATATTATCTTGCTTCAGCTGGGGTAGAAATGTTGGAAATAAATAAATAATAAATGAATAAAATAAATTTACTATTTCTTATAATTAATAATAATGCAACTACAAGGACCCACCTTAATCATTAATTAACCATGAATGGGATTGGACGAAAACTAATATTTGTATTGTTGAAGTCTGTCTCAGCTTTCTTTTTGTTTTATTGGCTAAGCTGTTGGGACTGGCAATCTAACAATATCTGGAGGGCCATGTGATTTCCACCCCCATACAAAGCCGAGGGAAGTGTTCATCTCCGATTGCAGCTCAAAGGTGTCATAAAAGGGCAGAAAATTGCTCGGTTCCTTTCTCTGTACTCATGAGAAGAGCTCATGAAATTTTCTTTCTTCCTCAAGTGTAAAAAAACCCTAACTGGCTGATAGTAGGTGGGGTACATTACACTGTTCTGGAACAGGTGGGGGAATGCCTCGGGCCAAGCCCATAGCCAGGATTTTGATTCAGGGGTGCGTTTGATGGGGGCTGAGTCTGAGTGAGAGAGGGTCTACCCTAGCAAACCTTTTGTATCGTTATCCCAATACCCCCATGCATATGGGATATACTGAGCATGGTGATCAGATCATGATATGAATAAACATAACAGTTTAAATAATGTACCAGTAAGGCCTTCTCGTGGACCACCCTGAGAATGGGGGGGGGGGGGCTGAAGCCCCTCAAGCCCCCACCCCTGGTGACATGCCTGCCTCGGGCTGTCCTTGCTAACCATTTTTATGTAATGCCCTTACAATGCATTGCATACAACTATAGATCGTATACATCTGTCACGATGCAAGAACTCGGCCGGCCCCTTAATCACACACACAGAGACGGTAATCAGCTCCAAACTGAGCCGGTGCAGCCACGGAAGGGTGCCGGCCAGCCCTGGCCCGTAGTTCTCCCAGCTCCTGCTACATCGCGGCCACCTGAGCATCGGTCAATTGAGCCATGGTGCCGGACCGCCGTCCGCTTTTCTTGGAGTGTCCCGTGATGTGAAAAAGGGGTTCGTGGAGTACCTCGGCCAACTGTCACGATGCAAGAACTCGGCCGGCCCCTTAATCACACACACAAAGACGGTAATCAGCTAACTATTTTATTGAAGAATAAAACATATAAAAAGGCAATTGTCCAAAGATAAAAGTATAGTCCAAAAGTAAAGAGTCTGTAGTATGATCCAAAGGCAAAGGTCTAAGCAAAAACTTGGCAAAAGCTCCGCAAATCCAAGCGGATCAAGAAACAAGGGTAAGTTCAATGCAAGGTTCCAAGAAACTTCTTGGCAAGGAATGAGCCGCAGCTTGGCTCCGTGGTCCTTGGCTCGCTACACTTCACTAGGTTAGAAGTGGCCGAGGTACTGAGGATCCGTTCCCACGGATCCTATACTTAAACCTCACGGCGGCCCCCGGGACGCTCTAGGCTACGGCGGTAGTCTGTGCTACGGGACCTCGCGCTTCTCTGGCGCTCTAGGCTGCGGTGCCAATCCCTCCTGCTGGAGTCGATGCTCCGTCTCCTATCAAAGCTCCGACCTTGCCTCCCAGCACCTGGCTCGCTATCTTCATGAGAGTCAAACTCCCCGTCGTCTTCCATGGCCTCCTCGCCCATGTTTTCCCAAATTCTCTCCTGTGATCCGTACCCACCCGGTTTCTCATAACAATCATCGCTATCAGCACTTTCAGGATCAGCCTGACCTTCCCAGTTCCCATAGGCATCCGGCCAACCTTCATCCCAGGCCAAGCTCTCTGTGGGAGAGGAAGGTCCAGCTAACTCATTAACCCCTTCCTCCATTTCATCCTCAGCTGCGGCTGGCTCTAATGCAAGTGGGACCCCCGGTGCTGCCCCCTGCCCCCCAGGCACAAAAGAGAACTGGGGTGCTACAACATCTTTGGTATTCAGAGGGGGCAAGTAGCCACACTTCATAGCAATGACGGTATGCCTAACCCTTGTAACAAGAACACTTCCTGCAAACTTCTGATGGAATTATGCCACAGCTGAAACATGTCATCATCTGGGGAAAAGAGAGCTCATTACAGAAACAACTACCAGCAACTCTTTCTTGCATCTTTTGTTACAGCACTGCAAATTAAACTGAATGATTCATTTTATTCAAGGTGATCTGGATGGTAAATTAATTGGATGACTTGCCTTGGGGCAGTTTAAGCCATTCCTAATTATGTCAGCTAATTTTACTAATATGGCTCTATGGGCACATCTACTATGTAGAATTAATACAGTTTGGCTCCACTTTTAAGTGCTACGACGCAATACTATGGAATCACGGCTGTTGTAGTTGTACAAAGTCTTTATCCTCTACAAAGAGTGTTGATGCCCCACCATACGATGGCAGTTAAATTGGTGTCAAACTGTATTAATTCTACAGAGGCAATATTAATTAGCATTTGCAAATTGTACCGCCCCGGGCTCCCAAACTTTCAGAAGAATCTTCCAGCTCTCCCAAAACACTTGAAAAGTAACTTTGCTTTTAACCATTCGTACCAACCATTCCTGGTTGCGAGAACAGACAAAACTGAAGATGAAAATGCCCACTGAAAGTGCAATGCAAACAATGGCTAAAATTATGCAGGGGACTTTGTCATCCCTGCCATGTTTCTGCTCCAGCTGGAGCTGGTTTCAAGGGGCTCTGCACTGAACGCCTCATTAACAAAGGGGTTACAGTGGGCTAGAAAATTTGAGAGAGCCTAGCGTGCCAGGGTCAGTTGCCCTTGCTTCCTTGCGCCTCCCCCTTCCATGCGCCTAAAAATAGAGATAATCAGGTTTCAAAGAGGAAAAAGGAATGGAAAGGTCAAGTGTCATGACCCCAGCTATATTCCAACACTGCTTTTCTCTCTGGCTCCCTGTTTTCCTTAGCTGGGCCTCCCCTGCAGCAGTCTTTCCATCACTGGGCCTTGCTCTTGGACCTATCATTATCACGGATTGTCTTTGACCCTTTTTGCCCGCGCACCCCCTCCCCTCTCCACTTCCTGCTTTGCTGCTCTTGATTCCTTCTTTTAAGAAGAAGGAAAAGCCGTGATCGTCATAAACAAAAATACCCCTAATTATAAAGTATCTTTTGTTAGGCTGCTGCATCAATCAACAAAGCTATAATTGCTGCTGCTGCCGAAGCCCCCAAAGCCGGATGCAGGAGACATTTTTGTGTGTGACAAGCCTGGTATGGGAACCTAGAAATGGCACATACACATTTAACTTTCAATCCCTGAGCAACATGATTGTTCAGAGTATTGTAACAAAACTTTGAGGGGACTTCAACTACCAGGATTGATCAGGGAACTGGAGGATTAATCATATACAGGCTGTCCCTGAGATACAAACATCCAACTTACAAATGACTCATAGTTAAGAATGGGGGTGAGGCAAGAGGAAGTGAGAGAAATCTACCTCTCAGAAGAAAAATTCACTCCTGAAAAAGTTATCATGGGGAAAAGCTTTTGCACCAATCCTTGTTTCCACAACAAGCTAAGTTGTTCAAAATCAATTTATCACACAGACAGCAATACAAATACCACAAGGGTGCTAACAGTTCCCTATGCCAGTGTTTCCCAACCAGTGTGCCGTGGGCACACTAGTGTGCCGTGAGCGATCAGCAGGTGTGCCGTGGGGAATTGGTACTCTTCCCCCTCCTAGCAGCTCTTTCTCTCTCTTTACCTCCCCAAAGATCCTCCCCGAGGCAAAGGAAGGGCTCCACCGAGTGCTGGAAGCTCCACGTCGGTGAATTGGGCAGTGAGCGAACCTGGGAGCATCGGAAGGCTGAAGCATTCACAGGTTTCCAATAAACAAATTGAGCTTCTCCGCTTGGATTTTTTTTTACTATTTTACTGGATTTTTGAGAGTTGCCTCCCCAAACAAGGAACTGTTTATAACAGCTTCATGACATCCATAGTTATCTGGAAGTAAGTTTCACTCAGGGTGAAATTTCACAAGGGTCTGGAGAACAAGCCCTATGAGGAGCAGCTTGAAGAGCTGGGCATGTTTATCCTGAAGAAGAGAAGGCTGAGAGAAGACATGATAGCCGTGTATAAGTATGTGAGAGGAAGTCATATATATGTTGTGTTCATCGAAACAGGCCCAGGTTTCACACTGAGTGTATAAATACATTTAAAAACATATTAACTATATGTAGTACTGTGTTAGAGTGTCATTTTGTGCCATTTTGGTTGGTGGTGTGCCCCAGGATTTTGTAAATGTAAAAAGTGTGCCGCAGCTCAAAAAAGGTTGGGAAACACTGCCCTATGCTACCCAGATAGATATAGACATAGGCACAGACTCTCTCTCTCTCTCTCTCTCTCTCTCTCTCTCTCTCTCTCTCTCTCTCTCAGCTAACCTGTTCTGATTTACATACTAACTTAACAAAAACAAACCTAAAGAACCTATCTTGTTAGTAACTTGGGGACTGCCTATACAATTTCACTTTGAGTTGTCTGCAATATAAGATGCTGTGTTCCCACAGTTGTGGAATATGCAGAGAGAAAAGGGCCCAAGGCATCACCCAAAGGAACAGCCCCCGAGATGTGAACCCACCCATCCCATCCCAAGTACAAGGCTTGACTATTGAATATTTAATGCTAGGTACCTGCATAGCAATGGTTCACAACCTGTGGTCCATGGACCACCAGTGGTCTGCAAGAACTAAAATATGGTCCATAGCCTCACTGTTACTATACCGTTGCAACAAAAGCAACTGGTCTAGTGAAACCCTCTTATAGTGTCAAGGCTTATTAAATATGGGTTTTTTTGGAGTGAGCAGATGGTGACTATTGGATGGCATATGTTCTGTATTGGAAACCAGAGCTCATGTTGTTTATCCAATAAAATTTTCTGAAGCAGCACCCCAAATAACCAAACTGAATCTAAAGTTGACCAAAAACTGATTCATAACCCTTTTGGTAATAACGTTGGAGAGTGGTCCCTGGTCAAAAAAAAGTTGGGAACCGCTGTGCTAGATCATGAAGACAGCAACTAATGTGTTTAGGCGTGTTAATGTTGTCTCCTGCCATACAGCAACCCCATCAATTTAATACTGTTTTCTTGGGTGTGGAATACTCAAAGGTAACATTGGTGGTTCCTTCTTCTGAAATATAGCCTACAGCACCTGGTATTTATTGCATTCCCTACTATCCAATACTAACCAGAGATGACCCTCCTGCTTATCTTCTAAGATCGGGCAGGATCTGGTGCCTTTAGACAGGTATGCACTTATTATGTTACCCTGGATTTAAATGCTCTAAAGTTTAGAGCATTTAAATCCAGGGTAACATAATGAGTGCATACCTGTGTCTTCCTGTATAAATGAGTTCTTCTCAGGTAACATTTGTTATTGGAGATAGCTTTTCTATTGCATCTTGCCTAATAGTCAAGCCAACTTTTCTCATTCAGACCCTAAAAGAAGGTTGTGTGTGCTTTCATGTTAGCTGGAATACTCAGAAGTGAAACTGTGAAATTTAAATGGAAAAGAAAACTGCTTCTCACTTCACCAACAAAGTTGCCCAATGTTTCTGGAAAGGAAAGCAGGAGAAAGCTTGAAGAAATTAATGAAAACTAATGTAGTTTCCTGGGTTCTTAAAGTGCAGCTGTACTGTAGAATTAATGCAGTTTGATGCCACTTTAACTGCCATGACTCATTGCCATGGAATCCTGAGATGTGTAGTTTGGTGAGCATTATTGGGTCAAAAAAGGCTAAAGACCCTATACAACTACAACTCCCATTAAAGCCTGAAACAGGTTGCTATGTAATTTTCATCTGCAAAGCGCTAGTTTTGCTTTGCAGATGAATACATAGGCCTCTTCTACACTGTCATATAATCCAAATTATCAAAGCTTTTAACATTATCTGCTTTTAACTGGATTATATGAGTCAGGGCCGTAGCCAGGATTTTGATTCGGGGCTGAGTTTGGTTCGGGGGGCTGAGACTGGGTGGAAGAGGGTCTACCCTAGCAAACCTTTTGTATTGTTATCCCAATAACCCCATTAATGTGGGATATAATGAGCATGGTGATCAGATCATGATATGAATAAACATAACAGTTTAAATAATGTACCAGTAAGGCCTTTTCGTGGACCACCCTGAGAATTTGGGGGGGGCTGAAGCCCCTTAGCCCCCCCCCCTGGCTACATGCCTGATATGAGTCTACACTGCCATATAATCCAGTTAATATCAGATAATCTGGATATGATATGGCAGTCTCGAAGGGGCCATAGGCAACCCTTAAACCAGTTTGACGTCTGTGTGGTGATTCTACAAATTACAGAGTACTGATGCACATTAAGGGCTTTATTTTGTATGTTTTTGTGGGTGTTTGTTGCCTGACCACCATAGTTGAACTGCATTAAATGGTCAGAACAAATGGGCCAGAAACTCCAAGCAACATGCATTCATATATTTAATTCTGCATGTTTTCTTCCAAATCTCTTATGAAATTGCCAAAAGCACCCCAACAAAAAAAAATTGGGGTTAGCATGCTACAAATCAAAATGAGTTCATCCGTTCTGGACATGTTTACATCCCAAGGAAAGCTGCTGAGGTCAATGCTGTAAGCCACCACCACACACAATTTTGTGCACTGAAGAAAGGGTCTTTTAGACTCCTTTTGCCTACAGAAGATGGAACCGTGATAACCAGGAATTAGTAAACACTTGGCTATAATATCTCGGCCAAGGCGCTTTCCTAGAAAGACGATTCTGCCCGTATCACCTCAACGTGACTTGGAGGAAACAGTGCATTTTTGGGCTGTTGCTAGGTAACCTTCAGCGAAATGCCTGCACCACTTCACTGGTTCCCCGGAGTAACCCTCCTTTGTCAACCTTTGAATGTCACAGGGTTACAGGGTGACATTCCTTCCTCTGTAACAAAGGGACATCAGATATTGTATAGGTCAAAGGTAACACCCACCCTGCCAAGCCCTTCCCCTGAACTGTATTGTCGGCTATCTGCAGGTTTGGGAGTCCCCACAAAACAAAGGGGAAACAACAATCAATAATTGTTGCAAGATGAGGAAGCAAAATAATACATTTCCCAGATATCTCACAATATTTGGTGCCTTCAGAAGCAAAGTCAAACATCCCCAAAGGAGGGAGACACAAAAGAAATAGCCAGTTCCTCCATTCAAGGCATCACTGAATTCAAACCTTGTGAATTTTCTTCAGCCATTGGCTGCTAGTTGCTGTTTGAACAATGGGAAAATCTCCACACAAAAATTTGAGACACTGTCAAATTATTTAAAGCAGATATTTATGTGTCAGAGACTGTGTCAAAATATTAGCATGTCCAACTCCCTTTTGGCAACATTTTTTTAAAGTCTCTTTGGAAAGCAAAAAGAATTGGCCGTTTGCAAGGACATTGCCCAGGGGACACCCATATGTTTTGATGTTTTACCATCCTTGTGGAAGGCTTCTCTCATGTCCCTGCATGGGGAGCTGCAGCTGACAGAAGGAGCTCATCTGCGCTCCCCCGGATTCGAACCTCTGACCTGTCGGGTCTTCAGTCCTGCCGGCACAAGGGTTCAACTCATTGCGCCACCACGGGCTCCTACTCCTCCATTGACCTGTAGACTTTAAATGTGATATTTTCAGTTTTGTTTTCAATCTCTTTTTAATCATGTTTTTCATATTTTTGATAGTACATTACTTGTAGAAGAGGCCAGTTGGGTAGAAAATAATAAATATTTTGTGGGTTGTTGAAGGCTTTCATGACTGGAATCATTGGGTTGCTGAGAGTTTTCCGGGCTGTATGGCCATGTTCCAGAAGCATTCTCTCCTGACGTTTCACCCACATCTATGGCAGGCATCCTCAGAGTTTTTTATATATCTGTGGAATGTCCAGGGTGGAAGAAAGAACTCTTGCCTGTTGGAAGTAAGTGTGAATGTTGCAATTGGGCAGCTTGATTAGCATTTAATAGCCTGGCAGCTTCAAAGCCTGACTGCTTCCTGCCTGGGGGAATCCCTTGTTAAGGAGGTGTTAGATGGCCCTGATTGTTTCATGTCTGGAATTCTCTGAGTGTTGTTCTTCACTGACTGTCCTGATTTTTTAGTTTAGAGTTCTTTCTCTCACCCTGGACATTCCACAGATATATGGACCCCACTTGCCCAGTTTCCAACACACTTCACAACCTCTGAGGATGCTTGCCATAGATGTAGGTGAAAAGTCAGGAGAGAATGCTTCTGAGGCCAGTTGGAAAACTTACAGCAACCCAATGATATTTAGGCCTGCAACCCAATAGAATAGATCTACAAAATCAATTGTTGAATTTGGGGCGGGGGGACATTAGTTGGGACTCACCTATAGTATTCTGGCCATAATTATTAAAATAATAAATTGAGAGTGTTGTTGTAAGGTGTTTTGTGGAATCTTAACTGGCTGATGATCAATATAAAAGGCCAAATGTTTAGTTAAAAGGAGGATAAAAAATAATAATGAACAGAAACCTATGGGGGACATTCATCTTTGGGTAGCAGTTCAATAATATCTACGGACAATGCCAACTCTTCAGCTTAGAAATAGAGATGAGAACCAACCCCCGAGTCAGACACAACTGGACTTAATGTCAACCACATCACATTGAGATAGAAATTTCCTCCTCATAGAACACTTCAGCCTCTTTTCTAGCACGGAGAGACACTGAACTTATCACATGTTCCAAAGTTTAAAAGAGACTGAAATGTCCCAAAAGGAGGGAACTCTGAACAGGCCAGCAATCATGTTCAGAGCTCCTACCTCTTATCACACTTTTCTCACATCTTTACAATTGAAAAACAGGTGTGATGGGAAACATCAAAGTTTCCTGTCCTGTTTCATTGCTCAACCATCAGCAGTCTCTTGTACCTTATGGAGTTCGATGCAGAACAGTAGGATCCCATGGAAAGCAATGGTTTTAACTTGCACCACTGCCTCTTGAACTTCTGGGGTTCCATGCAGATCAATAGGATCCCATGGAAACCAAGAGATCCCTTGTCCTGCCTCAAATCACAGAGTATACAAGAGGCAGTGATCCAGGTCAAAACCATTAGTTTCTATGGGATCCTATTGTTCTGCATCAAACCCTATGGGATACATGAGGCAGTAGTGCAAGTTAAAACCATTGCTTTCCATGGGATCCTACTGTTCTGCATCAAACCCCATAAGGTACAATTATGTCAAAATTATGTAAATTATGTCAAAAGCAACTTAAAAATTGCAAGTCACTTCTGGTGTGAGAAAACTGGCCATCTGCAGAGACGTTGCCCAGGGGACGCCTGTGGGAGGCTTCTCTCATGTCCCCACATGGGAAGCTGGAGCTGACAGACTGGAGCTCACTTCATCTCACAGATTAGAACCACCAACCTTCAGGTCAGCAGTTCAGCCAGCAGAAGGGTTTAACACATTATGCCACCATGCAGGGCCGTAGCCAGGAGTTTGCTTCGGGGGGGGGGCTGCGGTTGGGTCGCGGGGGGGGCTGAGACTGGGTGGAAGAGGGTCTTCCCTACCAAACCTTTTGTATTGTTATCCCAATAACCCCATTAATGTGGGATATATTGAGCATGGTGATCAGATCATGATATGAATAAACATAACAGTTTAAATAATGTACCAGTAAGGCCTTCTCGCGGACCACCCTGAGAATTTCGGGGGCAGAAGCCCCCTTAGCCCCCCCCCCGGCTACATGCCTGCCACCATGGCTCCTATGAACACATACGTAAATTCCATCAATAGGTCTACTCTAGTCAGGATTAGGGCTCAATCATAAAAATTAAGGTGTTAGTCTTCCTGTCCTCAATTTTAGGAGAAAGTGAGCACATTTGGAAATTGGAGGGTGTAATGCAGGTGTTATTATTAAATGGGTGGGATTGCCTGTTTGCAAAATGATTGCTTTGGAGGTTGTTGGTTGTTATAAAATAACTATTGCCTAGAACTGTTTGGGATAAATCAGGGCAAGCAAAGTGTAGCTCCTATGCTATATGCAGCCTACTGGGCCCCAAAGTGTGTATTCTGAAGAGCCCAACTGGGAAAGAATATTCCCTGAGCATTTTCTAGGTCAGTGTTTCTCAACCTGGAGGTTAGGACCCCTGGGTTCATGATAGAAAAGTCCATATAAAAGATAGTTCATTTGTGTCCCTGGGAAAACTATAAGGAAAGAGTTCTTTCCCGCCAATAGCCAGGCGAGAGTCCAAACACATGGGAGTCCTTGGAAAACTATGTCTCCAACACAGTCTGGGTGGCCCATGTCGGCCCGTCTGCATGCAGCCCCTGTGCACAAAGGGCCCATGACTTCAGGCCCCCATTGAGGCCGCTCGTTGATGGCTGGAACAAAAGGCTTTTCAAAAACTGGCAGGTTTGGCAATCAGCTGGTCCGTGGAAGAAATATTATTTAAAGTTTAAAGAGTTGCATAGAGGCAAAGGGGTTCAGAGGAAGAAAACCGAGATAGCAGAAAGTTTTAGAATAAATCAGAGAAAAATATGAAATTGGAACGGAGTCAATTGGTGGAGTTGATGTTTTAGCGGATAGCGGGGTAAAACGGCGCCATCTTGGAAATTCCATATCCGCTGTTTTTAGGAACGCAGCTCCTGCCTCCCTGGGATGGTCACAGGGCGTCCCAGCCAAGCTCGCAGTGTTCTGCAGCCCGGGAAGATTTATTTCTGCAAAAGGTCAAGAGTGCGAGCTATATGGGACACTTTGTATCATTGCGGATGGGAAAAAATTGCGGTTTGGAGTGTTTTTGATTTTAAAAATGGCGCTACGGTGTTTCAATTCAATTAAGGCATGGGGAAGAGGAGGAGGAGGGATGGCTGGAAGTCTCCTGTACTGTGGTACCAACTTTTGGAAGAGAAAAATAGACAAAGGACAATAGGGCCCCAGGGAACGTTGGAACTCCCTTCTGCAGGTCAAATCAGTGAGATGGCAGGCTGAGCCCTCGAGCTCAGGTGGGGTTCAGAATGCTATTTGATTGTGGGTGAGCTATAAATCCCAGCAACTACAACTCTCAAATGTCAAGATCTATTTTCCCCAAACTCCACCAGTGTTTACATATGGGCATATTGAGTATTTGTGCCAAGTTTGGTCCAGAACCATAACTGCTTGACTTCACAGTGCTCTCGGCATGTAGGTGCTCTCAGGATTTAGGTACAACTCCCAAACTCAAGGTCGATGCCCACCAGACCCTTCCAATATTTTCTGTTGGTCATGGGAGTTCTGACATCCAAGTTTGGTTCAATTTAATCGTTGGTGGAGTTCCGAATGCTCTTTGATTGGAGGTGTACTATAAATCCCAGCAACTACAACTCCCAAATGACAAAATCAATCCCACCCCCAACCCCATCAGTATTCAAATTTGGGCGTATCGGGTATTTATGCCAAATTTGGTCCAGTGAATGAAAATACATCCTGTATATCAGATATTTACATTATAATTCATAATAGTAGCAAAATTGCAGTTATGAAGTAGCAACAAAAATAATTTTATGGTTGGGGGTCACCACAACATGAGAAACTGTATTAAGGGGTCGCAGCATTAGGATGGTTGAGAACCACTGTTCTAGTTCCTCCAGTGAGATACTATGGTACATACAGTACTTTAGCTGAAAGTCTAGGAACATATCCACTGCAGATATGGAGGTCATTCTGAATTGGCTCTATTATTATTATGCAGCCTAATAGCTCAAACAAAACCCATAAACCATTATTGTGGGATAAAATCTGGCTGATGGGGAGACATAAATATTTTGAATGAAGTTAAAGAAGTAAATCGGAAATGGCTTCATTGTATTGTTTTGGATATACATCGTCCAATTCCAGCTGAAGGCCAAGGGGATCGAAATTCTGCCTAGGCTTATAAAATGCTATCTATTGTGGCACCTGTTCCTCTGAAAGAAGACCCCAAAGAAAACTTTCTCAGCTGAACTCTCCAGAGGCAGTGGGTGGCTTTTTTTTCTGAAGACAAACCCTATTATTTTCCTATGTGTTTTGACTATTAACATTCTTATGGTTTTATTAGCTCCAGTAAAATGGCATATAGGTCTAAATGCCCTAAAGGCACCAGATCCCATCTGATCTTGGAAGCTAAGCAGGGCTAGCCTTCATTACTACTTGGGTGGGAGACCTCAAACAAATACCAGGTGCTCTAAGCTGTATTTTAGAGAAAGAAACCGGCAAAACCACCTCTGAATATTAATTGCTTAGAAAAACCCTATAACATTAACTATAAATCAGCAGTTAGCTTGAAGGCACATACGAACCCACAACCTGGTTTTCGTAATTAATTTACTGGTTCTTGTGCAGTTTTTTTATGAGGCTGTACTAAAATACGATGGTGTCTTGCCTACCTTGGAATTCTCAACTCTAAATGTAAGAAATAAAGGAGAGATACCTATGATACATAATTTACTCTGGAAAAATAACTACAGCTGCATTTCTCAACCAGGGGGGCATGAGGGGGGTGTCAAAGGGGTGGCCAAAGACCATCGGAAAACACACAATTTTCTGTCGGTCATGGGGGTTCTGTGTGGGAAGTTTGGCCCAATTCTGTCTTTGGCGGGGTTCAGAATGCTCTTTGATTGTAGGTGAACTACAAATCCCGGCAACTACAACTCCCAAATGCCATGGTCTATTTTCCCCAAACTCCAACAGTGTTCAAATTTGGGCAGATTGAGTATTTGAGCCAAGTTTGGTCCACATCCATCATTGCTTGAGTCCACAGTTCTCTCCAGGTATAATGAACTACAACTCCAAAACTCAAGGTCAATGCCAACCAAACCCTTCTAGTGTTTTCTGTTGGTTATGGGAATTTTGTGTGCCAGGATTGGTTCAATTCCATTATTGGTGAGTTCAGAATACTCTTTGATTGTATGTTATCTGTAAATCCCAGCAACTACAACTCCCAAATGACAAAATCAGTCCCCATTCCCCAATCCCACCAGTATTCCAATTCGGGCATATTGAGTATTTGTGCCACATTGGTCCAGTGAATGAAAATATATCTTGCATATCAGATTTTTACATTACGATTCATGGCAGTTGCAACACTCCAGTTTCAAAGAAGCAACAAAAATAATTGTATAGTTTGTGGTCACCACAACATGAGGAACTGTACTAAGAGGCTGTGGCATTAGGAAGGTTGAGAAACACTGGCCTACAGCATCTGGTATCAATTGTGTCTCCCATTCAAGTATTACGTATCGGGGTGTCTGGGGTCGGCTTATATAAGCCATACCCGTATATAAGACGTACCTCGTCCCGCCGCCGTGAATGAGGAGGTGTGCCGCGGCACACCTGCGGCACACCTCCGCGGCACACCTCTTCGCCAGGGCTCCAGGCAAGGGAGGGGGAAAGGAGCCAGGGGCGGGAGGAAGCGATGACGCGTCACTGTGACGCGTCGTCCCTTCTCCCCGCCCCTGGCTCTCTTCCTCCTCCCTTCCAAGGGTGGGAGAAGAGAGCCAGGGGCGGGGGGCGATGACGCGTCACTGTGACGCGTCGTCCTCTCGCCCTGGCTCTCTTCCTCCTCCCTTCCAAGGGTGGGGGAAGAGAGCCAGGCGGGACAAGCGATGACGCGTCACTGTGACGCTGCGATCCTCACCACGCCCCTGGCTCCTTTCCCTCTCCCTTCTTTCCTCAAGCAAGGGAGGGGAAAGGAGCCAGGGCGGGTGAGGATCGCAGCGTCACAGTGACGCGTCGCTGCTTCCTCCCGCCCCTGGCTCCTTTCCCCTCCCTTGCCTGGAGCCCTGGCGAAGAGGTGTGCCGCGGAGGTGTGCCGCAGGTGTGCCGCGGCACACCTCCGGTTGCGGCGGCGTGGCGGCGGCGGCGGCGGCGTGGCGACGGGGTACGTCTTGGGTTATATAAGACGTACCCCGAAAGTAAGACGTAGGGGGACTTTTGGGAAAAGAAAGTAAGACGCTGTCTTACTTTCGGGGAAACACGGTATTTAGGACAGGGCTGTCCAACTGGCAGCCCCAGGGCCAGATCCGGCCCCGTAGCCTGTTGGACACGGCCCCACCTATGCCCTCAGCCGCCATTTTTATTTTTTTTATAAAAAAATCAATTTTTAAAAAAATGGCTGCCGGGGGAGGGGGGAGGCGGGGCAGGGAGGAGGAAGAGAGCTAGCTCCTCCGGCGCCCCCTCCCTACCTAGGGCGGGGAGCCACGAAAAAGGGCAGAAGCGGCGCCAAGAGCAGCGCGTCACAGGCCTGGCGTGACGCTGCTCTTGGCACCGCCTACTCCTCCTTTTCGGCAGCTCCCCGGCCTAGGAAGGAGGGGGCGCCAAAAGGAGGAGTAGGCGAGGCCAGGGGCAGCGCGTCACGCCAGGCCTGTGACGCGCTGCCGTTGGCGCCGCCTTCTGCTCTTTTTAGGCGCCCCCTCCCTTCCTAGGGCAGGGAGCCGCCGAAAAAAAGGGCAGAAGCGGTGCAAGAGCAGCCGTCACAGCCTGGCGTGATCGCGCTGCTTGGCACCGCCTACCCTCCTTTCGGTGGCTCCCGGCCTAGGAAGGGAGGGTGGCGCCGAAAAGGAAGAGTAGGCGGTGCCAGGGGCAGCGCGTCATGCCAGGCCTGTGACGCGCTGCCGTTGGCGCCGCCTTCTGCCCTTTCGGCGGCTCCCGGCCTAGGAAGGGAGGGGCGCCGAAAGGAGGAGTAGCGGTGCCAAGAGCAGCGCGTCACGCCAGGCCTGTGACGCGCTGCCGTTGGCGCCGCCTTCTGCCCTTTTTCGGCGGCTCCCCTGCCCTAGGAAGGGAGGGGGGGTGCCGAAAAGGAGGAGTAGGCGGTGCCAAGAGCAGCGCGTCACGCCAGGCCTGTGACGCGCTGCTCTTGGCGCCGCCTACTCCCTCCTTTTTCGGCGGCTTAGGGAGGGGGGGGCCTGGGCTGGGGCGGGGCCTGGGGGGCGGGGCCTGGGGCGGGGCCGAGCAGCCCCGCAGGTCATCAGTGATCTCTTATCCGGCCCTGGACCCGCCAGAAGTTGGACAGCACTGATTTAGGACTAACCCTACTTTGCTTCAAAGAGCAGGTAGGATATGATGCCTTCAAAGCATTTCGATCTCTATTAGAGTTGTGCCAATCCATTGTTCCCCAGGCACTGTTTTGTACAAATGGCATAAGTGAGAACTCTCAAATATGAGCTTTAATTTGCTGAAATAAAGATTTAGTCCCTGATTTTCAACTTGTGGGCAAGACCTGGTGAGACTACAAAATGTAGTAGCAAAAAAAGGACAAAGAAGGATGAGGAAATGATTGGGGGGGGGGGGCAAGTTGGTTCTGTGCAAAGCTTCAAAATGTAAGGATTTGTTTTGTTTTGTTTGTTTGGAATATAGCTCCCAGAATCCTCCAGACAGCATTGCTGATCACTCTGACTAGGAAGTTATAGGAGTGTAAGAGCTGTAGTCTATCGAGTCCCTTTTATTTTCTTCTCCTTACTTATAATAGGTAGAACAAGTAATGCTTCATAATTGTCACAAATTAGTTTCACTTTTCTTGGCACGTGCATGGCAGAGAATTTTGCTCTGCTTAATTTGTCCGAGTTGGTGGTGTGAAAAATGGGGGTTGAGGAACTAGGGGAGTTGGCTTATCTTTAATGTCCTAATCCAAGAATAAGAGTGCCAAATGATTCTCTCTTTCCTGAGGATACCTGATAACTTTGAGTGGGTGGATGGGGATGGTAAAATTCTCAGTTGGTTTGAACAGCTGCGGGCTTTGTGTAAAATTTCTTATGTTTGCTTCTGCCAGTTTCCTTTTGCCAGAAACTGGAGTTAGTATGTTGTAGTAGAGAGAAGATACGGACTTGCAGATTTATTATGAATGCAAACAATTCCTCGCAAGAGTCTCACAGAAGTATGTGAACGTGAGTGATTTCCTTCTGTCATTCTTACTTGACTTCAGTAAAATCTAGGAGTTGGAGAAAGATTATTCATAGAGGCAGATAGTGCTTCTTACATACCATGTTCCTATAATATGTGTTGCGCAGCTTCAGACTTTTATTTATACTCTGAGCATGTAAACAGCTGAGCGTAATTTCAGCTTTAGCCAAATTGTGCCACAGCCTTACTTAGAGTTGTCTTCTGCTCTACCTCAGTACCTTGTAGAATACCTTCTAGCCACTCATCTTATAGCACTACCTCTTGTTTTATTGAAGCTTAGTTGCGCAAACCTCTCCGTTGGCACCCCCTTGACGTGGGGGAGAGGCTTGCGTACCCTAATGAAGTTGTGAGCTTTCCTGGCGGTGGCATAATAGCCACCAGTAGAGCCTCCCATGCCAGACAGGTCACAACTGAAGGGTCTGACAAAGCGCGTCAATGGGCAGGATGGGCTCTCTGGCCTTTTGGCAACCATCCTAAGAGAAGGAAAACTCTAATTTCAAACCCGGGCAGATGTTGCTCATCTAACCCTGTAAGGTCAACCATCTAAGAGAAGGAAACTCAAACCAAACCTACGACCTGAGGACCTCGCTGCCACCGTCCAAGCTTGCTAGACCCCGGCAGACAAACCTTTGGTTTAAAGGTTGCACTCCACCAGAATCCTTTGCACAGGCTTGAAGGACACATCCAATTACATGCTTGTAGAAAGCGTGGGATGAGTCCTTCCTGGATCTTCGTCCGCGAAGAAAAGCCAAGAGTTGCACAAACCCTTAACCTCCCAGGCCGGTTTCCCAATGAGGCACTGAGAAGCAGAGGAGATAGAGATACAATAGCCTTTATTTACAAATAACAATCTGCAAGATCATTAAACTGGAGTCTTGGCAAACATAACAATCCAGATGATCCAAGGTACATGACAGATATAGCAAAAATCTACAAACACACGAGTCCATGAAACCACTTGATTCTAGGAGCATTAAAAGAAACCATGAAAAAACACTTGATATTCAAAACAAGAGTTAATGGGAAAAAAACACATAGGAAAATCCAAGGCTTGAGTCCATTGAGTCTTAAAATAAGAGAGAGGTACTTAGGCATGTTCCCTTTACCTAGATGATGATTCCTCTAAAGCAGTGATTTTCAACCAGTGTGCACTCTTGTGTGCCATGAGAGATCATCAGGTGTGCCATGGGAAATTACAGTGGGGGAGAGAGAGAGAGAGAGAGAGAGAGAGTCAGAGTCTAGCAGGAAACTTCAGGCAGCAGAAATGAGGCTTTCCTGACTGAAGCAGCAATGCCAGCCAGCCTGGCTGCAGTCAAAGAGAGCCCTTGGCGTCCAGAACTTCCCTCCCTCCTCTCTCTCTCTCCTTCCCTTCCTTCCTTCCCTCCCTCTGCGTGCCAAGGGCTACCTGGCTGGGCTACAGCTCCTCCAGCTTCCTGGCTCCTGGGTGCTCTTCTGCCCTCCTCCCCTCCGGCAGCAAGGAGGAGGAGAGGGAGGAGGAGTCAGCGGGAGCTGCCCCCATCTGACCCCGCTCCCGGAGGCTCGAGGCGAGGCTTTCAGCCCTCTAGCCACTCTGCACCAGGGAAGGGGAGCAACCCCTCATCTCCTGGCCTCTCCTGGCTGTGCTCCGGGTTGGCTGCAAAGCAGAGGCTGGGATGCGCAGTTCCACAGCCCAGCTTGGTTCCTTCCCAACCTGGCCCCAAGGCGACAGCAGGGAAGCTGAAGGGACACTCCTGGGGGGGCTGAACCCCTTCGGGAAGGAGAGCTGGGGGTGGCAACGACTGCGAGCCTCCACCACAGTTTGTTCCAAGGCTCAGAGCCACCCCGTGTGCTCAATTCCTATTCGTCCTGCTCAGCCGAGCCCACGTGCGCTTCGGCCGCTCAGCGCAGCCCTTTCCCGCAGGACGGTGATGGGCCTCCTGCGCGTGGGCCTCCCGGGGGGCAGGGGGGGGGGGGGGGGGGATTTGGCGGAAGCAGCAGGGGGGAGGGTGACAGTAAAATGACAGTGTGCCATTTTGTGTCATTTTGGTTGGTGGTGTGCCCCAGGATTTTGTAAATATAAAAAATGTGCTGCAGCTCAAAAAAGGTTGAAAATCACTACTCTAAAGGATAAATCCGAATCAACCCTCATTTAGAAACTATGTCTTTTTCCTTGAGAATTTTGAGGAGGGCCTTTTTAGGTAACAGCTTCTGAGAACGGTGCCTCCCTTCGGCCACCCGTCTCTGCTGACAAATCTCTTTCCTTCTGTCTAACTCAAGAGAGTCAGAAAGATCTACATTTGCAATTAACTCATTCCAATAAAATTCTGATCTTGGTTCTCTTGGAAAAGCTAGCTCAGGTCTGTCAGCCTCTGAATTTGTCTCCAACTGAACATCCACTGTTGACCTAACCATCCCAGAATCCTCAGCCCCATCAGGAGCAGCACCAGACTCCTGCCCAGAATGCCCAGCTTCAGGCTCCTGTGGGTCTGCAGAAACTTGTTCAATGTCCTCTGAAACCTCAGGCAATGGAACAATCACAGGCTGAACCACAACACTTATAGGTTTTGCAAGTACATTTCATGCCTTCATGCTTCTTCATGCTTCTTTCTTTCTCCGGTCCCTTTTTCCTTTCATCGTGTTTCTATTACCTTTCATCCTGTACATATGGTACTTCGACCAGTTGTTTATCAAAATAGTTCAAATAAGCAATTTCCCCACAATTTTCCAATTACAAATCATTAAATATATCAAACACTATCTGGACTTCATCATTATACACACACACACACACACACACACACCATTTGGACTTCCTGGGTCCTGTTTCAAGGGTCTAATTTGGTTAAATCAATCAGAATCAAAATGCCAATCTTGTTTTGAACTTTTCTTACATCTAAGTCTTGTTTCTAGGGTTTATGATCCTGCCTTTGTAAGCTTTATCCTTCATTTGATTTTCTTTGCATAACTAAGGAAGGTGATGGGTTGTTTATTGTTGGGCAGTTTCCTTAGGGTTCCCATTTGATGATGTTTTGTTGTCCTTGAGAGCCTCTTTCATGTGGGTTTCTCCTGGCAGACTGTTCAATTGATTTCTAACACTAAGAAGACTAAGACTAATTATTTATTTATTTAATCAAATTATTCTTCATACTGTTGTTATTTATTAATAAAATTAAATCAGGTTCTTGATCCTTTAGTTTCACTTTGGGTTGTGTCATCAGAGAGTTGTCATGTCTCCTTGCACACTGTACAAACAATTGTAAGCTATAGTGCCAGTGTCTTTAAAGATCCCATTATTAACTGTTGCTGCTCAGTGGCTGTTTGACACATCTAGTCAAGAAAAGCCTATTTCACGTTGAGACCCTACTAACAGCACTATTGCCATCACCATGGCCTCACTGTCATTATTTACAGTTTAGGGAGGTGTGTTTGTAATTTTTCAGTCCATAGGATCCACCTATTGCAATTAGAGTGGAATAATACTGGTATCATTGCCTGATGTGAAAGGGCCCATGAACAGTGGCAACTGGTGGTCTGTGTGGCGGAGAATTCATGGTCCTGAGCCCAATTGGGGTAACCTACCATTTAGAAACCTGGATTAGATTCTCCAGTGAAACGTAAGATATTAGCTCCCAATGCTCTTTAGGATCACCAGAACCTGATCTCCTCTGAAAGAACCGTATCTCTATGGGTGCACTGTAGAATAAATGCAAACTGAAACCACTTTAACCTTCCATGGCCCCATTCTATGGAATCACAAGGGTTTTAGCCATCTCAGTCAAAGAGTGCTGGTGCTCCCACCAAATCCCAGGATTCCATAGTATTGAGCCATGGCAGTTAAAGTGGTGTCAAATTGCATGGATTTTATAGTGTAGAGCCAGCCAAGAGCGGACTAAGGTAATTTTCAATGGTAAGCGAAAAAATAATCCCCCCCCCCACAACAACAATGCCTACCCCTCCTCCTCTACGACCTCGTGCGGTGAGCCTCCTTGCGCTGCTGAGCCGCCTCGCGCCACACCAAATGTGCATGTGCAGAACTTCCGCTCATGCGCATTTGGTGCAGCGTGAGCGACTCCAGGCCGCAGACATGAATCGCTGTACACGAGGCCGAAAAGGAGGAGTGTTAGACAGGCCTCTGGCTGCAAAACGCTCCCCCTTTTCGGCCTCCTGTATGGCAATTCGCACCTGTGGCCTGGAGTTGTGCCGCACCAAATGTGCATGTGCGGATTCCACACATGTGCATTTGGTGCGGCGCAACTCCAGCAGGCCGAAGGCGCGATTCACCCTCCACGAGGCTGAAAAGGAAGAGTGTTTTACAGCCGGAGGCGCTGCCACACCAAATGCGCATGTGTGGAATCTGGCGGCCAGAGGCACCCCTGACCATGTGGCGCCCTACACGGCCACATAGTTTGCGTAATGTTAGATCCGCCCCTGGAGCCAGCCTATATCACACTTGCAGAAAGTACTCCAAAGAATGTATACACTTGAAATGTACAGGAACTAGGATGCTGTTCCATTTTCCTTCTAATAGCCATATTCTTTTCACCTCCTAAATAGGTAAATAGAGATAATGGAGGCTTTTTAATTCATGGGGTTGCAACTATGCAGCAACCAGAAACACTGCCTACGTTAACCAATGGTTGGAGAATGCTGTGAGTTACAGTCCTGTCACATCGCTGGAGGTACCCAACTTTCACCTCTGCTTTCATTGCTTATTTTTGCTACCTAAAAATGGGTAAAGGTGTTACAGTGGACAAAATGATTGTTTTCTTACTCCAGAATTTACTGCCAGAAAGTTAATGTAGAAGTAAATAGCTTTAGCGTATAAAGTCAATTTTAACTAGCAAGCTATTCTCAGTGCCAGGCTACAGAGTAGAACATTTAACAAGAAGGTACCTTATTGAGATAGCAGAAGGAGTCACGGCAATGCTACAAATATGAATGCCTTTTTGAGAAGCCAAAATGGTGTCAGGGGATCTTTCCCTCCTCCTCCCTGCTGACAGCAGCTTTGATTTAAAATGTCAGCAAAGAGATCACTTCACTGGCAACCAATATTACTTCCTTGCTAGCTGCTCGGGTGTTGACAGCAAGCAGTAAAGGCTTTTCAGCCATGACATCAAGGCAGATAGTGTGGCTCCTGAGGCAGGTCTCATGGTACCTTGATATTCCAGCATCGAATTCGCAGGTTATAAATTTAGCCTCAGCATCTGGCCATATTCCCTGAACTGTGACTACAAGGTTGTAGCAGCACATTTAAAAACACACAAACCAGGTGCATATTTTTGTAGTGCTAAAATAAATATGGGAGACATGGGAGCATCAATCCATAACAGGAGTGTACATAAAATATATTTACTTTGATGCTGACATAATATATTGCATGCCTGCAAAGGGATTTTGTGACACCTTTGAGAAAAATAAAGAGAAAGAAGTTGGTAGCATAAGGTTTTGTAGATTAAGTGGTGCATCATCTACACCAGGGCTGTCCAACAGACGGCCCGCGGGCTGTACATGGCCCCCCAGCCTGTTGGACACGGCCCCCGCTACACTCCTGAAAGATTTTTTAATAAAATATTTTTTTAAAAAAAATATATTTTAAATATATATATATATATATATTTTTAAAGGCGGCCGGGGGGGAGGGGAGGAGGAGGCGGGGCAGAGAGAAGGAAGGGAGCCAGCTCCTCCTCCCTGCACTGCCCCCTCCATCCCTCTCTCCGCGCCGCCCTTCCTAGGGAGGGGGAACCACCGAAAAGGAGCAGTAGGCGGCGCCAAGGGTGGCACGTCAGAGGCCTGGGGTGACGCGCTGCCCTTGGCGCCGCCTACTGCTCCTTTTCGGCAGCTAGGAAGGGCAGGGGAGCCGCTGAAAAGGAGCAGTAGGCAGCGCCAAGGGTGGCGCATCAGAGGCCTAGCGCGACGCGCCGCCCTTGGCGCCGCCTACTGCTAGGAAGGGCGGGGGAGCCGGCTGCCTTCTTCCTCCGTAGCCCCTCCTCCTTCTCCCCGCTCGCGCCGCCGCTCGGGATCCGAGCAGCAGCGCGCCCGGGGAGAAGGAGGAGGGGCTACGTGAGCGAGCAGCCCCACCCCGCCCCGCCCCACGCGAGCGCCCCCGCCCCCCCCCCACTGATCACCTATGCCCCCCCAGGTGATCAGTGACACTTCTTCCGGCCCTTGGGCCGGAAGAAGTTGGACAGCCCTGATCTACACTGTAGAATTGATGCAGTTTGACACCACTTTTAACTGCTATGGCTCAATGGTATGAAATCCTGGCTTTTGTACATTTGGTTTATTTATTTATCTGGTCAGGAGTGAACCAAATAGTTGTTTTGTATTTAAAACACACATACAAAGTTTGCAAACTTGCCATTCTTTTAAACGTCCTTTGATCAGTAGCAGGCCACTTGAAGTGCCTCTGGTGTTGCTATAAGTACATCCTCCATTGTGCATGTGGCAGGGCTCAGGTTGCATTGTAGTAGGTGCTCTGTGGTTTGCTCCTCTCTACACTCATATGTCGTGGATTCTACTTTGTAACCCCATTTCTTAAGGTTGGCTTTGCATCTCATGGTGTCAGAGCGCAGTCTGTTCAGCGCCTTCCTAGTTGCCCAGTTTTCTGTGTGCCCAGGAGGGAGTCTCTCATTTGGTATCAGCCACTGATTGAGGTGCTGGGTTTTAGCCTGCCACTTTTGGACTCTCGCTTGCTGAGGTGTTCCAGCGAGTGTCTCTGTAGATCTTAGAAAACATGAGTGAAGCCTCCTCGCAGGATTGCAAGACATCCAGGTGTCCCCTGGGCAACGTCTTCATAGACAGCTGATTCTCTCACTCCAGAAGCGACTTGCAGCATATACGTTTGGTGAGGCACCAGGACTCTTTGGCAGAGAAGGCTACACACCTTGTAATGATTCATTTAACATAACTTACCCAAAGTCACCTAGTGCATTTCCATGGTGAAATAGGGCTTTGAACCTTGGTCTGCAGTATCCTAGTCCAGCACTCAGACCATTACATCATCCTGGCTCCATAAGCTTTGCAGTGAGTCAGTCCTTTGCGTCCTGAAAGGCAGATGGCCTTGCCCCAGCCCATGATGGTGTCAATGCATTGTGACTATCTTCAGTTTTCCTCCGTTTATAGTGTTTATATGTGTTGCTGAAGGCTTTAATGACCGGCATCATTGGGTTGCTGTGAGTTTCTGGGCTGTATGGCCATGTTCCAGAAGCATTCTCTCCTGATGTCTCTCCCACATCTATGACAGGAATACTCAGAGGTTGTGCAATCTGTTGGAAATACACAAGTGGAGTTTATATATCTGTGGAATGTCCAGGGTGGGAGAAATAACTCTTTAATGTTCCTTGATTTATGTTTGGGTGCTACGTTTGGTGGTCCCTACGTAGACTTGTCAACAACTGCATGGTATACAGAGGTGAAAGGATCACTCTTGTCTTTTGTTGAATGTAGAATTTGTTGGATTATCTTAGTGGGTCTGTAGATAGTTTGTAGGCGGTGTTTCTTCATCAGCTTTCCTATGTGGCCAGAGGTTCCCTTGATGTATGGTAAGAACGTGAAAGGCACTGCAGACTAATTCAACCAGGGAAGTCAGCCATAGCAGAGTACTTGATGAACAAACCTGGACACAGCATATTATTTGAGAACGCAGAAATGCTGGCCTACTCTAACAACCACCAATCAGACTACATAGAGAAGCTATTGAAATCCACAAGCATGTGGGTAATGCTTGTTTATAATGTTTTAATGTATTTAATGTTGATTTCTAATTTTAACTCAAATTAAATGGACCTAGCTAACGGGAAGCCAGCATCCAGTATACTGTGGTTAACGCATTGAATTTTTGCCTATCTGTAAGCCGCCTTGACTCTCCTTCGAGGTAAAAAAGGTGAGATATATACATATTGTAAATAATTAAATAAATAAATTTAAATAGAAAAGAGAAAACCATGAAAATGAAAAAAAAATCTGGCTACCAGTATTTAAAAACTCTAAAATCCGGACAGTAAATAAAGAACAAGACTAAAAAGGGGGGATTCCTGACAGGAAACAATCAGGGCCAGCTAACACCTCCCAGCAAAGAATCCCCCAGGCAGCAATCAGCCAGGTTTTGAAGCTGCAAGGGCATTCAGTGCTAATCAAGGTGGCCAACTGCAAAATTCACACTTGCCTCAAACAGTCAAGAGTTCTTTCTTCCATCCTGGACATTCCAGAGATACATAAACCTCACTTTCCTGGTTTCCAACAGACCTCACAACCTCTGAGGATGCCTTCCATAGATGTGGGCGAAACATCAGGAGAGAATGCTTTTGGAACAGGGCCATACAGCCCAGAAAACTCACAGCAACCCAGTGATTCCGGCCATGAAAGCCTTTGACAGCATATTTATTTTATATCATGAATAGCCATGAGGAAAATATTCATGTGATTAAACATCCAGCCACATGGCGCCACTGTTGTTCTACATAAACTAGTGGTTCTCAACCTTTCTAATGCTGTGACCCCTAAATACAGCTCCTCATGTTGTGGTGATCCCCAAACATATAATTATTTTTGTTGCTACTTTTACTACTGTTAGGAATTGTAATGTAAATATCTGATATGCAGGATGTATTTTATTGTTACAAATTGAACATACTTAAAGTATAGTGATTCATCACAAAAACAATATGCTTGGGGGAGTATGGACAACGGATGATGGGATTTGCAATACCTTCAACTGATTCAGCTCTGACTTCCACATACCACTGAGACACCCACGAATTATACACCTGGGCCAAATTTGGAACAGAGAATCCCCATGACCAACAGAAAATACAGGAGGGGTATGGGAGGAATTGACAGTGATTTGGGGGAGATTTAGTTCACCTACATCCAGAGAGCACTGTGAACCCAAACAACTATGGATCTGGACCAAACTTGGCAGGAATACTCAATATGCCCAAATTTGAACACTAGTGGAGTTTTGGAAAATAGACCCCGACATTTGGGAGTTGCAGTTGCTTGGAGTTATAGTTCACCTACCATCAAAGAGCATTCAGAACACCAACAACAATGGAATTGAACCAAACTTGGCATACAGAACTCCCATGACCAACAGAAAATACTGGAGAGGTTTGGAGAAAACAGACCCTGACATTTGGGAGTTGGGAGTTTGCAGTTGCTTGGAGTTATAGTTCACCTGTCGTCAAATAGCATTCTGAACACCAACAACAAGGAATTGAAGCAAACTTGGCATACAGAACTCCGATGACCAACAGAAAATACTGGAGAGGTTTGGGGAAAGTAGGGAAAATAGGATTGGAGTTATAGTTCACCTGCCATCAAAGAACATCCTGAATTCCTCGTCCCCATTTGGAGGCTCTGCTGGAAGAGGACAGAGAGGTGGAGGAAGAAGAGCCCAGAGGAGAAGGAGGACGGCAGGCGGGAAGAGAACGGCACAGGGCACCGAGGCCTGCCTTCCTTCTTCCCCTCCAGGGGCTTCCTCCGCCTCCTCTCTGTTTGGAGAGCCCAAACGGAGAGGAGGAGGAGGAACAAGAGGCCAGAGGAGAGGGACAAAGGCAGGCCTCGGTGCCACTGCCCCGTGCACCTCTCACTGCTCTTCGAGGCTTTCACCAGAAGTGGAGGCCTTGAAGGGCATCGAGAGGACGGCGGGGCTGGGAAGCAGCAGAAAGGCCTTTTCTCCTCTCCATTCTCTTCCGGCAGTGCCTCCAAATGGAGGTACAGGCCTTGCTGTGGGGGCATGACCTCCTCTTCTTCTTCCCCCTCCTCCTCGCCGCCAGATTTGCCTCCCCACCTGGCCTGGCCCCACCTGCGTTGCCCCCAGGGGTCCGGCAGCCATTACAGGGAGGCGGAGGGGGCGGGGCCAAAGGAGGTGGTGTTGCGACCCCTTGGAAACAGCCAATCGACCCCTCTGGGGATCGTGACCCCCAGGTTGAGAACCGCTGACATGAACAAAGATGAAAAGATGCCTGTTTTGGGGGATGCAAAGTCTGCTGGTACATAAACACCTAATGATTTTTGCAGCAATGTATGCACATGTTAATGTGTTCTAAAGTGTAGTTCTATGTTTTAAAAATCAAGTTTGCTTGTGCATCTGGAAAATTAAAATTGCATTCTAAGCAATGTGATACCTAGAAATACCTCTCAATTTCCCAAAATACTGACAACATAGATTATTTGCAAAAAAAAATACAATGAATTATGAGAAAGGAGATTAGTCCTAAGAGAAGTTATTGTTTGAGCTCTAAGAAGATAAGCATTGAAATAGTTATTTGTTAGTGAAGAAAATAGTCATATATATTCCCTTTCGTATTTGTAATTATAATTATCGTATTATATATATTCCTATTGTTAAAAGAGATTTCCGCCCCCACCCCCAATGACTCAACTTAAATTAAGCTCAGGGGTTTCCATTAACACATGTAAATGTTGAGGACCATTTCCCTTCCCTCCTGTGTCATTTGTATGCAAGCCTCCTTGCTGAAATCAATGGGGAGAATCAATGGGCCCAACTAAAGAGAATCCAGCATCCAAATGGAAAGAAGGCACAGGAAGGGGTGGGATGTTCAAATTGATTGCAGTAAACAGTTGCCATACAGCTCAATCCAGGCTGAAAAAACAGCATGCGGTCCTTAAGGCATTAATTGGGTTGAGATTACAAAACACAATACTCTCTACTAATTTGTCTTGTGAGGCTTTTTAAAGCCTGCAAATGAGTCTTCACGGTTATTCTTTGCTCATTAAAGACAAACAGAATGAAGGGAGGCACAGGGAGCTCAGATTCATAAATGCAGGACCAAGAGATCTGACAGAATCATGGAGTTTTCAACCATCAGTGATTAAACGGTATTGCCAATTCACTTACATGTGTGGATACGTCATTCTGAAATTATCTACCATGAGGCAGAACTTGATTTTTAATAGACTAATAGCATTGTTGTGAGGAACAACAAAATAAATGTGTGAAATCATTTACATAGAGACTGTAGTAATTCTTTTTATTTGCATTTAATATATCGATATGTATCCAAGGGGTGGGGGAATTGAAATGCAAGACAGATCAGCTAGAATCCTGTTGGTTAGGCCCAACTAGAGTAGCCCTATTAACTGAACTGTTGGGTGGTAAGTCAGCACATATGGGGCTGTGGTGGTGCAGTGGGTCAAACCGCTAAGCTGTAGACTTGCTGACCGGAAGGTCGGTGGTTCTAATCCGTGGGACAAGGTTAACTCCGCTGTTAGCCCCAGCTTCTGCCAACCTAGCAGTTTGAAACATGCAAATGTGAGTAGATCAATAGGCACCGCTTTGGTGGGAAGGTAAAGGTGCTCCATGCAGTCATGCTGTCAGCTCCTGGCAGACTTTAGAATAAAAGCATGCTCACAAGGAGGGTTCCCTGGATACAACTTTATTATTCGTTCTTGCCAAGGCAAAGTGAAAGCTAGTTCTAACTCTTTCCCGCCAAAGCTGTAGTATTTCGCCTATCCACCCCATGACCACCTTTCTTATCTATTCTAATTGTTACATTCCATTCCCACAGAACATGCAGCATCTCCAATGTCCAGATGGCCCTTATCCGTTTTCATGGAGTGGATGAGCAGTTTCTTGTCTTAAGCTTGAATGGACACATCCTGACATATGCCGGCCACATGTCCTTGGAGGCATCTACGGATAACACCAGCTCTTCGACTTAGAAATTGAGATTGGTACCAACCCCCAAAATTGGATTCAACTAGACTTAATGTCAAGAGGAAACCTTTATTTTAAAATCAGCACATAGATTAATCCTGCAGATTAAATTGGACTATTCAGTCACCTTTAAAAAATCAGATGTTTAAAGAAAGGAAATAAAATAATCTTACTTAAATAACCAAGTCAGTATCATAATATGTTGAAACGGAAGTATAGAAAAACTATCAGATAAATTTCCCTCACACAATTTACTGAAATGTATTTATTACTCCAATAGAAGGAGGTCTCATGTTTTCAAAACAGTAAGACCCTTTTAATCATAGAATTCATATCCATAGTTTCAAATACCAGTGTCTCAGGGGGGAATTATCTAGGCATTTTCTAGGTCCTCCTGATGATTCTATTGTATGCTTCAATTTTAAGTTAGCACAGAGTTGCATCAGAGGACATAGCAAATTCCTAGAGAGGATAAATGTAAATTTTGAAGAAAAAATATTCTGCATATGATCACAACCATTCAAAACATTTCTAGTTAAAAACTGATTATCTGATTGATCTCTGTAGCCAGTCGCTTACTGCTTCACTTCTAGTAGATCAGTGATTTCTAGCTGAAATTAACCTACTATTCCTTACAACCCTTTAACATTGCTCCTTATTAACTTTTAATAGATTAGGTATTTGAAAAGGAAGGGCCCTTCCAGACAGGCCCTATATCCCAGGCTCTGATCCCAGGTTTTCTGCATGAAACTGGATTATATGAGTCTCCACTGCCAGATAATTTGGGATAAACCAAAAAACTGGGATCAGATCCTGGGATATAGGGCCTGTCTGGAAGGGCCCTGAGTTAGCAGTGTAGGCGTTGGCAAGTATGGGTGGCAAGAAAAAGAGGACAGAGAAACGTCAGTGACAACACTGAATTCAACAGGATTTGAGATGAGATTCCATACTTAGCACAGACTTCTCAATTCAACCATTTTTAGTTGAACTCTCATCATCCCCAGTCAATAATTATAGCCAATTAGGAACAAATCCAAGTTCAGGAAAGGCCACTTAAAAAGGACAATGACAGCACTTCTAAAGATAGTAGTAATAAAATGTGTCCTCCATTCAGGGATGACAAACCCTGCTGCCTGCCATTCTCTGTGGAACACCTCCTCTGTCCTGGAAACTTATGCTTTGAATAATGCTAACAATAACTAAGCTAATTAAATAAGCTCAATTATTTGTGTTCACAAGGAATAATTTATGTCGGTAATGAACCAATTTCCCAATTTGTAACATTAATCATTAAATTAATCAGCACACCAAATGCACCAAGTACTGCAATTCGTAACCATAGAGAATTGAAAGGATGTCAGTAGTAGTGTAACTTACAGGTACAATCTCGTATGACATACTGATGTTTGAAGTGTTAAAGGTTTGTGATTGCCATCTGCCTGGAGTGACTAAATGTTTACATTCATTTATTATTACCCAGACCCTGAAGTTGCAATACATATATTTAATACACAGCTTTTATTTTTGCTGTGCTCATAAGGTCTACTGCCATAAGTAAAGGTGTGTGTGTGTGTGTGTGTGTGTGTGTGTGCTTATTTCCATTTTTAAGCTGAAGAGCCGCATTGTCCATAAACACCTCCAAGGTCATGTGGCCAGCATGTCTGCATGGAGTACCGTTACCTTCCCACAAAGGCAGTACCCATCGATCTACCCACATTTATATGTTTTCAAACTGCTAGGTTGGCAGAAGCTGGGCCTAACAACGGGAGCTCACTGTGCTCCACGGATTCGAACTGCCAACCTTTTGGTCAGCAGCTCAGCAGTTTAACCAGGTGCGCCAACATACAAACCACATAATTGAGTGGATTTGATAAAGTGAGAAACCAACCATTAAACAACAACACAATTATATGGTTAGTGTACGGGGTTAGGTTTAAGCTAAAAACACAACATTGTACATACTTACTATAGTATAATAATAATAATAATAATGTTATAGACCACCCTCTCCCCCCAAAGGACGGTTTACACACAAAAAAGGCAAACATTAAATGCCTGAACTCAAATGCAAATAATTTAAAGATAAATGGAATAAAAAATAATAGCCATAAACTTGTGACAAAAGAGAAATTAACATCAAAATGAGGACCAAATACAAATAATCAAATAAACCCAATTATACTAATAACAAATTACTAAAAGTAGAGCCCATTAACTTCAGTTGTGGATAGCAGGGGAGGGCAGGTTTGAACCCAACTAGGATGACAACTACGGTTAGCCACATGAAAAGGAGGACATGCTAGCTAGCTACACCTACTAAAATGCCTACAACTTAAAGGTATTTAAACCGTGTCTCATTTTCATGCAGTTACCCTAGGACCAAGCAGCGTAAATGCCCTGCGGGACCCAATCCCATCTGATCTTGGAAGCTAAGCAGGCTCAGCTTTTTATAGTTCTTGGATGGGAGGCCACAAACAAATACTAGATGCTGTAGGGTAGGTTATACTTCAGATTAAGGAACTGGTATCTTCACCTCTGAATATTACTGAATATCTAAAACTTAAAATTCTAGGCATTAGCCCCTAATTCTCAGGGTGATCCGCGAAAAGGCCTTACTGGTCATTAAAACTTAAAATCCCCAGGATTCTATAAGAAGGGAACCCTCCAAGTGTCCTCTGTTGTCCCAGTTTCCCAACTGCTTTTGAAACAGTCCAGTTTCACTTTCCCCCTTTGTCCTCAGTTTCTCCTTAATTGCACTCAGCTCAGTGGAGGAAGAGCGGAGGAGGGAATGAAGTCCTGCTCTTCCCAGTAAAGCTAGGTAAAAGAGATTTATTATAGCCTCTCCTGCTTGCCTGTTCTTCCTCATTAATTTTTGTCATCTTGACCATACTCGAATGTTGTCGGACACATATGTTTCGGTTTTCATCTGTAAAATGTTGGAAGGTATGGGGGCCATGGGAGTTAAAATGGAACCATAATGATATAATTGGGTAATGTAAATAATTGGATAATGTAAAAGGAACCCAAAGGTTTAGCCCAAACCACTGACATTGTAGGAAACCAATACTAAATCATCCTGAGAGGTGGAAATCTAGTATCTATTTAAAAAGCTGACATTATTAAGAGTCCACCAGCTTCCAAGGTCATCTACCGCAGTGTTTCCCAACTGGTGTGCCACAGTGTGTTATCTGTTTTTAACTCTGTGAGCACATTAGTATATTGCGAATGAATAAATAAATAAATAGTGCCGTGAGCGATCATCAGGTGTGCCGTGGGAAATTGGAACCTCTTGAGTCTTGAATAAGTCACGCCTCTTTATTCCCCGCGGGCCAATCCTGTTGCGGTGGCCTTGAACTCCCACCCGGCACCAAGATGGCGGCGGCAGAGGCAGTGGGACCGGAAGCGCCTTCCCTGAGGGGACGCCAGTGGAGCAGAAGTGCCTTGTCTGAGGCAATGGGGCGGCGGGTGTGCCTGGTAGTGCTGGGCTTGGCGGCGAGCCTGGGCGCTGGTCCGTTCGGCCGGGGCAGTGGAGCCCTTGAGCCTGAGCCTGGCCCTGGCCAGTGCTGCCGCCTCCACCTTCACGGGCTTCCTCTCCTACCCGCGGCTTTACTGCTTCACCCAGTGCTGCCACAATGCAGGGAACAACGGGGCCCGCCTCCGGGCAGGTATGCAAGCGGCCTACCAGGCCTCAGAGACTGTGACGTGACGTGGAAGGAGCCTTGTGGGCTTTATTATTATTATTATTAACTATGTATTAACATAATATTATTATTTTCCCTTAGTATATGCTATTATATTGTTATATTATCAGTATTTGTCATAGTCATGGTGTACATCATTATTGAGTATGAGAGTAATGATAACAGTCAGGATTAACTCCTGTACTTTACTGATAATATATTGTATGTACCTATAATATTTATATTATTATAATGTAATACAAGATAACAATTTTAAAAATAATACAATATTTAAATTATATATTTTATATTACTTGTAATAGTACTAATAATAGTACAGTATAGTACAATATAGTAAGTTAAAGTGTCATTTTGTGTCATTTTGGTTAGTGGTGTGCCCCAGGATTTTGTACTGTCAATCAGTTCTTACCATCAGGAACTTCCTAATCCTTTGTCAGAATTTCCTTTCTTGTAGTAATGGCCCTGCAGGCTTCCATGACAAATCCTTCTTGATATTTCCAATGGTTTGAAAGAAGCATTGAAAGAGGGGCCTCAAATATAGGCAGAAGGTCCTGTGAAATCTATAGCTCTCATGTTGTCACTTCTTGTCCATCACAGAATCCAGATTATATATTAACTGAGTCAAGACACTTTAACTATTTAAAAAGCCAACTCCATGTTGTGAATGTCTCTATAGTTAGATTTCTTTTCATGTCAGGAGCGACTTAAGAAACTGTAAGTCGCTTCTGGTGTGAGAGAATTGGCCGTCGGCAAGGATGCTGCCCGTCCTTGTGGGAGGCTACAATCATGTCCCCTCATGAGGAGCTGGAGCTGACAGAGGGAGCTCATCTGTGCTCTCCCCATATTCAAACCTCTGACCTGTTGGTCTTCAGTCCTGTCGGCACAAGGGTTTAACCCATTGTGCCATCGGGGGCTCCTTCTATAGTTAGATCATGCAACGTATCTATATTTTTATAAGACTTCACTATTCTGAAGTCTCAGAAGTCGATTACAGGTAACACTTGCAGCTGGGCATCTTAATCCTAAACAGATGTGTGTGCCATAGATTTAATGAAACAGCAAGGTAAGATTTTAAATTCAGCAATATCTATTCTGAGTTTGCAAAACAGAATGCTTAATCTGCAGTACAATCCTGTTTTGGTCTACTCAGAAACCAATCTCTTTTATTTCAATGGGGCTCGACTCCAAGATAAGTAAGGACAGGATTTCATCCTTAGTTTTATTTTAACATCTGAAGCCAGGTTGGTTAATAGACTGAAGCAGATTCCCTTTTTTCTTCAGTGAAAAATTTAGTCAATGCTGACTTTAAGATATTGCTTACCATAGTTCAGTGCTAATATTTGCCCTTTTTATCTCTTTGCTTTGTCTTTCTCAAAAGAGCATTGAGTGATAAGGGATCCACTCTTCCTTTGATCATTAAGGTTTTTCTGTTGACCAGAGATCCCAAAAGAGAGGTTCATAAAGTTCAAAAGATTAATCTACTTCCAGCATAGTAAATGTTAACAAAACAAAACAAAAAGACCAATAAAGAAGGTATGGAGGGATAAACCTTGAAAAGCCACAGGTACAGAAAAGTCCATACTAAATACAGGTCAACAAACGGCCATTCGAAAGGGCTACTGTGTCAACACTGAAGAAAGGAAAGATAATTTCAGCTTTTACAGGATGCCTAAAAACAGTCTCACTCAAAAATCAAGTGTGATCAAAATGCAGGGGCAATTCACAACATTGCCCCTGCTTTTTTGTTTTTGTAACCATTATATATTTTCCTTTCAACACAGGTGCACATTACACAGAACCTAAATCCAGCTATTAATCCCAAACAGAGTAGCAACAGCGGGTTAATGAGAACTTGCATAAATTAATTAAATGAATGTGTCTAATCTGGTTAGGAACAGCAATAAAATATTGGCGATAATTACATAAAGTGAACACTTGTCCATCACTTCACATAACAATAGGTGCATTAATGAACTCATGTCCAACTATGCGCCTGATATATGGTGTGAATTTAATAGGAATCTAGTACATGGGTATAAACCAGAAGGTTATTACAGCCACCTGAAGTAATGTACAAGCACTATCCCTGTTACAAATGAAATAGGTTCTATAGGTTTGTTCTTAAGTTGAATTTGTATGTAAGTCAGAACAGGTACATTTTTAAGTGTAACTGCAGATATATACTGTGTGTGTGTGTGTGTGTGTGTGTATATATATATATCTATTATATAAATGGGTTCACGTCATGTGATGTATACCTCAAACAAAAAAACCATACAACGCAGAAACACAATATTTGCCAACAGAAATAGGCCTCAAGCAAGGTACGTTTGTAGCAAAGAAACTTTCCCCAAAACCTAAAAGGCCCCCAAAACAACGAGTAAAAATAAAACTACATTTACCAGCATCCTCCGGGGCAGCCAAACACTCACCCAGCCTCTACATTCTGAACAACATGATTGGCTGCCAATAAGGGCGGATTTGCATAACTGCTGCACTGGCCAGCCAACATGAAAATTCCGAACCATAAAAAACTGCCAAAACATAATAAGGAAAAGGCCTGAGCCAAACCCCAACACAAACAAATCACTTGCAACCGAAAATTTACACCCCAAAAAATCACAGACCACGCCCAAAATTGACAGTAAGGCTTTATTAACTTGATTTCCCTAACTAGCCCTCACTTACTGGGAAGCTGCTTACGCTCTAAATTGACAGTAAGACTTCATTAACTTGATTTCCCTAACTAGCCCTCACTTACTGGGAAGCTGTTTACGCTCTGAATTGACAGTAAGGCTTCATTAACTTGATTCTCCCGACTAGGCCTCAGCTCATGGGACATTGTGTATGGCCTGAATTTACAGTAACCTACCTTGGCACACAGAGCCCCGACCATGCATGATGGGACTTGAAGTACCACCATGGAAAATGGGATTTGTAGTACTTCAAAACCCATCATTCCCCACAGACCACTGTGGCCCAGAACCAAGACCAATAAAGACGCAACTTGGCACACCATGCCCCCATGACCCACACTCCATCCAACTGCAGTTTAGAGGAGGGCACACCGTGGATGATTGGACTTTCTCGCATCTCCTAAAAAGGGCACAGCAACGCGTGCCGGGTACAGCTAGTATATATATATGGATAGCACAAGGGAGGTTTAACACCCCTGTGGAGTTTGTTTTGTTGTCCGTGCCCCTGTTCAGAAGATTTGACCTCTGGTTTGTTGTGAGTTTTTTTGGGCTGTATGGCCATGTTCCAGAAGCATTCTCTCCCGATGTTTTGCTTACATCTATGGAAGGCATCCTCAGAGGATGCCTGCCATAGTTGCAAGCGAAACATCAGGAGAGAATGCTTCTGAAACAAGGCCATACAACCTGGAAAACTCAAAACAATCCAATGATTCTGGCCATGAAAGCCTTTGGTAATAGATTTGACTCACTTTCTATCCTTGTGATAATTGGATTTTGAAAACTTTGTTTTGTTATGGGAACAAGGATTGGTGATAAAGCTTCAGTGGAGACACCTTTCCCCCATTATTACTCTTTCAGGAGTGGATTTATGGAAATCTATGGAAATCAATGCCCTCACTGAGGGAGAACATGCAGGTCAAGAATAGGGCTCCATAGTCACCTACATACCCACCGGCAGTACACCGAACTTGGAGGACAATCTTACTTGGACAATGAGGGGATCGCCTAAGTATGTAAGTAATTAGTCCACAGCAGACACTGTAAAGTCCATTAGTCCATAGTGGAGAAACTATAAAGCCCATTAGTCTGCCGTTTCCAAAACTGCAGAGCCTGTCCAAAATAATGAGATTTTAGTACATTTCTTAGGTCAGGACGTTTGAGTCATCCCTATCACAAAATGTTCACAATCATTACTTCAGTTGAGTCCAATGCACTAAATAGAGTTTGATTTAATTTTGAGGAGGTTCTCAAAATTAATCTTACAGTGTAATTTTCTTTGGTCTTCTGAATTTACCTGCCTAGCTTTTTAACACTGGGCCAATATGAAGTTTCCTTCCTCAGTTCATAAGGTTTCATATTGGTATATACTGTAAAGACACTTGTGGATTAGTTTAAATCATGTTATTTGTGGCAAAAGAATAAAAAAGTCCCATTGTAATGCTAAAGCAGGCATACCTGGCTGCTTCTGACAAACAAGATCCTTTTACAAAGTCTTTCTGGTCGTTCCCCTTTGTCCATTATCTAGCTAGAGATCTTTCAAAAGTATTGGCACTAAGTTGTGAAGGAGGGCCAGAGGGTCCTGTATTATTTTATGTGTGTCAGGTTGCAGCAGTATATGTATAGCTAACAACGCAATAAAGCTTGAGCTGGGAAATAATGGACTTCTATTGTAGCTGTCTATGCTTGCCTATAAAAAGGCAAGATGAACATTAGCTGACTCCTGATTCCTCACTGAGCATATGGAAACAGAAAAAGAGATCGCAAAGGAGGGAACAGATAAGTCTGATTTACCAAACATGTTTTTAAAAGCATAAGATGGAGGTTGGTGAAAGAAAAAGCATATTCCTCAATACGTATTGGAATGTGTTTCAGATGGTTCCTAGAAAGTGTTTGTTTGTTTACCCCTGGGTAGCTTGCCTTCCCTGCTTGTTTAATTTCAGGCATGAGCCTTATTACTTTGAATAAAAATGTTTGCTGAAATATGTTGGATTTGTTTTATTTCATGTATTTTTATGGTGTAGGCCAGTGTTTTTCAACCTTTTTAAAGCTGCGGCACATTTTTTACATTTACAAAATTCTGGGGTACACCACCAACCAAAATGACACAAAATGACACTCTAACACAGTAATACATATAGTTAATATGTTTTTAATGTATTTATACACTCGGTGTGAAACTTGGGCCTGTTTCGATGAACACAACATAGATATCCTGGCAGGAATGGAAGAAAGACACACACGAAGGTCTTGCTCAATTTATAGTTAACACACAATCAAAGAGCATCCTGAACTCTTGCAACAATTGAATTGAACCAAACTTGGCATATTGAACTGTCATTACCAACAGAAAGTACCTGAAAGGGTTTGCTTGGGAATTGACCTTGACTTTGGAAGTTGTAGTTCACCTACACCCAGAGAGCACTGTGGACTCAAACAATGTTAAGTTACGTTGTTTGTTTTCTATCCAGAATCACAATGTTGGAAGGAGGCTCACCACTTTAAGGTCCCTAAAACAAGCATGGGAAAACTTCAGCCCTCTGGGTGCTTTGGACTTCAACTCCCACCATTCCTAACAGCCTGAGGCCCTTTCCTGCTTAAGTTGCTGAGGGGGGAAAAGGAAAAGGGCCTGAGGCTGCTAGGAATGGTGGGAGTTCGAGTCCAAAACACCTGGAAGGTCCAAGTTTGCCCATGCCAGCTTTCTCGACAGAGACCTCTTCCTCCCTTCCCCTTCGTGCCCTTTCTTCCCCTCCTGCCGAACACTTACTTTTTCTTCTCCACTCGGGCTCCCTTCTTCCCAGCCTCGCTCTGCTTGATCCGAGAGGACAACGTGAGCATGTTCAGGAGGGGAGCGGAGAGGGAGGAAGATGTGACCCGTGCAGGAGCTACTGCGCAGACTCGTTTCACAAGGCAAAGCGAGCAGAGCAAGGCTGGGAAGAAGGGAGCCCAAGTGGAGAAGAAAAAGTGTTCGGCAGGAGGGGGAAGAAAGGGTATTGGAGGTTTCAATTTCCCACGGCACACCTGATGATCACTCGTGGCACACCAGTGGGCCATGGCACACTGGTTGGGAAACACTGATGTAGGCACCTAATTTATAATATCTCTGGGTAGGCTGAGAATGGTCTCACTCTGAAACCCTGGAAAACTGTAACCATGCAATGTAGAATGGTGATAAGCAAGCTCCAAGGCTCAGAAGAACATATTCAACTCCTCACAAGCCTCAGTGGACTACACTACCACCAATTTTACAGAAAAGGAAAATATATTTGGGGAACTGAATTCTCTCCTGACGTTTTGCCTGCATCTATGGCAGGCATCCTCAGAGGTTGTGAGGATGCCTGCCATAGATGCAGGTGAATCGTCAGTAGAGAATGCTTCTAGAACATGGCCATACAGCCCAAAAAACCTACAACAACTCCGTGATTCCGGCCATGAAAGCCTTTGACAATACATTAATTGATTTTTCCCATTAGGAAAAGCCTATAGCAGGGGCACTCATTACGGTGATCGGGAGCACCTAGGTGATCTTCGGCCCTCTTCCAGGTGATCTTTGGGCCTCACCAGTCGAATGGCGCACTCCTGCCATGCGCGTGCACCTGTGCTCCCGCCACCGCCTTCGCGGGGCTTCTTTTGCCAAAATGAGGCTTTAGTGGGCAGGCCCTGGCGCTCGTCTTGCCACGCATGGTGTGGTGACATGACCGCCCATTGGTTGCTGCTGGGGGGGGGGGGAGCAAGGTGAAGGCACGCGCACGGATAGGATACGAGGCTGTGGGAGGGATGGAGGGAATGTGTGTGTGAGAGAGAGAGCCAAGGAGAGAAGAAAGAAATCCGGAGAACTTTTTCGAATCCTTTTGGCAGGCAGGCAGGCGGGCGCTGGAAGGAGAGAGGGAGAGAGAGAGAGAAAGAGGCGAAGGAGGCCGGGCAAAGTGGGGCAAAGCCAAGCAAGACCCGCCGCAAACCCTGCTGCTGCCCTCGAGACTCCCATTCCAAGCCGAGACCTGGGCGAGCGAGCTGTGTGGGGCTGCTTTCTTTCCTTGGTTGGGGGCGAAGAGGGAGGGCTCCGCCGTGTTCCTGGGGCTGAACCCGAGGAGGCGGGGGCTGCGGGGATGGAGACTCCACTTGCTGCTGCTGCTTGTGCCCTCACTGCCTTTATCCGCCTCGCCCTCCCTCGAAGGAGAAAGGCAGTGAGGGCCAGAGGGGAGAGAGAGAGGGTGGCTCTTCAGAGCCGGCTAGGAAGAGCCACCCCCCTCTCCTGTGGGCATGGACTGCCACCAGTGGGAGGGGTCCTCCTTCCTGCCAGCCGTCCACTTGGGCGTCCTTTCTGAGTGACACCCTCGAAAGGAAGGAAGGAAGTCCCCCCCCGGCTACATCTGTCACTTTGGGGAAGCACCTCTTCCACTCTTCCTTCTCCTGCCCAGGCAAGGAAGCCTCGAGGGAGGGGGGGAGGCTGCCGTGGGGAGGTTCCAGCCTCACGTGGGTCCCTCTCTTGGTTGAGTTTCCCGGCTCAGGCAACAGCCAGGCGGCCCCTCTTCCCAGCCCTGTGCCTTTGAAGCCGCCGCCGAAGCCATATCTGTCCGGAGTGCTGGCGGGTGGGCCTATAAATACCCTCCTGCTGCGTGCACGGGAGAGGCCTGCTGTGCACGCAAGAAGCAGGACGGGATGGGGACTTCCTGCTTCGCGAAAGCGTGCAGCAGGAAGGAGGAAAGCAACAAAGACATTAAAAGAGAGAGCGCGCGCAGGCAAGGAGGATCCCCTTCCCAGGTGCACGTGGCGGCGAGTTCGTGGGCAGGCAAGAAAGAAGCCCCACGCAAACGGAAGGTTTCAACTTGATTGTTCATATAGTAGCTTGCATGATGAAAAAGTGTGGGCACCCCTGGCCTATAGGCTCCATCCAATTTCTGCCATTGGTGTAGCACACATATTAGGCTGTTCTTATACTCACAAGAACATGGAAACCAAATGGTATCCCTTGGGCAAGTCACACTCTCTCAGTCTCTGTAGCAGCAAATCCCATCTGAACAAATCTCGGCAAGGAACCTATTGTAAGTTAACTTTAGGACTGCCTTGAATAAAAAATGAGTTGAAGGCACACAATAATAACAACAAAGCAAAATGAGGAAATGTAATAGTAGTTTTGAATTAAACTGGTTTTTGGAGACACAAGGCCATTTCCCACTGTACAGTTATAACACTTATGATTCCACTTCTGCACCAGAAGCAGCTTGCAGCTTCTCAAGTCACTCCTGACACAAAAAATAAAAATAAAAACTTTTACCATTACAGTACTATCCTATAGAATCCTGTGGTTGGCATTCAAGGAGGTACTAGAGCACCGACTACACTCCCGAAATTGCAAATCCTAGGATGAAGCTATGATACATAAAATGGAATCATGGCCCTATATTTATGTAGTGTAAAACATTCCACAAAAATCACATCAGGCTGACTTGTTTCTGATCATTTGCCAACCCCACTTGCAGTGGCTAAGTTGTCATACATTGTATCATGGGAAGTGGGGGAATTCAGGATAGAGGTGGATAGATTTGTGTTTCTCACTTGACACGACTTCCTTCTTAAGATACCATATTTCTGGCGTATAAGACTACTTTTTTCTCAAAAGTCAGTGGTCGTCTTCTACGCAGGAGTAATCTTATGTGCGGGAGTCGACTTATACACCAAGAGTCGTCTTTATACGCTGGGGGTCGTCTTATAGATCATCCTACGGTAGGGAGAGCTCAAGAATGGCAGTGGCCACATCCCTGCCATATGCAGCAATTGTATGAAAGCATTAAGGGTGATGCTGTACAAGTACGGTAGAAGAAAATCCATTCATCAGGCTTCATGGACTTAATGCGGTCCCGATGGTGAGGTGAAGGGGTGCCTCGCCGGGAAGGTGTAAGTAAAGGGCAGAGCAAGCTGCAGGTGTCTGGGGTGCCCGGGGTGTTGAAAAAAGAGATAGAGTGGCTCTGGGCCCAGAAAAACACACCGCTTTTACCTGTCTGGCCCACCCTTGTATCCTATTACCATACCTTCTCATCTGCCTCTCAGATCTCGCTCCTGAAGACTGCAGTGAAGTGGTGCAGGTGCGAGATCTGAGAAGCAGAGAAGGAAGTAAAGTAATAGGAAAATTACCATATTGAAATCAAATCTGATGCTTTAAAAAAATTTTATTTAGTGTGTGTTGGAAGAGAAGTAGTCTTATACGGTGAGTATATCCCAAACTCAATATTTTAACTGGAAAAGTTGGGGGTCGTCTTATACGCTGGAAAATATGGTACTTTCTTCCACTTCTGTCTTAATTGCATCTGTTTCCTTGGTTTCCTGCTCTTCTGTTCTCCTTCACCTGCTTAGTTCCTTCAGTCTTCGGCAGGTTTCCTGAAATTCCCATTTTGCCATTTATTTCTATTTCCTGGCAGATCTCTCACATCTGCACCACATTCTTTAGATTGTTGAAAATACAGGAAAAGTGGGCAATATTTCCTTTTTAAGAAAGCCTGCATTCACAGTCCTCTTCTGGCCTTGAGCCACAAATTGATTTTATACCAATAATTATTCACTTTGCAATCTGTGTGTGAATTAATAACTGTAATAACAAGAGCTGTCTTAGCAGTTAAATATCTGACAAAGATTAATCGTCTGGCTTTCAATTCATTAATTGACTGAATTTAATTAAATTATATTTGCATATTATGAAAATTGCGAGGCCTTTTTAGGAAGCTGAAATGTAATACAGTACATCTTTGCTGTTGTATTCCTTCAAGTTGTTTTTGATTTATGCCAACTCTAAAGCTAATCTATCATGGAGTTTGTTTGGCAAGATTTGTTCAGAAGGGAGTTTCCTTTGTTTCCCCCTAGAGCTGAGACAGTGTGACTTGCTTGGAGTCATCCAATGGTTTTCATGACTGAGCACGATTTGAACCCTGGAGTGCATCTACATAGTAGAATTAATGCAGTTTGACACCCCCTTTAACTGCCATGACTCAGTGATTTGGAATCATGGGAACTGTAGTTTTAGAAGCTCTTTAGTCTTCTCTCCAAAGAGAGAGAAGGTGCCTCATCAAACTCCAAATCCCATGATTCCATAGCATTGAATCATGGCAATTGTGTAGATCAGTGGTTCCCAAAATTTTTTGGCCTACCGCCCCCTTTCCAGAAAATATTTTACTCACCGCCCCTAGAAATTAATTTTTTAAAATGTAATAGCAATTAAACAGAAATATATATGTATTAATGCAATGATTCTCAACCTTTCTAATGCTGTGACCCCTAAATAAGTTTCCTCATGTTGTGGTGACCCCCAACCATATTTTCGTTGCTACTTCATAAATAATTTTGCTACTCTTACGAATTCTAATCCAAATATCTAATATGCAGGTCAAAGCGAAGGAGGCAGGGCCAAAGAAGAGGGCCGCGCAACCCCTCCTAAATAGCCAATAGTTCATCGCCCCCTTAAAGGGGTTCACTGCCCCCCAAATTCCCCTGAGCCTCCCACCACCCCCTTGGATCACCTCACCGCCCACCAGGGGGTAGTACCTCCCACTTTGAGAATCAGTGGTGTAGATCAACCGGAGGCTGATAGTTTAGCTCAGTGTTTCCCAACCTTTTTTGAGCCGCAGCACACTTTTAACATTAAAAAAATCCGGGGGCACACCACTAACCAAAATGACACAAAATGACACTCTAACATAGTAAAGAATGGCTGGGGGATGGTGGCCTGCTGGGAGCAGCTGCTGGGAGTGCCAAAGCTGGGGGGAGGGGGTGGAGCCAGGCCGCTCCATGCCCCGCTTCTCCCCCCAGCCTCAGCTCTCCCACAGAGGAGGAGCATGAGTGGTGGACGGGCTTCAGTGGCCGGGGCTCCTCCTCCACGCGGCTTCAGCGAACGAGGAGCGAAAGTCATGGCGGGAGTCATGGCGGATTGGAGGCTGACTGGGGCCCCGGCCCCTTCTTCTTTTTCTTCATCGCCGCCCGGCCCTTCCTCCTCTCCCAAGCAGCAGGAGTTCGGCAGGAGGGGGGAAGGAAGGGGGGCAGAGAGCTTTTCTGGGGGCAGAGAGCTTTTCTTGCGGCACACCAGGAGGTCCGTCACGGCACACTACTGTGCCACGGCACACTGGTTGAGAAACACTGGTTTAACTGATGATTTAGAGAGGATCATTAGCTTTCCCGTGGCACAAAGTGATGGGCTTTCAAGTCAGGGAAATGATGGCTCTCTCTGTGAGAAAACTGGCTCAGAAAAGTGTGGGACTCAAGGGCATTCAGAGGAGTCAGGAGTAGCAACAGCAGATAAGGAATCCAGTAGGCATGGTTTAGAACCCAAAAATAGGAAATCGAAAATCTAATGGGGGGGGGGGATTTTTTTTGATTAGCTCTAAAATGTAACGTAATTACTAACGAAATTCGTTAGTAGTTCGTATGCCAGTGCATGCGCATTCCAGATGGTTTTGGCCTACAACTCCCAGAAATCCTAACAGCTGGTAAACTGGCTGGGATTTCTGGGAGTTGTAGGCCAAAACTTGAATAAATCACACTGAATTCTAAATGGGACTCTCCAAATAGGAAGGAGGGAGGGAAGGAGGGAGGGAGGGGGGTATTCTATTCTTGGAAGCAGCAAAAAAAAGGAGGAGGAGCCCCCCTCACTCCTCGCTGCCTCTCTCTCACCCCCATCCTGAGGGAGCGAGGGCCCAAGTTTGCCCAGGCTGAGAGGAAAAGGAAGAGGCCTGAGGCTGTGAGGAATAGTGGGAGTTGAAGTCCAAAACACCTGGAGGGCTGAAGTTGGCCCGTGCGATGGGGCAAGACAGAGCAACGGGAAGAGAAGAAGGAGGGGGAGAAGCCACCAGGAAAGAGGAGAGGGCAGAGAAGCATGTGAGAGAGTGCAAGGAGAGAAAGGAGGAGAAGTGTGTGTGTGTGTGTGTGTGTGTGTGTGTGTGAAGTTGGCCCGTGCGGTGGGGCAAGACAGAGCAACGGGGAAGAGAAGGGAGGGGGGGAGAAACCACCAGGAAAGAGGAGGGGGCAGAGAAGCATGTGAGAGAGTGCAAGGAGAGAAAGGAGAAGTGTGTGTGTGTGTGTGTGTGTGTGTGTGTGTGAAGTTGGCCCGTGCGGTGGGGCAAGACAGAGCAACGGGGAAGAGAAGGGGGGGGGAGAAGCCACCAGGAAAGAGGAGGGGGCAGAGAAGCATGTGAGAGAGTGCAAGGAGAGAAAGGAGAAGCGAGTGTGTGTGTTTGAGAGGGAGGCAGGGGAGAGAAAGCAGAGCGGGGGAGGGGGGACTGAGTTGGCGCCCAAAACACCTGGAGGGCTGAAGTTGGCCCGTGCGATGGGGCAAGACAGAGCAACGGGGAAGAGAAGGGAGGGGGGAGAAGCCACCAGGAAAGAGGAGGAGGCAGAGGAGAAGCATGTGAGAGAGTGCAGGGAGAGAAAGGAGGAGAAGCGTGTGTGTGTGTGAAGTTGGCCCATGCGGTGGGGCAAGACAGAGAGTCCCCGCAGAAGACAAGAGCCCGAAAGCCAAGCCCAAGCCGGCCAAGAGCACCAAGGCCAAGACGACCAAGGTGGCGCCCAGAAGGAAGTGAGTCAGCCCGCTCTTCCTCAAGACCCCAAACCACCGGTGCCAGGAGGAAGAGAGAGCAGAGGGGGGGGGGAAGGGAGGAGAAGCGTGGAGGACTACACTTTCCAGAATGCCTAGCAGCAGCGTCACTTCCAGTTCCCCATAGAAATGCGGGAAAAAGAAGAAGATGAATGAAGGCAGGAAGGAAATGAGGGGGAGAAGACAGGGAAAAGTGAGTAGTACCATAATTAAGAATTAATTACGATCATTACGCAAATTGTTGGCCTCAAGGACCGTAAAAGAAAGTCTACTTCCTGGTTAGCTGCCGTGATGCGTATAAACTAGAAAGTCCCATTACATACGAATCACTTACGATTTCTTTTAATTTTCATAACTTTTTTATCATGCCTAGAATCCAGTGAAAAGCTGAATGATAAGGAGAGTTCCCATGAGAAACCACTGTAGCTGTGGCGGTCAACAAAACCCTTCATTTACAAATCAGAGCCGAAAATAGGTTGCATTGTTCAGAAAGATTATGTGGGAAAGTTGTGAAGGAAATTCATGGGAAACTGAATGATTTCATGGATGGCTATTAGCTAACAAGTTATTTACTTTAAGGTCAGTTCAGGCAGCACTGTGTTAGAGTGAGAAGCTAAGCCTGAATTCTCTTGTTTCTGGTTCAAGTCAAGCTTTGGTTTTGGATTTAATATATCCTGGAAGCTTTCTGTGTTCCTGTTCATGTACTCCTGTTCAAGTTTTACTAGTTACACTTTCTGGATTGTGGATTTAAGCTGTTACTGTGATTTCTGGCTGTTCCTGGACTTTGTCACTTCTTGAACTTTATGAGACATTTGGATTATTGTCACCTGTTGCTAAACCTTTTTGGATTATATGTCTTAGAATCATAGTATCATAGAGCTGGAAGAGACATCGTGGGCCATCCAGGAATAAGAAATCTTCCTTTCTTATTCCTGTTTTAATATGCTTTTAATATGTTTTTACAATAAACTGATTGCTTAATATTTTGAAATTGACATGATTATAATTTACACCGGATCCCTTTGGCCTGGTCCTCATATCTCCAGCTTTGTTAATGTTTGAGGATTTAATGTAAACAGAATGTGCTCTCTCCGATTTAACGAGAATGGAAAGCTTAATAAACTTATACCTTTTTCTGGAGCATATAACATATTAATTAAGCAGCTATCAAAGCATCCAAAGATAATGAATATTACATGATAATAACCTACATCCAAATTTGGGCTATACTTTTATTTGTACCACCTACCAACCCAGATGCTACAGAGCAGCACATCATTTTGAAGTTCAGAAAACTCATTAGGCTGGGCTGTAAGCAGCCTATTTTGTGATTCCTTAGCCCTGCTAAAGGTGTGGTCCAATAGAGAAAGGAGTGGCAAGTGTGGGCTTGTGGCCATATGCAGCTTCCAAGGCTATCTCATCACATTGACAAAAAAGAGTGAAATGATTCACTTGGAACAGCCTCCAAGAGCACGTTATCTTGAAATACAATCCTCCCTATCCATGGATTTTTCGCCCACAGATTCAACCATCCATGGCTTGAAAATACTTCCCTCCCCCCTTTTTTTAAAAAAGCAAACATTGTTTTTGCCATTTTATATAATGTGCAAAAAATAAAGTATATAATGCCCTGCTGTGTTTAATTCCTTGCAAAATGTCCCCAGAAGCACTTTAATTACCTGTTGGGTTGTCTGCCCCACATTATTCTTTAAAAGATTCCTGTTACAAACATTCTACCTCTGTTCGCATCCAGTGTTTATTATTTTAAAATTTTAATATTTCACATTTGGCCCGGCCAGAATGGTTTTAAATTGTCTTGTTATTGCTTATGTGTAAGTGTTATTGATCATATTGTTTTATTATTTGCTGTTGTGTTGTTTTATTATGTGTCATTGAGCTTGGCCTCATGTAAGCCGCCCCGAGTCCCCTTGGGGAGATGGTGGCGAGGTATAAATAAATAAATAAATAATTATTATATAAGGAACATCATTTTACACCATTGTGTAAAGCAGTGTTTCCCAACCAGTGTGCCGTGGCACACTAGTGTGCTGTGAACAATCATCAGGTGTGCCATGGGAAATTGGAACCTCCAATACCCTTTCTTCCCCCTCCTGCCAACATTTTTCTCCTCCACTCGGGCTCCCTTCTTCCCAGCCTCGCTCTGCTCGCTTTGCCTTGCTTTGCTCTGGGGTGAGTCTGCGCAGTAGCGCCAGCACGGGTCACATCTTCCTCCCTCGCCCCTCCCCTCCTGAACACGCTCACGCTGCCCCCTCAGATGAAAATCGCGGCAGAAGCGACAGTGTAGAAGAAAAAGTAAGTGTTTGGCAGGAGGGGGAAGAAAGGGTCGAAAGCTGGCAAGGGCAAACTTGGGGGAGGAAGAGGTCTCTGTCGAAAGCTGGCATGGGCAAACTTGGACCTTCCAGGTGTTTTGGACTCCAACTCCTACCATTCCTAGCAGCCTCAGGCTCTTTTCCTTTTCTCCCATCAGCCATTTAAGCAGGAAAGGGCCTCAGGCTGTTAGGAATGGTGGGAGTTGAAGTCTATTTTTCAGAAAAAGCACCCAGAGGCTAAGTCTTCCTATAAAGTTTTCCCATGCCTGTTTTAGGGACCCTAAAGTGGTGAGCCTCCTTCCAACATTGTGATTCTGGATAGAATACAAACAACAACATAACATAACGTTGAGTCCACAGTGCTCTCTGGGTGTAGGTGAACTACAACTTCCAAACTCAAGGTCAATTCCCAAGCAAACCCTTTCAGTACTTTCTGTTGGTAATGAGAGTTCAATATGCCAAGTTTGGTTCAATTCCATTGTTGCAAGAGTTCAGGATGCTCTTTGATTGTGTTAACTATAAACCCCAGACACTGTAACTCCCAAATGACAAAGTCTATTTTCCCCAAACTCCATCTGTGTTCACATTTGGACATATTGAGTATTCATGCCAAGTTTGGTCCTGATCTAACATTGTTTGAGTCCACAGTGCTCTCTGGATGTCGGTGAACTACAACTCCAAAACTCAAGGTCAATGCCCACCAAGTATTTTCTCTTGGTTATGGGAGTTCTGTGTGGGAAGTTTGTGTTTTTCTGCCATTCCTGCCAGGATATCTATGTTGTGTTCATTGAAACAGACCCATTCAAAAACATATTACCTATATGTATTACTGTGTTAGAGTGTCATTTTGTGTCATTTTGATTGGTGGTGTGCCCCAGGATTTTGTAAATGTAAAAAATGCCCTGCGGCTCAAAAAAGGGGGATTTGGGGGGGCGGGGGTAAAGGGGGTTTGTTTGTCTGTTTTTATTATTGTTTGAAACTCAATAAAAAAAATTTTTTTAAAAAAAAGGTTGAAAAACACTGGTATAAAGGACCTTGGGCATCCACAGATTTTGATATCCAGAGGGAACCAAATCCCAGTAGACTTCAAGGGCATATTGTACTTTCGTTTGCGTATATGTACATAAAGTGATATACGAGGAGCCCTTGTGCCAGCTGAACTGCTGACAAAAAGGTCAGCGGCTTGAATCCAGGGAGCAGGGTGAGCTCCTGCCTGTCAGCTCTAGCTTCCCATGTGGGGACATAAGAGAAGCCTCCAACAGTTCTTCAATAAGTGCAGTGCGTCTCTATGATCTTGGGGAATCTTGTGTATCATAGTGTTGCTACTGGACAGGACAGACTGTATCCTTTGCTTCCAGAAGGGAAGATGAAGCAACATGTTTCTTTCTTGTGCTTCCTTCCTTCCTTCCTTCCTTCCTCCCTCCCTCCTGTGTCAGCTGCACCACCGCTCTATGGCAACATAGTTTGGTGGTACAGTGTTCCCTCACTTATTGCTGGGGTTAGGTTCCAGGACCTCCCGCAACAAGTGAAAAACCGTGGTGTAGGGATGCTCTATTTTAATATGTATACATTATTTTAGTATATATTATTTTGTGGTTGCCACAAACTATGTTGAATTGGCTGAGAATCAATGAGATGTTCATTGAAGAACTATAGCAAAATGTTCTGCAGGATGTCCTGCAGAAACAAAGGTTTTGCAATTTAAACTTTTTCCATGTTGTATGATAGAAATAATTAGAAACTGACATTTATAACCCAGGAACAAAAATGTGTTATGTAGCGTAATTCACTAGTGGACAATACTTTTCCTAGGTTTCAGAGATATTTGTGGATTGAATTTTGGTCCTTCTGAATGTGGTCAACCACTAATGATGATCTTTTCCCTAAAACCACAGGGACATTTGCATTGTTACAAAAACCACATTGGCAGCAAGTGAATTTCCTCCCAGTATATGCCGTACTGTATATATACATGTACCTCCATGCAGCTGGGAAAGTGGATAATTCACTTTTTATTACAATCTATGTTGGAAATAGTAACCTTCTACAAGCCTCCTATACTAGTTGTTATGTATATAATTCAATTTTTTTTACTATATTGTATAGGTTTTTTAGTATGCAGTTTTCACCTTCACTCTAAATAGTTTGAGGTTGTGGGAGGGACTGCAGACCATGTGATCAGATCTGGGACTATTCAGACTGAGACTCCATTTTAGATGTCAGTGTTGTACTGCATTGTATATTGTATATAAATATTCATTATGCATTAGACATAAGACAAAGAGGAAACTGAAACAAAATGCCTTGGAGAACTTACTGTTTAAACTTTCAACTGATAAGCTATGTACCTGTATGCTGAATATATGAAGTTTGTAAGTAAACCATCTATGTAATTTTTAATGACAACTACTTATTTTTGTCTCTTGAGAGCATGATTTAAAGCCAAATATATTTTTATGGGAGAGTAGATGTTTTGGGGGAACTGAAATAACACTTCTGAAAATCTGCTATATATTTTGTGCATTGGCATATCTTTGTTCCTAACAGTTCAAAGAGATAGCCAGGTATATCAGTCTAACAACTGTGAAACCTAATTTGCCTTGCATAAATACTAGTGGATATTTACCACTAAAGAGAAGATGGACTCAAATGAGTTTTTAGCTCTTCTCAGGAAGATCATACTTTACAAAAAAGTTTATGATCCCCCCCCCCCCCCAAATGATAGTGAATGCCAATTAATCTCCAAAAAGTACGCTTCCAAAAGGTTTGGAGATTCTGGTTTTCCAAAAAGTTATGATCTCAAAGGTCATCTCCCCCCCACCCAAAAATATCTATTAGTCGTTGGTGTCTTGCTGCAGATCGCTCTGCGAGAGAGACAAGGGATTGTAAGTGCACGAAAATCTCCCTTTTAATGCTCATCTCATCTAAATGAATGTGAATGAAAAGCAAAATGGATTTTCTTCTACCGTACTTGTACAGCGTCGCCCTTAATGCTTACATACAGTCCCTGCATACAGCAGGGACGTGGCCACTGCCATTTTCGACCCCCACTATGCAGCAACCACAGATTTTCCAATCTGGACTGGAAGTTTCAGCACCCGCTCTATAAGACGACTCCTGGCGTATAAGACAACTCCTGCATATAAGGCTATTTCCGCATATAATTCCCGCGTACAAGACGACCCCTGACTTTTGAGAAGATTTTCTTTGGTTAAAAAGTAGTCTTATATGCCAGAAAATATGGTAAGTACCGATTAAAATAAGGATAGTAAACACATAAATAAAACACAAAAGCAATAGACAACAAAGCCACTCATCTGCAAGCCTCTCGCTCTTTACTGGATGGTTCTTTTATCCACCAAATCTGTGTATATGAAATTATATAGGCAGTAGCCACACTTCCATTTGTAATGACCCATGTCCAAATGCAAATTTTGAAAACACAGAGAAATTCAGCATTGTGTCGTCAAAGGTGGGAGCAAACGATGGGTTGAATGGTCACTCTCCGAAGGCACATCGGAAGAGCCAGGTTTTTAGCTCTTTCTTGAAGGCTGCTAGGGTAGGGGCTTGTCTAAGCTCCACAGGGAGCGAGTTCCAAATGTGGGGGCCACAGCGGAGAAGGACCTCTCCCCCGTACCCACAAGTCGAGCCTGTGATAGAGGAAGGGGTGAAAGAAAGGCCTTTCCAGAAGACCGGAGATTGTGCAAGTTTGTGGTAGGAGAGTCGGTCACCAAGGTAGGCGGGTCCCAAACCGTTTAGGGCTTTATAGGTAATAACCCGTAACTTGAATTGGGACCGAAGATGAATGGCAGCCAGTGGAGCTCCTTAAACAGGGGGGGGGGTTGACCGCTCCCTGTAATTTGCCCTGTTAGAAGTCTGGCTGCCAAGCGTTGGACCAATTGGAATTTCCGGGCCGTCTTCAAGGGAAGCCCCACGTAAAGTGCATTGCAGTAGTCCAATCTATAAGCCTCCCAGACCTCACAAACTCTGAGGATGCCTGCCATAGATGTGGGCAAAACTTCAGGAGAGAATGCTTCTGGAACATGGCCATACAGCCTGGAAAACCTAAAAAAACCCAAAATTCATCATTCACCCGTATTCAAATAACGCTCCATTTGTGGTTGGGACACTGGGGTAGAGGGGAAGCGAGGGGAATTCCTCCCAAGGAGAGGGAGCCCTTGGGCACAGAGTGTGGGAAAGAGGGTGCTTTGGCGACCTGGGAGGGTCCACTAACGAAATTCGTTTTAAGCGGGAACGAAACCGGGTTCCGAAACGTGGTGCGGACGGGAGTTCCCTGTGAGGCGCTTTCCTCCCTTGGGAAGAGGCACAAAAGGGAGCCAGAGGAGCGGGGAGGCTTCCTGTTGGCTTTCCAAACCTCCCCCTTCCTTCCTTCCTTTTATTTTCCTCCCTCGTTGAGCTCCGGCGGAAGTGGGTCCGCTCCTTCGGAGATTAAAAGGTTTCCGAGCTTGGGATCAATTTCAAGCGAGGCATTCCGGCCCAAAAGCGGGCGAGAGAAAGGCACGAGGGGGAAGGGAAGGAGATCCTCAGCTAGATCCACAAGAGGGAAAGGGGGAGGAAGGAAGGAAGGAGGGAGGAAAGAAGGGGCAGCAGAAGGAGCGGAAGTGTGAAAAGGCAACACAATCATAACTCCCGCCGCCACGCGAAGGAAGAGAGAGGATCTGACAAAGGAAACGCGATCCTGAGGCCGGGACCGGTTCCTCAAACACGCGCTCCCCCCCCCCCCCAACTCCTCGCCCTTCCCCCGCTTTCCGCGGCCTCCATGAATACTCATTATTCTCATTCAAGGCGGGCGCCCGGGACTTGTCTGTTGTCCTTCCTGGAAGGAAGAGGAAGAGGAGGAAGTAAGCGGGAGGCTCACTGAAGGCAGGTCGCGGGATCCAAGAGGAGGAGGCAGAAGAGAAGGCCTCGTCGGTGCCATCAAGAGAGAAAAGGGAACGGCGTGGGGCGGCGGAAGGTCACGCTGCTCGCCTATCCATTCATTCACCCACCCACTCGCTGCTGCGGCTCCCTTGTTCGCTCCTTCCCTCGGCCATGCGGTGCTGGAAAGAGCCGTAGCGGAAGGTCACGCTGCTCGGCTATCCATTCATTCACCCACCCACTCACTCACTTTGGAAGGAAAGAAGCTGCCGCCGGCTCCCTTCTCCGGCCATGCGGTGCCGGAGTGGGGTCCCGCCCGAGCCCTCCTCTCCCACGAAGAGCGAGGAGTGAAGCCAGAGACCCTCCCGGACGAAGACAAGAAGGCGGCAGACCTGATGGACTGTTCCTCTGGGAAAGAGGCGGAGGAGGGCGAAGGAGGACGGGCTTGAAAGAGAGAGGCCTCCCGGGTGGTTGTTCTATATACAGAAGGCGGCAACTGCGAGAGCGCCCCAAGAAGCTGAGGGAGGGGGCGAGGGAGGGAGGAGGGGGCTGGGCCCCTTTGATGCCACTCCGAGGGGTCTGCAAAGCGGGGCGTCCTCGCTAGCCTCAAGGAACAGCCTGAGAGAGAGAGAGAGACAGAAGGCGAGAACACCCCAAGAAGCGGAAGGAGGAAGAGGAGGTGGGTGGGGGGGGGGTCTTGATGCCACCCCAAGGGGTCTGCAAACCAGGTCTTCTTCCTCGGTAGTCTCTATCTTTAAAGAGAGATACAGAAGGCAGCAAGTGCGAGAGCGCCCCAAGAAGCTGAGGAAGGGAGGAGGGGGCTGGGGGGTCTTCTGGATGCCACTCCGAGGGCTCTGCAAAGCGGGGCGTCCTCGCTAGCCTCAAGGTACAGCCTGAAAGAGATACAGAAGGCGAGAGCGCCCCAAGAAGTGGAAGGAGGAAGAGAGAAGGTGGGTGTGTGTGTGGGTGGGGGGTCTTCTTGATGCCACTCCAAGGGGTCTGCAAAACAGGTCTTCTTCCTCGGTAGTCTGTAGGAACAGCTTGAAAGAGAGATATAGAAGGCGGCAAGTGCGAGAGCGCCCCAAGAAGCTGAAGAAGGAAGAGAGGAGGGAGGTGGGGGGTCTTCTGGATGCTACGCCGAGGGGTCTGCAAAGCGGGGCGTCCTCGCTAGCCTCAAAGTACAGCCTGAAAGAGAGAGACAGAAGGCGGCAAGTGCGAGAGCGCCCCAAGGAGGAAGAGGAGGGGGGGTCTTGATGCCACTCCGAGGGGTCTGCGAAGCGGGGCTTCCTTGCTAGCCCTCCCCTCCCCCCATGGCTTCCTTCCCGGAGGCGGACTTCCAGATCTGCCCGCTGTGCAAGGAGATGTGCGGCTCGCCGGCGCCGGCCTCTTGCAACAACTCGTCGTCGTCGTCGTCCTCCTCGCAGACCTCCAGCTCGTCCGGAGGAGGAAGTGGCAACCCTGTTGGTGGCGGGCCCGGCTGCTCTTCCTCCTCCTCCTCCTCCTCTTTGCGGCGGCGCCTGCTGGTTCTGCCTTGCTTGCACGCCTTCTGCCGGCGGTGCCTCGAGGCCCAGCGCCAGCCCCCGCCCTCCTCCTCCTCCTCTCCTCTTCCTCCTCCTCTTCTTCCTCCTCGTCCTCGGGGGACGCCCCTCTCCAGCTGCGGTGCCCCCTCTGCGACCAGAAGGTGGTGATCTCGGAGCCGTCGGGCATGGACGCCCTGCCCTCCTCCAACTTCCTCCTCAGCAACCTGCTCGACGTCGTGGTCGCCGCCGCCGCCAACAACGCCAACAACGCCAGCGAGGAGCAGAACAACGGCGGGCCCGGGGGAGGCCCGGGAGGGGGGCCCGGGGGAGGCGGAGGGGGGAGCAGCAACAACAGCAGCGCCAACAACAACCGGCACCACCAGCACTCCCGCCAGCAGCAGCAGCAGCAGCGCCCGCCCTCCTCGTCCTCCACCAGCGCCGGGGCTTCGTCCCCGGGCTCGTCGTCGCTGCTCCTGCTCCGGAGGCCCCACAGCCGCCAAGGCGGAGAGGCCCGGTGCAGCTCCTGCGACGAAGGCACCGCCGCCAGCGCCCGCTGCCTCGACTGCCAGGAGCACCTCTGCGACAACTGCGTGCGCGCCCACCAGCGCGTCCGCCTCACCAAGGACCACTTCATCGAGCGCTTCGGGCCCAGCGCCGCCCCGCAGACCCAGGCCCTTGTCGCCGCCGCCGCCTCCTTGTCCTCCTCCTCCTCCGTGGGGCCCGGCTCGGCCCTCGGCTCGCCCTACAGCATCCTCGCCGCCGCCTTCCCCGACCGGGCCAGCTACTGCCAGCAGCACGACGACGAGGTAAGACGGAGAGAGCGAGAGCGAGAGAGCCCTCCTTGGCCCTTCTCTCCACGCGCCTCGGGCTCTGAAGGCCCATCGTCATCTTTACTATTGTTATGGAGCGCGTGGGGGCAAAGTGTTGCCCTTCGGAGCTTTCCTCACTTATGGCCACCCTGAGGCGAACTTGGCGCCCACCCGAAGGCCTCCTCAGAGCCTTGTGGACACTTATTGATCTATGTTATGTTAGATATGAGGTTATGGGCCAAGTTGGGTCTTCCAGGTGTTTTGGACTTCAACTCCCACCATTCCCAACAGCCTCAGACCCAGACCCCCTCCTTTTCCCCTTCAGCCCTGTTGCACTTCAACTCCCACTATTCCCAACAGCCTCAGGCCCCTTCCTTTCCCTCTTCAGCCCTGTTGCACTTCAACTCCCACTATTCCCAACAGCCTCAGGCCCCTTTCTTTTCCCCTTCAGCCGTGTTGGACTTCAACTCCCACTATTCCCAACAGCCTCAGGCCCCTTCCTTTCCCTCTTCAGCCCTGTTGCACTTCAACTCCCACTATTCCCAACAGCCTCAGGCCCCTTCCTTTCCCTCTTCAGCCCTGTTGCACTTCAACTCCCACTATTCCCAACAGCCTCAGGCCCCTTTCTTTCCCCTTCAGCCCTGTTGCACTTCAACTACCACTATTCCCAACAGCCTCAGGCCCCTTTCTTTTCCCCTTCAGCCGTGTTGGACTTCAACTCCCACTATTCCCAACAGCCTCAGGCCCCTTCCTTTCCCTCTTCAGCCCTGTTGCACTTCAACTACCACTATTCCCAACAGCCTCAGGCCCCTTTCTTTTCCCCTTCAGCCGTGTTGGACTTCAACTCCCACTATTCCCAACAGCCTCAGGCCCCTTCCTTTCCCTCTTCAGCCCTGTTGGACTTCAACTCCCACTATTCCCAACAGCCTCAGGCCCCTTCTTTTCCCTCCTCAGGCGCTTAAGCATTGGACTTCCAACTCCCACCATTCCCAACAGCTTCAGGCCCCTTTCTACCCCCCCCCCCCTCAGCCATGTTGGACTTCAATTCCTACCATTCCCAACACCTTCAGGCCCCTTCCTTTCCCCCCTCTGTTTAAGCATTGGACTTCAACTCCCACCATTCCCCACAACCTCAGGCCCCTTCCTTTCCCCCCTCAGCCTTGTTGGACTTCAATTCCTACCATTCCCAACACACTCAGGCCCCTTCCTTTCTCCCCTCATCCGCTTAAGCGTTGGACTTCCAACTCCCACCATTCCCAACAGCCTCAGGCCCCTTCCTTTCCCCCCTCAGCCTTGTTGGACTTCAATTCCTACCATTCCCAACACACTCAGGCCCCTTCCTTTCTCCCCTCATCTGCTTAAGCGTTGGACTTCAACTCCCACCATTCCCAACGCTCAAGCGGCTGAGGGGGAAAAGGAAAGGGCCTGAGGCTGGTGGGAGTTGAAGTCCAAAACACCTGGAGGACCCAACTTGGGATCTACCTCATATATATCAACATCATTATGATTATCTCCGCCTAGCCTTAGTATTCATTCTAAGGCTTGCCCATGTGGGAGCCTCTTGTGTGCCTTTATAGGCATTTCTGATTTATGGTGACTTTTAAGGCAAACACCTTTCTCCCTGGGCTCCTGACTAACAATTATAATTGACTGTGTGTGTATGTGTGTGTGTGTGTGTCAAGAGCAAATTGAGAATCTGCAAGTTGCTTCTGGTGTGAGAGAATTGGCAGTCTGCAAGGATATTGTCTGCAGAGGACATCCGGGTGTTTGGATGTTTTACCCTCCTTGTGTGAGGCTTCTCTCATGTCCGTGCATGGGGAGCTCATAAATGATCAATCGTTTTTGGTGTGTATGTGCTTCAGGAATGACTTGTGAAACTGGAAGTCGCTTCTGGTGTGAGAGAATTGGCCATCTGCAAGGACATTTCCCAGGGCGTGATATTTTACCATGCTTGTGGGAGGCTTCTCTCATGTCCCTGCATGGGCAGCTGGAGCTGACAAAGGGAGCTCATCCGCGCTCTCCCCAGATTCAAACCTCCCACCTGTCTTCTCTTCAGTCCTGCTGCCACAAGGGTTTAACCCATTGCGCCACTGGGGTTTCCATTGATTAATAATAATAAATGTGTGGGTGTGTATTTTAGAGCCACTACCAATCAACGTGGTGAGCCTTGAGATCAAGTCCTTGTTTGCCTAAATTAGGATGACCCGAAGGCAAATCTACCTTTTCAATGTGTATATTTGACAGAAATATGCTTGAATATTTTTGACGATTGTGTGTTTTAACCATGTGTCTTGCCTCAAGTCTTGAGAGGCAGGTAACCCATATAATGTATTACCATTCTCAGTATTGCCCATGTGTTTGCCTGAAATTCTGACTTATGGAGACTCTAAGCCCCCATCCACACAGCTGAATAAAATCCCCCTCTCCGTCTGCTTTGAACTGGAATATGTGGTTTTTGAAAATTGTGTGTTTTAACAAAGTTGTGCCCCATCTCAAGCCTTGAGAGGCGGGTAACCAATAAAAAGCATTCATAGTAGTATTATTAGTATTGCCCATGTGGGTGCCTGTATTTCTGACTTATGGAGACTTGTCTAAAGCCCTTTCCACACAGCTGAATAAGAGCCCACATTTTCTGCTTTGAACTGGAATATATGGCAGTGTGGACTCAGATAACTCAATTCAAAGCAGATATTGTGGGATTTTCTGCCTTGATATTCTGTGTAGTATGGCTTGGCTGTGTGGAAGGGTCCTAAGATAAATGCCTCCCTTCCAACCTCTGGCTGTGAGGAGAGGTGGATAATAAATTAAATTTATTGTTCTTGTTCTTGTTGTTGTTATTGCACATCTAAGTATCTGTTGCGGAGCTGGTACTAAGCAAGGTGGTGGGCCTGACCCTAAGGCAAACACCTATAGAAGTCCAGCCTGAGGAGAGGCAGCTAACAATTATTGGCAGAATTTGTTCAGAGGGAGGCAGGTATTGCCCTCCTCTGAGACAGAGAGGGTGTGACTTGCCCAAGACGCTGGATGGCTATCTGCTGGGGGTGCTTTGAATGTGATTTTCCTGCTTCTTGCCTGGGGGTTGGACTGGCTGACCCACGAGGTCTCTTCCAACTTTATTATTCTATGAAGAGCAAGCACCTCATGAGTTTCCATAGCCAAGCTAGAATTCAGACCCTGGTCCAACACTCAAAACACATACTTCGATGGCTTTGAGGATAACTTCCCACCTTTAAGTAGTAGGATGTGAGGTATTGGGGCTCTGAGTCTTAGGTAATAGTCCTTGGCCCCCCCTCCCCCTGGTATTTTGAGGTACTCCATTCAGTGGAAGGAGGAAAAGGTGTGGTCTGAGCAAACTGAAGGAAAAAGACTGCTTTGCGCACGTGCTGTTGAGGTCTGGGGCCAAGACCGCCCCCCTCCCATGAGTCCTTAGCGGCCATAGCTGACTGTGTGGCAGTGGTATTCTTCCCCCCCCCACACACACACACATTGCAAGTATAAAGATGGGCTTTTTAACACTAGGCACAAACATTCATCTTGGATCAGCTTTGCCTAAAATAAGGGATACTTTCTGTGAGGTCTCCATTTGCTGCATGAGATATTTTAAATGTTTGGATTCAGTGAGCAGACAAAGTGATTTAAATGACTGTGGAGACTAAGGCTTGAATTCTCAGCTATGAAACCTACTGGATGACTATGGACAAAGCATAGTCTCTCAGCCTCAGAGGAAGGCAATGGTTGTGAGTTTTCCGGGCTGTAGGGCCATGTTCCAGAAGCATTCTCTGCTGATGTTTCGCCTGCATCTATGGCAGGCATCCTCAGAGATTGTGAGGTGGCAAAACCTCCTCTGAACTTATCTCACCAAGAATACGTTTGTGATAAGTTCATATTGCCATAGTTGAGAGGCACACAACAACCGTATCCAAGGCATGTTTGTGTCCCGAGTCTTTGTTAGTGATTAACAATGCTACTGCCACCCTCCTCTAGAACCAAACAGGATGCTGATTCCAAACACAAATCAGTAATCCAAATGTAGTTCAGGAATATACTAGTTTGAGGATTTTTTAAAAATCGACTTTTCAGCGTTGGGAGGATTATTAAAAGATGCTTTCAATATTACTCCTTTCACACAAATGTTACTGCCATGACAGCAGGGATACATCATGTGTCTATTTTACACATTGCAGCCAACGGATAACGTTTGTAACCATGTTTCTTTAATATAAGACTTTTTATATATGGGAGGTCTAGTGATGGTTGTATCAGTCTTTTGAAAGCGGCAGAGACCCATTTATTTTCTGCGGAGCTGTCATGTACTTGCTGCCCCCTCACCCCACCATTTACCGGGATGGCCCTTCATTTCCAGGACATCTGGACCCCTTAAGTCTCTTTAAATCTTTCATTCTTTCATTCCTCTCCTTTGCCGCCCTGGCTGGTTCCACTACTTAGTTCCCTCTTTCTTCCATGCTTTGTTCACGTGGAGCTGTCCATGCTTAACTGGAGGAAATCTCCATAGCGCTCTGCAAAGTCGCAGGATTTTTGCATGTGCTGCAAGGATGTGGGGATGGCTGGGAGTGTTAAAAACAACACAGAGCAGAGGAGGGGGATGTGGCACATTGGTGTTATCTGTTCCATTTGGCTATTCTTTGAAAAACAGCACCATCTAACATATTTATGGCAGCGGGGAGGGAAGTATACCATACATATTGATAAAATCCTTAAAAAATTAAAAAGCTAGGACACCTTTCCCTCATCTTTGCTGCAAGTCTGTTGGCTTAATGATTGTTCCCAACATTGCAGAAGCATTATCTAACAATTGGTTTTGAAAGGGGGTTTCCTCCCCTCTTTCTTGAATTAGGAGGCATATATTGGGTGGATAGCTATACTTGTCACCCTATATGGTAGCTCTTTTTCTTATTTCACATATGCAGAAAGCGACATAGAAAGGACATAAAGTCATCATCTTTAACACATGAAAAGGAGATAATCAGAAAATTTCTTTTGTTTCTTCTTTTTTATTGAAAGGATGCAGTAAGCAAGTATTTTTATTTCAGGACCTAATTTAAACCATGATTGAATTGTACAACATGAGGTCTAAATGCCTCAGAGAATGTGTTGCCTCTTTATGTTGTAATGGCCAAGCCTCACGTGTGAGATAAATAGACAAAGGTTTTCAGGTTTAGAGGATGCGGCTTGAAGAAAACTTTGAACCCTCCCCCACAGTTTCTGGAATTTGCTCTTGGTTTAGAGGGGAAATGGACATTATGTCTTTTTTCTCCCTTCTTTTTAAAAGCAAAACATTGGATCACCTGTTCATAGTTGTTAGTGTTTGTATTTTTGTTGTTGTTGTCCTGAATTACATTGAGATCAGTGTTGGTAGAGTGGAGATAGTATGGAGAAAGACACAAGGAAGTGAATGAATGAGTTGCTGATTCTGGCAGTACTTCATAAATGGAGGACATTTGGATTGGTTGTTTAATATAGTTAATTCTCAAAACAACTACATTCTGAAAGGATGAATGAAATGAAATACTGGTTTCTTCTTGATAGCTGGGGAAAAAAACCCCATGTAGACGATGCACAGACAAGTGCTGGATGAAACTTTTTATGCTACAGAGAGAAAGAAATTATATTTCATTTTGCTGAAAGTAAATAGCAGAACTTGGGACGGTTACTTTTTTGACTTTGCTATTGTTTGTCTTCAAGTCATTTCTGACTTATGATGACCCTAAAGCAGGTCTGGGCAAACTTTGGCCCTCAGGTGTTTTTGGACTACAACTCCCACAATTCCTAACAGCCTACCGGCTGTTAGGAATTGTGGGAGTTGTAGTCCAAAACACCTGGAGGGCCAAAGTTTGCCCAGACCTGCCCCAAGGAGACCCTGTTGGGGGGTTCCCTTGTTAAGATTTGTATTGTGGGGGGTTGCCTTTGCCTCCTGCTGAGGCTGAGAGATTGTGACTTGCCCCAGGTCACAAAGGGTGGGAAGTGCTGAGTGGAATTCGAACCCTGCTCTCTGGAGTTGTATTCCAGGGCTCAAACCACTCTGCCACAATATGTCCCAACCAGTATGATCAGTAAACAATAGGTTGCCATGCTGACTGAAGGATTTTGGGGAGTGTTAGTACCAAAAAGTAACTGATATCTAGATTAGAGAATTATAACTTTTATAGAATTCGATGTCTCTGAAACTGAGTGTTTGGATTAAGAGACTTGAACCCCTGGTTTTGAATACTATTACATGTTTGTAGTGTAGCTTTTCATTCAGAGAGATTAGGAAGGAGTAGTTGGACAGAATGTAAACATAACTACTGCTCTGTCGATTGCCATTGCATTTTGTTATTTTAAAATTAGATTAAAAATTATGTTAGATTATCTTTAATCGTCAGGAGAAAATGCTTATGGAACATGGCCGTACAGCCCGGAAAACTCACAGCAACCCAATGTTAGATTAATATGTAAATAAAAAGCAGAAGGGCATTGAAGTTCTCAGTTTGGCAAAAGCCTTTAAGCCTTTGTAAATCTATAGTTAGTTTTAAATTAGTTGTATTCATCGGGGTTTCTGACCCCAGAACATAACATGCTGCATGGACTGGAAGTTCAACTTGTGAGCCGACATTCCTCTTGGTGGTTTGCATGGTGGCACAGTGGAATTTTCCATTAGCTCAATTGTTAGAAGATAGCTCGCTCTCCCTGCTGAAGTTCTTAGTTGGTCCCGACTAGTTTTGAGATAAGATCCATGTCTGAGGGCTGAATAGGTGAAGAATTTCCTTGATGAGCGCTGTGTAAATACTGTATTTAGCCAACAAAACAAGACTAAAAACCCTGAATGTATTTTTCCCACTTCAGCAGAGTAGTGAAGTGCTTTTCATGCCAAGCAACTTACAGTTTATCTGTGTGGTTATTTAGGGGGGTGGGGGAGGGGGGAGTGATGCAATTTCTAAATAAAAGGAATGTTTAGAAAAGCTTTTCAGGAAGGGTTTGAGGAAATGCAAAAAATCTCCTCATTAGCACTTGGCTCTCCCACTGAGCTTTCTAGTGTTTGACAAATACACTCCACTGTTGGTGAACATCTGAAGGATATTTGGCTACTCCAGATGAAAATTAAGAATGAAAAAGGTCTTTCCATGGTGTAAAAAGAAAGAAAGAAAATTACCCATTTTCTCCTTTGCAAGTAATTTCTGTAAACTGAGTAACTTTAAACAGGCTGATGTAAGAAACTGGAAATACTTTATTCCATAACAGTATCTTTCTTGTGGAAATTGCTGCAATTAAACCTCCATTTCCAAAGGATGGGGAGAGCTTATATATGCTCCAAAAGTATTCTTTGCTATTCTTTCCAGTGTGTTCCTCTTTTTCTTATCTGCATTTGTAAAAATATTCTGTACACAATCACTTAAATATATTGCCCTATTTAAAAGGTCATATTTTTAAATGTTCAAACTATGTGTACATCTAATCCATGGTAGTTTTTTTAAAAGCTATTTTACAACATTGGGAATATGTAATTGGAAAGTTTTCCACTTCCGTTTCAAATGTACTGGGGTTTGCTCTGTTTTATTTGCTACAACAAAAAACATAGGCACTCAAAGGTCAGCCACTTTGGGAATTACTTATGTATTAAAAGGAAAATCAAACCTTATAAAGTTCTACTCTTTAAAATTGGATCTAATGAAAAAAAAACTTGAATATAATGCAGACGTATAAAACACATGCATAAACATACATATTAATTTGGCATGATGTTCATCTATCAATTTAAGGTTAGTTGTCCAAGGAATACTGTGGGTTGTATTCAGTGGCAGCTTTCTTTTTCTGCTTGTACAAAGGTTGGCGGTTTGAATCCAGGGAGTGGGATGAGCTCCTGCTGTTAGCCCCAGCTTCTGCCAATCTAGCACTTTGAAAACATGCAAATGTGAGTAGATCAATAGGGACCACTTCTGCAGGAAGGTGACAGCCACATGATCTAGGAGGCATCTACGGACAACGCTGGCTCTTTGGCTTAGAAATGTAGATGAGCACCCCCCTCCCCCAGTCGGACACAACTAGAATTAAAGCTTTACCTTTACAAGTCAGGGCAATTTTACTCCTCCCCCCTTATTTCTTCTACCTACTTAGTTCACCATCACCCACTAATCTTGAAGACTGAGTATCCATAAAGCTTATAGAAACATAGAATAATAGTGTCGGAAGAGACCAAATGGGCTGTCCGTCCAACCCCCTGCCATGTGGGAAAAGCACAATCAAAGCACCCTCAACAGATGGCCATTCAAATTCTGTTTAAAAGCCTCAAAGGAAGGCGGTTCTGCCACATTCCAAGCCTTATAGTACAGAGTGCAACAGGTATAGCAGGATAATGAAAATAGAGAATCTCATCTTAACTGCAGGAGAAAATCAAGTAGTGCAAAGCTTTCTCATCAATGCTCTACCTTATTTGTTCAATAAGCCCTTATAGAGCAGTCCTTCCATGACAACTACTGTGTGGTGGTTATTTCATGGTTAGATACTTAGTGCGCTGCTTCCTAAACTGTGGATCCCAACTCAAAATGAGGTCCCCTTAGCTCAATGTCTGGGTCACAGAAATTGGCAACAGTAAAAGATTTTTGAACGCTGCCCATTTACTCAAATCTGTTTGCAATGTTTACAGTGCGCTTTGCAGGAAAGGCTTCATTTGTACTCTACAAAAAGGAAAATCAGCCTGCTTAGCAAGTCTTACAAATGCTGATTTAATATAAGTAACTGTTATATACCTACCTACCTACCTACCTACACACACACACAAACATACATACCTGGGGTCATAAAAAATTTATCTGGCAGAGAGGGGGTCGCAGGTGGAAAATATTTAAGAATCCCTGACCTAGTGGATTAAACAGTATCCATGTGTTGTCAAAGGCTTTCATGGCCGGAATCACTAGGTTGCTGTGAGTTTTCCAGGCTGTATGGCCATTTCCAGAAGCATTCTTTCCTGACGTTTCACCCACATCTATGGCAGGCTCCTCAGAGGTTGGGAGGTTCGTTGGAAATTAGGCAAATGAGGTTTATATATCTGTGGGATGTCCAGGGTGGGCATCTTGCCACTGACTGCAAACAAACTGTAAGAATCCCTAATATTGCATAAGTAGTGTATGTGTGTAAATCCCAATAATCCATACAGTGAGCTGTGTGATGACAGCTGATCCAATTTGAAACAATGTTAACTTGCCCTCATAATCAATCTTTGCTTACCTTGGATAACTGAGAATGGTATAAGTAAAAAATGGAATTTTCAATAATGTTTCATTCAAACAAGAAACCGGTAAAGGAAGCGAGTTTCTTCTTATTACATGGATGCACTATGTGCATTTTTATGTCTTTAAACATTCTCTTGATTTGGTTTTGAAACATAATTACGAAAACTAAAGAAGAATCCTAATGTGTTCCAAATAATCTGGGACAGCAGTTGATATTATAACTGCACTGAGTCAAGTTCTTTCATGGAGATTTACCTTCCTTAGAGTGCAGATATAACCTAGATAGCGCATCTTTGAAAGCTTTTTGTGCAGATTTTCAGAGTTTTACTCTGAGAGAACAGAGTATCATCTCACGTAAAGATCACTGATCCATTTTTTTGAATGTAGCCTATTTTCAAGAAAATTATGTTAAATATTTAAACAGTGGGTGGGACGTCAGGTTGTCAGACATACATTTCTCTGTATAATTCCTTATTTGGAGCAAATGTACAAGAATTGTGAGAGGTGAAGATGGAGTATATGGTGAATCTGCAGCTGTATATATATTTTAGAAACATTGACAACAGTAACCTCATTCATTTTTATTTTACATCTCTCTCTCTCTCGGCATTACTTCGCGAACAAAGATTCAGGAAGGACTCATCCCACGCTTTTTACAAGCGCGTTGATGATTAAAAAGGCCAATCTGAGATAGGCAAGTTCGGTTGCAGAAAGCACAGCAGAAAGTCTCCTTGGGTGATGTTGTTTCCAAGTTGCGGTTCTTTCTGCGTTGTCGTTTCTCTTCAAGACCCATTTGGCGTGTCTTCTCAAAAGAGGCTGCAGCATTGTGGATAGTGCGTCTCAATGCCTCCCGATGTGAGGCCAGGGTGGACCATTGTTGGTGATCAATCTGGCCGAGCCTGAGATGTTGTTTCAAGGAGTCCTTATATCTCTTTTTTGGGGCGCCTCTCTTGCACTGACCCGTGGCGAGTTCACAGTTTCATGACATGGAATTTAAAATTGCTATTACAGAGTGGTGTCTTCTTGTTGATGAATGATACCTGAAATAAGTAAAATAAAATAAAATAAGGATCTTACAGGACTGTATGTTAAAACAACTCTAGCATATATTTTGTGTATGTGCCTTTAAGTCAGCCTATAGCGTCCCATTAATTTCGTAGGGTTTTCCTATGTGAGAAATAGCCAGGGGTGTTTTGCCAATTCCATCCACTGACATTGATTGATGGTCTCCCATTCAAGTGCTAACCAGGACTGACCCTGCTTAGCTTTCAAGATCGGATGGCATCTGATAAACAGTTTCATGACATGGAATTTAAAATTGCTATTAGTGGTGTCTTCTTGTTGATGAATGATTAGAGGATCTTACAGGACTGTAGCAACTCTAGCATATAATTTGTGTATGTGCCTTTAAGTCAGCCTATAGCGTCCCATTAATTTCGTAGGGTTTTCCTATGTGAGAAATAGCCAGGGGTGTTTTGCCAATTCCATTCTCTGAAATATGGGCCTGGGGCCACTGACATTGATTTGGTGCTAACCAGGAGCTTAGCTTTCAAGAAATGCCATGCTATTAGGGTATTTGCAGCTCATAAACCCATTTTAACATAAGCCTATTGAGTCAAATTAAGAGTCTTTCTAGTCCTGCATTCTGTTCACACAGCAGGCAGCCAGTTGCCAGTGAAACATGAGTCCAGTTGCATCCTCTATCTCATGTTCCCTGGCAACTAATATGCAGAGGCATATTACCAGAAGCACTGGGGTTAACATCTGCCCTATCTGGTAGCCCACTGATGGCCACATTTCCCCTGAATTTGTCCCATCCCTTTTTTAAAAACTTCAAACTATCAGCCATATACTTCACAGTCGTGGATTTCAGTGTTTAGTATGTACAAAGTGAAAGGATTGTTCTTTATATTTGTCTTGAATTTTCCACTGTTCAGCTTCAGTGAACAATCCCAGATTCTTGTGTTATGTGTGAAGGAAAAACACTTTTCCTTAACTACTTTCCCCACACTGCTTAATGTTCTAAACCTTTATCATGTTTTCCCTTGCTTTTTCCTAAGCTAAACAGCCCCAAATGTTGTAACTATTCCTCACAAGGTAGTTAATTCAGTCCCTTGATCATTTGGGTTGCCCTTTCCTGCAGCTTTTCTATCTCTACACTATCCCTTTTTAAAGCACTCAGAATTGCCCCTAGTAATTTCCTCTCTTCTGCACACCTTATTTATTATTTAGATCCATGTCTCATCCTTCAGGCAGGTTACCAAGGCAGCTTGCAATACAGTTGTAATGTGGAGTGATCCTTTACTACGTGCCTCCATCTTGTATTATCAGCTGTACTCTGTTTGGTGTAATATCCTTCCTTTGTGATCTTAACTTAAATAAGAGCGATTTTTTTCCTCTGATGGTTGACTATGAGCAAATATTTTGTAGTTTATTTTGTCTTTTCAAATTTGTGGGATTGAAGTCTACTAGTAAACTTTAAAATTTATCAAGGTGTGACAAAGGGGTGTAATAAGGATATTGTTCCCCAATAGAAATTCTACAGCCCAAATGAATTTCAAATCAATTTCTAGTATAACTGTGACTTAAAACTCCAGTTTTAAGTATAATAGTATGATGTAGTGGCTTGAGCATTGGACGGTGACTCTAAAGATCAGGGTTGAAATCTCTACTACAGTGTTTTTCAACCTTTTTTTGAGCCACAGCACATTTTTTACATTTACAAAATCCTGGGGCACACCACCAACCAAAATGACACAAAATGACACTCTAACACAGTAATACATATAGTTAATATGTTTTTAAATGTATTTATACACTCAGTGTGAAACCTGGGCCTGTTTCGATGAACACAACATAGATATCCTGGCAGGAATGGCAGAAGGACACACACGAAGGTCTTGCTCAACAGCTGGGAGTTATAATTCACCCGCAATCAAAGAGCACTTTGAGCTCCACCAATGATGGAATGGAATCAAACTTCCCACACAGAACTCCCATAACCAAGAGAAAATACTATAAGAGTTTGGTGGGCATTGACCTTGAGTTTTGGAGTTGTAGTTCACCTATATCCAGAGAGCACTGTGGACTCAAACAATGTTGGATCAGGACCAAACTTGGCATGAATACTTAATATGCCCAAATGTGAACACAGATGAAGTTTGGGGAAAACAGACCTTGACATTTGGGAGTTACAGTTTCTGGGATGTATAGTTAACACACAATCAAAGAGCATCCTGAACTCTTGCAACAATGGAATTGAACCAAACTTGGCATATTGAACTCTCATTACCAACAGAAAGTACTGAAAGGCTTTGTTTGGGAATTGACTTTGAGTTTGGAAGTTGTAGTTCACCTACACCCAGAGAGCGCTGCGGACTCAAACAATGTTATGTTATGTTGTTGTTTGTTTTCTATTCAGAATCACAATGTTGGAAGGAGGCTCACCACTTTAAGGCCCCTAAAACAGGCATGGGAAAACTTCAGCCCTCTGGGTGCTTTGGACTTCAACTCCCACCATTCCTAACAGCCTGAGGCCCTTTCTTGCTTAAATGGCTGAGGGGGGGGGGAGGAAAAGGGCCTGAGGAGGCTGCTAGGAATGATGGGAGTTGGAGTCCAAAACACCTGGAAGGTCCAAGTTTGCCCATGCCAGCTTTCGACAGAGACCTCTTCCTCCCCCTTCCCCTTCACGCCCTTTCTTCCCCCTCCTGCCGAACACTTACTTTTTCTTCTCCACTTGGCCTCCCTTCTTCAGGAGGGGAGGGGGGAGAGAAGAAGACGTGACCCATGCGGGCGCTACTGCACAGACTCGCCCCACGTCTTTCTCCCTCCCCCTCCCCTCCTGAACACACTCACACTGCCCCCTCGGATCAAAATGGCGGCAGCGTGAGCAAAGCGAGGCAAAGCGAGCAGAGCGAGGCTGGGAAGAAGGGAGCCCGAGTGGAGAAGAAAAAGTGTTTGGCAGGAGGGGGAAGAAAGGGTATTGGAGGTTCCAATTTCCCACGGCACACCTGATGATCGGTCACGGCACACTGGTTGGGAAACATTACTCTATTAGACAATGGGTGATCTTGGACATGTTGCACTCTCTCAGCCCCAGAGGAAGGCAGAGGCAGCCCCCTCTGAACAAACTGTGTTGAGGAAACTGTCTTGGGATCTCCATAACTTGATGGCACACAACAAAAATAGCCTTAGAGGGAAAAATTCACTACAGGAAGCAATGTCTTTTGCTTTGCCATCCACTCCCATCTCTGTTATACTCCTGTTTTTGTATCTTTTTTCTATATAAGACTTGAAATTCAAAAGAAAAGTTGATTGAACTGTGAGAGACGATATGTCTGGTGTATTGCCATTGGAATGTTTTTGTAAGAATGGGGTACAAATGATAGCTACCACCATAAATAATGTATATGTGGTCCCCAAGTTATGAACAAGATAGGCTCAGTTTCTTCAGTTCTTGAGCTGAATTTGTTTGTATGTCGGAACAGGTACATTTGAAAAATGCAACTCCAGCCAAATATATATACATATATTAAGTGTTGGATAGCATAGGTAAGGCTTAATGCCCCTGTGTTGTTTGTTTTGCTGCCTGTGCCCCTGTTCAGAAGATTTCACCTCACTTTCTGTCTCTGTGATCATTGGATTTTGGGGGGGGAAATGACTTGTTGTGGAAACAAAGATTTGTGATAAAGCTTCAGTGGAGACACCTTTTCCCCATGATAACTACTCCAGGAGTGAATTCCCCTTCATATAGGGGTAGACTTCTCTTACTTCCTGTTGTCTCACCCCCATTTGCGACTATGAGTTGTTTGCAAGTTGGATGTTTGTAACTCTGGGACTGCCTATATTGGAAATGAGCAGTACTTTGGATATGTTTGGGCACCTGAGCTTTCATCAGCTCCAATCAGTAGTAAGAAGTGATTATAATTGTGATCCAAGAATATCTGGAAGGCCACATATCCTTTCCCTGTGGAAAACTGTTTTCTCCATAAAAAAAACCAGGATCTATGCCATTGTTTTTCATCAGGGGCACAAAGGACAGTGTGTCTCATTATGTGTTGATTTTTAAAGGGGGGGGGGTTCTTTGCAGGGCTACACAAGAGCATGGTTTAATTCCCTAGAAGAGAATCCTGTTTTTACATATGTATTAGATTTTTTAAAATGAGTGCTTTTTAATTATGGAAGCCCCCAGTGGCGCAATGGGTTAAGCCCTTGTGCCAGCAGGACTGAAGACTGACAGGTCGAAGGTTCGAATCTGAGGACAGTGTGGATGAGCTCCCTCTGCCAGCTCCAGCTTCCCATGCGGGATCATGAAAGAAGCCTCCCACAAGGATGGCAAAACATCAAAAACATCTGTGCATTCCCTGGGCAACATCTTTGCAGTTGGCCAATTCTCCCACACCAGGAGTGTCTTGTTTCTCAAGTTGCTCCTGACACGAAAAAATAAAATAAATAAAAATTATGGGATGCTGTTTTTTAATGCCATTAACTATCACAAGGTGCACAACATGACTTCTACAGGCTTTAAGATGGCTCCACACATTTCCTTCCCATATGCGCATTAACTTTAGTTATTGCTATCCATGAAAAAAGCTTTGTATGTTTTCTGTGATATAAAGCACTATCAGTTAAAACAAACGTAAGAGGTTTGGAATCAATTAGACTCGTTTAAAAATGACCCTGGCATGAATCTGAGTTCCAGCCATTCTTTTAAAATGAGAAACAAATACAAGTTTTGTGCTCATGCTGAAAGGGGGAAAACGTATGTAATTGTACATCCTGGAATGTGTTTGCTGCTAGACTGACAGAGCTGATGACCTTTGAAACTTAAGAATGGGCTGACTTGAATAGCCTAAATGAAATTGTGCCTCTTTAATATACACTAATTGTAAGACTTGTGATGTAAAGACTTCTTTACATTTGCAACAGCAAACCCCAACAAAGAATTAAAGAATGAATTGTGGAACAATATATTTTAAAAACTGAAACTGAAACAACTGTGTTACAACTTCACCTTGATATCTTATACTCATTTCTATATTTGAAACGTTTGCCATCTTAAACTCTAAAAACCAGGAAGTCGCATTTCCTTAGAAACAAAATAGTGGCAATGATGAAGACCAGTGGTTGTCAAATGCAGCCCATTATGTCCTGTCCTTGTGAACGTGGGGGTTGGGTGAAGTTCCTAAAGTTGGAAAAGAGCAGAAGAGTAATAGCCAGTAGCGATATCCACTTGCATCCAGTTTTTCCAAAATTGATGCTAAACTGATACTGAATTTGGACAGATTGGCTAATACTTATAGTGTTTTCACTAAACTTTGTTTTCTTTAAAACCTTCATTTTAAACTTTTGTGGTATGTAATTTTACCTTGGCATTCTAATGCTGATATTTTTAACTATTTTTAACTTAATCAAGTTTTAATCGTGTTAACTGCTTGTTTATTTTAATGTATGTTGTACTGTATGTGTATGTCAAACGTTTTTGATACGGCCAGTGGGCTAATCAATAAAGACTATAGATATAGTCTTTTCACAGGGTTGTCTTTTGACCTCAGAAATCTGAGATCAAGAGTAGAACTGGTAGTGCCTTCTCCTGGCTTGGATCTTCTTTATTTTTCTAATCTGCAACAGAATTGTGGATTACTGTGGAAGAGTCTCTCTGATTATCAGATTCATCTTGGAATAGGAAGGAATGCAAGAGAAGAGCTTTGGTGTGCTGACTTCCTTTTCAAACTGACTCCTTCCTCACTACCTGTACCCTTATTACAGTGGTTCTCAACCTGTAGGTCCTCTGGTGTTTTGGCCTACAACTCCCAGAAATCCTAGCCAGTTTATCAGTTCCAGGCTATCTGGGAGTTGAGGGCCAAAACATCTAGGGACCCACAGGTTGAGGACCACTGTCTTAGTAGTACAGTAGTCCCTCCACATCTGTGCTTTTGAGTTTTGTGGATATGATTATTCATGGATTTGATTAAAAATTATATCTCAAGGACTGTAGCTGTTCCAGTCTTACTCTATGATCAACTTCTTCTAGTCACCCTGGAAGATTTAGAGATTTCTAAAATGAACACTGCTAGAAATTGCTAGGTCCTCCATGCAATTCTGTGGTCAGCTTCCAGTGGAGACTGACTAGACTTGTTCAGACCTAGAAATTCCTAAAAAGGGGTTCTCGTAGGTTAAAAAAAATGAAATTTCTTTATTTGTGGTTTTTCACTTTCATAGGCATCTTGTGCTCTTTACCACAGTGAATGTGGAGGTCTGACTGTGCTTCATGTTATGGGCTCAAAAATATCTGCTTATTGATCACATTATGACCTTTGGTAGGCTGTTGATATGGACAAGGCAGGTTCAGCAATTGGATATTGCAATTGCAATGCTCCGTTTGCCTTGAGATACAAGAAGGTAATTTTTGTATGTGGCAGTTTGAGATCTTAACATTTCCTGACAATAGATCTTGCACCTCTTACAATAATGTAATGCAGAAAGCCCCATATATGCAGATAAAGGAAGTCTTTAAAATACAAATATCAATGTTGGAGAGCCCTTGAATGGACTTAGCAAGAGATGCCATCTCCCCCCCCCCCCCCCAAGTATTGAGCAAAGGACACCCGACATTCTCTGATATTTCCCTTTGAAGCAGATGCTGATCATGCTTGCATTAGGTTTAAAAAGGTAATTAACCTTGTATAAATGCACAAGATGTCTCACACATCCCCTTCCACCTCTTAAAAGAGGAACAAATTGATGACCTTAATGAGAACTATTGACAGTTTTGACCCTGTAGACTTACGTTCTGTTGCCATGCCTGGGTGGTGACTTAGCTGCCTGGGAGACTACCATTCATTCCTTTTCCCTCTCTCTTATGTGCAGCAAAGCTTGCTGCTAACTCATACTTGTTAAGTACAGATGTGTATTGTCTTTTATTACTCTTGATACAAATATCTTATTTGGAATGCAGCATGCTTTCTCAACATTTTATGTATGGGAACAATGAAAGAAATTTGCAAATCTTCACTATGCTGCTACATTGAACAAAAGGGGCACTTTTTGATTGATTTATTTAATTGCCTTGGTGCTTTTTAATATGCTTTTTTGAGAGCAAGAATATACTTTATCTAGAGTTAATCTAGGTGTGTATATTTATTTAGTGCAGTCCTGACTAACATGGAACCCATCAATACGGATTATCATCCTCACAATTACCACCCAATGTGGCCATTTGGAGTGATGTTGAAATACATCTATAGGGCACTGAATCGATAAGGTTGATATAAAAATGTGTAAACTGCATTACAATGCCAAATTTCAATCCAACACACTGTTTCATGTAATAATACTGGTTAAACCTTGTATCCCTCTGGGCAGCTAAACCAGGAAATCCCAACTGGATGGGCTCCCGTGAGGGTCTTCCTCCAGGGGCAAACCAAGAATGGGCAACTTGGAAGTCCCTGAACAGACTCAGAAGCGGAGTGGGCAGATCAAAAGACAACCTAGCAAAACGGCACTACCTAAAAGAATCCCATACCTTGTGTGACTGTGGAGCAGAACAGGCAACTCCGCATATGTATGCTTGTCCACCGTGCCTGCCTCATGTACAGAGGAGGAATTGTTGGAGGCTATAGACAATGCCATTGCTGTTGCCCGTTTTTGGTCAAAAGATATTTAGCCACCTGCGCGCCTTCTATTTTTATTGGTTTTATACTAATTTATGCAATGCTTTTGATACGAAATAAATAAATAACCTGGTTTCATTGCATTCTAGTACAGGGCTGTTCAACTGTGGTAGACATCAAAGCACTCCCAATAGATGACCATTCGGCCTTTGTTTAAAAACCTTCAAAGAAGAAAGACTCCACTACCCTTGAGGCAGCATATTCCACTATCATTCACTGTCAGGAAATTCTTCCTAATGTTTAGGTGGAATCTGCAATGCTCCTGCAATTTGAATCCATTGCTCTTTATTCTAGACCAGGGAGCTCATTATGGTGATCGGGAGCACCTAGGTGATCTTCGGCCCTCTTCCAGGTGATCTTTAGGCCTCACCAGTCAGATGGCGCGCTCCTGCCATGTGCGTGCACGTGCGCTCCCGCCGCCGCCTTCGCTGGGCTTCTTTTGCCAAAATGAAGCTTTAGTGGGCGGGCCCTGGCGCTCGTCTTGCCACGCACGGTGTGGTGACATGACCGCCCATTGGTTGCTGCTGGGGGGGGCGGGAGCAAGGCGAAGGCACGCGCACGGATAGGATGCGAGGCTGTGGGAGGGATGGAGGGAATGTGTGTGTGTGTGTGTGTGAGAGAGAGAGAGCCAAGGAGAGAAGAAAGAAATCCGGAGAACTTTTTCGGATCCTTTTGGCAGGCAGGCGGGCGGGCGCTGGAAGGAGAGAGGGAGAGAGAGAGAGAGAGAAAGAGGCGAAGGAGGCCGGGCAAAGTGGGGCAAAGCCAAGCAAGCCCCGCCGCAAACCCTGCTGCTGCCCTCGGGACTCCCATTCCAAGCCGAGACCTGGGCAAGCGAGCTGTGTGGGGCTGCTTTCTTTCCTTGGTTGGGGGCGAGGCGGAGGGCTCCGGCGTGTTCCTGGGGCTGAACCCGAGGAGGAGGGGGCTGTGGGGATGGAGACTCCACTTGCTGCTGCTTGTGCCCTCGCCGCCTTTCTCCGCCTCGCCCTCCCTCGCCTCGAAGGAGAAAGGCGGCGAGGGCCCACGGGAGAGAGAGAAAGAGGGTGGCTCTTCAGAGCCAGCTAGGAAGAGCCTCTCTCTCTCTCTTCTCTCTCTCTCTCTCCCGTGGGCATGGACTGCCACCAGTGGGAGGGGTCCTCCTTCCTGCCAGCTATCCACTTGGGCGTCCTTTCTGAGTGACACCCTCGAAAGGAAGGAAGGAAGCCCCCCCCCCATCTGTCACTTTGGGGAAGCACCTCTTCCACTCTTCCTTCTCCTGCCCAGGTAAGGAAGCCTCGAGGGGCAGTGGGGGAAGGCTGCCGTGGGAGGCTCCAGCCTCACATGGGTCCCTCTCTCAGTTGAGTTTCCCAGCCCAGGCAGCAGCCAGGCGGCCCCTCTTCCCAACCCTGCGCTTTCCGAGCCACCGCCGAAGCCATATCTGGCCAGAGCGCTGGCGGGTGCGCCTATAAATACCCTCCTGCTGCGTGCGTGGGAGGGGCCTGCTGTGCACGCAAGAAGCAGGATGGGATGGGGACTTCCTGCTTCGTGAAAGCACACAGCAGGAAGGCAACGAAGACATTAAGAGAGAGTGCGCGCGCAGGCAAAGCGGATCCCCTTCCCGGGTGCGCGCGGCGGCAGGTTTGTGAGCAGGCATGTTCTAGACTCTAGAGCTGTGTTTCCCAATCAGTGTGCCGTGGCACACTAGTGTGCCGTGAGCAATCATCGGGTGTGCTGTGGGAAATTGGAATCTCTAATACCCTTTCTTCCCCCTCCTGCCAAACACCTTTTCTTCTCCATTTGGGCTCCCTTCTTCCCAGCCTCGCTGTGCTTGCTTTGCCTCACTTTGCTCACGCTGCCGCTTCTGCAGGAGGGGGGAGGGAGGAAGACGTGACCCGTGCGGGTGCTACTGCACAGACTCGCCCCATGTCTTCCTCCCTCCCCTCCACAGTGCTCTCTGGATATAGGTGAACTACAACTACAAAACTCAAGGTCAATGCCCACCAAACTCTTACAGTATTTTCTCTTGGTTATGGTAGTTCTGTGTGGGAAGTTTGATTCCATTCCATCATTGGTGGAGTTCAGAATGCTCTTTGATTGCAGGTGAACTATAACTCCCAACTGTTGAGCAAGACCTTTGTGTGTGTCTTTCTGCCAATCCTGCCAGGATATCTATGTTGTGTTCATCAAAACAGACCCAGGTTTCACACTGAGTGTATAAATACATTTAAAAACATATTAACTATATGTATTACTGTGTTAGAGTGTCATTTTGTGTCATTTTGGTTGGTGGTGTGTCCCAGGATTTTGTAAATATAAAAAATGTGCCGCGGCTCAAAAAAGATTGAAAAACACTGCTCTAGAGCACTGCTTTTCTAACTGTGGGTCCTGACCCCAAACAGGATCCTCTTAGATAAATGTTGGGGTCAAGAAAAAATTGGCAACCATGAAAGGTTTCTAAATGCCACCTAGACCTTTACATGAATCGGTTAGCAATGTGCATTGTTTACAGTGGACTGTGTTGAAAATTCTTGAGTTGTACTCCACAAAAAGGAAAATCAGCCTGTATAGCAAGCCTTGCAAATGCTGGTTTATTATCAATAAATGCTTGAGCTGTATACCCATTTTATATACTTATTTACCTGGGGTCATGAAAAAAAATTCTCACGCGTGGAAAAGGGTCATATGTGGAAAAAGTTTAAGAAGCTCGGCTCCAGAGCAGCAAAAAAGCATGCTTCCCTCTCCTCAGTATGGCATCCTTTTAAATATTTAAATATGGCTATCATGTAATCCCCCCTCTTAACCTTCTTCATGCTAAACATGCCCAGATCCCTCAACCAATCCTCATAGGTCTTGGTTTCCAAACCTTTGACCATTTTGGTCATCCTTCTCTGCATACATTTCTACCTTGTCAATATCATTCTTGAATCATAGTGCTCAAAACTGGACACAGTATTCCAGGTGAGGTTTTGCAAAAACAAACTCAGACTTCTCTAGGTTCAAAAATAGTTATGGGACCAAGCGTTTGATCAGTGAGCAGCAAGTGGAAGAAGTTCACACAACTTATGGCAATTAATTGACCCGGACTGGTTTTTGAATTTTGATTTTAATGGATGTGTCTTAATTGATTGTTTTAATTGTTGTTTCAATATTTTTAATATTTTGATTGTACTGTGGTTGTTTTTATGATGCTAGCATCCTATGATGCTTTTGTTAGGCCGCCCCGGGTCCCCCTTTGGGGGGAGAAGGGTGGGGTAGAAATATAGGAAATAAATAAATAATAAAAATGGCCCCTCCTGTTTAGCAGTTCAAAAAAAAGGTTCAACCTGTGCCACAGTTGGCCCTGGGTCCCACAAAATTTGAGGAAAATTCATCCCACAGCTTCTAAGGGACATTTAGGAGAAAAAATTGAGGGTGGGTGGGCATGATAGCAATGCTGTCCACAATACATAAGGTATATTCTGGATCCCCTTGGATATATGACCTTGTCCCATTTGGGAGAGAAAATGGGCAAAACCAGGGGGAACAATATTCTTAGCATTGTGTTCAGTGCCTTTCCATGTTTTTTAAAAACGTAGAATTTCATCTCCCAAATAATATGTGATAAGACTCTTATAATCTCAACAACAATAACCCACTTTAGTTGCCATTACACAGGACAGTGAAATCTCTGTCTATGTCACTTTCTTTTCGTTTTTTAAGGGAAACTACTCAAAAATGAGACCTATCAAGTTCTTCTGGCTTTTTTCCTCAGCATAGTATGGTTCACAATTTCAACCATTGCTTTGGCTTACTGTTGATACATCGAATGAATAAGATTGTGGAATTGCGAAATTTCATCATATAGAATACACAAACACACACAACCAGGAGTCCATCCTCTTCGAGAAATTGTGGAAAGAATAGGACTGAAGAAAACTTACGACCACCCACTTTAATGCCCATAAATAAATGTCATAAAATGTTATTTACATGGAGAAATCCAACAGTTGCTATCACACCATAAAATATGTATAATTTTCCACTTCTAAGCGTATAGAGACGCCTGGAATCAATAGCTGCCCGGCTGCAGAAATGCCCCGTTTCTAAACACTTTATCCATGTTTACTGAAATATCAATGTTCTCTGTTTCAAGAGGTTTCCATTTCAGGGTTCTTCAATTAAAACAGCACCATTCTTTTAATTATTGTGCCTAATCCTTCCATTGCAGCAGCTAAGTGCAGAGTACCTTATAAGAATTTGAAAATGTCTCAAAAAACATGAAAGTTCAATGGAATAATATGAAACCTAAGAGGGGCAGATGAAAACCTAAATAGGAAACTGACCATCAGAGTATGTACTTCTGGCACTTGCATAGCGGGATTCTTGAGCTTCACAGTGTAACAAATTCTTGTGTTTCCTAGAAGGTCAAAAGATGCCTGTATTAGGGAGGGCGTTGGGAGGCAGTCTAGGACCCCATCCTGTTGGTTATCTGCACTGAATTAATCATTTCCTTTGACCTTTTGCTCTTTTTTAGCATGTTGCATTGATCACTATTGTGAATTCTTCTGCTTGCTGCTGCTTCCATTTTGTAGAACTGCTAAGGAGAAATAATTTCAGAAGCTGCACTGCCTGACTCAGATATTTTGTCGGAGATCAGTTCTTAGCCTGACATCCTTCATTCTTCTGTATCTGAAACATTTTGCTTTGCAAAGGGTTCTAACTTTTGTTTTCAAAATAGGATTATTTTAGGGAAGATGCTCATTTTTAATCTTTCAATTTAAAAGTTTTCAATTCTCCTAGTTGACAGCAGACCCACAGCAATGTTGGCAAAGGTGGAAAATGTAGGAAGGAGTTACATTATTCAGTAGGAAATGCAACAGTCCAACTAGCTGAGTCTTCTCTAACTACTGCCTACAAGATGTATTGTACAACAGTTCCCATAATCCCATATGCATTTTGATATGGAACCAGAGATTGACAGACATGAACTAGATGAAGGAATGTAAAACACACAGTTTGGTAGTGAGAGGGGATGTGTACAGTGACCAAAAACATTTTGAACATAGCCCTTTATTCTGATCTATTTTGAGATCAGACTGCAGTATATGATGTAGGAGTTTAGGTTAAAATTTGTTGAACTTTGCCAACTGCATTCAAAACAAAAGCCAAAATGAAATTCATTATTTTAGTTTATAATGTGTGTGGCTGCTATCAAGCTACAATTCAACTCTTTGTAGAAAGCCTATTTGTACAAATGTCACAAAATTAAACATATATTTTAGTTGTACTGTTGAGATTAATTGCTAGTATAGTATAATCTTCAGTGTATTATTGTGCCTGTGACTTTTAAAAGCGTAATACCATAGTAGGAAATTGTACAGGGTGGGTCGAATATTCTGCCAGATTGCCACCAGAAAATTGCATGGGCCACATCTTACAAAAAATGAAAGGTCAGTACCACGCCTTGGTGGCAGCTGGGAACTAATGATTTAATGCTGCTTTGACCTTTGACTTTCTAGTCCGTTTGAATCTGACCCAGTATTTTAATTTCCCAGTACTGCTGGGCTTTGGGCTTTTGTCTCTTTCCAGATGTATCTTGTGGCCTGTTGCCAAATTAGATGCCCTACAACATGTCACGGAAACCTTTGAGCTTGAAAGGAGACGAAAAAAACACAGCTTTGGTTTTTGTATGTACTTCAGTGAGTCTTGATTGATTGCTAGTGATTAGATAGATAGATTAACCCATGCAGTAGATAGAACTCACCCTGTGATTGTCTAATTCTCAACACAAAAAAGAACCTGGATACTTAGAAGTGATCTCATTTTGAATCCATTTCAGGATTACAATTTATATTCTTGTTTTGAAAGTTTCAACCAAAATATTCATACATTCCAACTGAAAGATTCCAGCTCATCTCTTGTTTTCCAAATATAACTTCTGCAAGGAAGGGAGGTAGTTGTCCAGTGAACTTTTTATTATTATTTGTTCGTTGCCTCATTTTTCTTGTAACGAATTCAGAATGGTTTCCTCCTACTTTTTCCCCTTCATGATAGCTTTATGGGGCAACTTGAGAGATGGTCACTGGCCAAAGGTAAACTAATGCTTCATCTTTTGTTTTGATCTGGTATTGTTCGGACTTAATTTTTAAATTGTGCTTTCTCTCTCTTAGTCCACTCATCTAATAACTCCTGTAGAAAAGTGAGATAAAAATAATGGATTGCCATATCTGAGCAAAAAAATTGAACCTGGGTCTCCTTGCTGAACCTCTAGCTTCACTAAAAAAAACATTACATGCAGGCTTTTTAGTTTTGTGCCTTTGTCATGGTTCTCTAGACTGCTGTTGTAGAGTAAGAGAGCCATAGCAATGTAGTTTTCAGATCTGGAGACTAGTTAATGGTTAAATATGATTGATGGGCTTTCTGTTTGTCCATTGTCAAATACTCTTAACAGTACCCTTGAATAACAGCTTACCTTTTTATTTTATGGTAGGATTATATTTGATAGAATTGGTAGGATGAAGCTCACTTGTTCCTTGCAGGGCCGGACGAAGGTAAAAAATTATAGTAAGCCAACCTTTTTTTGGCGCCCCCTGGGTCTTCAGTGTGGTGATGATGGTGCGTGCGTCGGAGCACGCATGCGTGCAGACAGCTAGTTTCACACATGCGCTATTGGGACTGAGTGCTTCTGGTGGAGGGAGTAGCGAAACGCACTCCCTAAAGGATGAAAAGGCCCTGGGAACATTTTGCAGCCGAGGCAGAGCCTCCCGCCTTTGGCTGCAAAATGTTCCCTAGCTTGTCCTTTTCGGCCTCTTGGGAGTGCGTTTAGCAACTCCCTCCACCAGAAGCGCTCGGTTCCAATAGCGCATGCATGAAAGTTTCGCGCATGCGCTATGAAAACAGAGCACTCCCAAGAGGATGAAAAGGACAAGCCAGGTAACATTTTGCAGCCGGGGCGGAGCCTCCCACCTGCGCGCCGCCCACCCGCAGCCATGGAGCGGCATGATGCGCCGAACCTGGTGGCCGTGGCCAGTTGCGCCCTTGGCTACGTGGCGCCCTGAGGCGGCCGCTTACTTTGCCTCCACTAAGATCCGCCCCTGGTTCCTTGGCCCCACTTTCTTCAGAATTCAGCAGATTTTATATAGTAGTAGCATACACCTATTCCCTAGAATTCTTCAGAAATTTTCTGTCATTATATCTATCAATTCATATATGTTAGCCAATCACCCCCATTATTGCTGGCATTTTATTCTGCTGAGGTAAAGTAGCTGAGAAGCCTCTTTAGAGCAAGATCTTTATTTGTGAATTCAGCTGCAAGAAAGAGGGAAGTTGGAGGGACATGAATTGAAACCAGGAAGGATTATCCATGGAGGGAAAAGTCAGTAAACTGAGAACTGGACACTAGTTAATGGTTAAATATGGTTGATGGGTTTTGTATTTGTCCATTGTCTGTAGAATCATAGAGTTGAAAGATATCATATTGGGCCATCTTCTAATCCAACTCCCTGCCATACAGGAAAGCACAATCAAGAGTGTCCCTGACAGATGGCCATCCAGCCTCTGTTTAAAATTTTTGAAGCAGAGAATTCCACTGTTGAACAGCTCGTATGGTCAGGAAGTTCTTCCAAATGTTCAGGTGGTGTCTCTTTTCCTGTAATTTAAATCCACTGCTCCAAGTCTTAGTGTCAAGGACAGCTGAAAACAAGCCTCTCCCTCTTCCTTATGACATCCTTTGATATATTTATACATTGCTATCATGTCTCCTCTCAATCTTCTCTTCTGCAGGCTAAGCAGCACTTTAAGACGCTCCGCACAGGGCATGGTATCCAGAACTTTGATCATTTTAGTTGCCTTCCTCTAGACACTTTCCAGCTTATCAATATCTCTTTTAAACTGTGGAGCCCAGATCTGGACACAGTATTCCAGGTGAGGTCTAACCAAAGCAGAATACAAAGGCAGAATACTTCCCCCAATCTAGACCAACATTTTGGCCTACAACTCCCAGAAATCCCAGTCATTTTACCAGCTGTTAGGATTTTTGGGAGTTGAACTTAAAAACATCTGGAGACCAACTATACTCCTGTTGATGGAACCCAAAATCCCATTGGCTTTTAAGCTACTGCATCACACTGTTAGCTCATGTTAAACTTGTTGTCCATGAAGACATATGGACTGTTGTCGAGCCAGGCATCATCCATTCATTTGCATTTCATTTTTTCTGCCCGTGTGTAGTATCTTACATTTGTCCTTGTTCAAATTATTTTTGTTAGTTTTGGCCCAGCTCTCTAATCTGTTAAAATCGTTTTGAATTCCTATCCTGTTTTCTGGGGTATTAGCTATCCCTCCTAATTTGGTGTCATATGTAAACTAGATAAGAATGCCCTCTAAATCTTCATCCAAGTCATTAATAAAGATGTTGAACAGTACTAGGCCCAGAACTGAACCCTCCGGCACTACACTAGTCACTTGTTTCCATAATGAAGTGGAACCATTGGTGTGCACCCTTTGGGTTCAATCACTTAACCAATTATAGATCCACCTAATAGTAGCATTGCCTAGATCACATTTGACTAGTTTGCTTGTAAGAAGGTCATGGGGACTCTGTTTAAAGCCTTATGGAAATCAAGATATGTTACATCCATAGTATTCCCTGCATCTACCAAGCTTGTAACTCTATTGAAAAAAGATATAAGATTAGTCTGGCATGACTTGTTTTTGGAAATCCACGTTGATTTTTAGTAATCACAGCACTCCTTTCTAAGTGATTGCAGCCTGCCTCCTTAATGATCTGCTCCAGAATCTTTCCTGGTATTGATGTCAGGCTGACTGGAATCCTTTGGGTCCTCTTTTTGGGTGCTCTAGCCATGTATTCCTGGTCTACTTCTTTACTTAGTGAGCTCTCTAGCTGGAGATCAGTTGTAGATTTTGAAGAGGCACTAATGAAGGGCGAAAGGGAGAAACATGTCAAGAGGAAGGCACATCAAGCCAACCCTGAACAGAACCGCCTTCCACCTGGAAATTGATGTCCTCACGTCAGAAGAACATATGAATCAAGAATAGGTCTCTACAGTTATGCATCCACCACCAAGACACTACACTTGGACGACAACCATACTCTGTCATGAGTGAGCCCCGATGATGATAATTAGAGTTAATTTGTGAGGACTTTTTTTGCTTATCTGTGGTGGCAGATATCATGAAAAATATGCATGAATCTTATTTTTCTTTTGCTCACCAGTTATCATTAGTATTAGCATATTTTGTGTGTGACCCAAGACAATTCTTTCTCTTCCAATGTAGTCCAGGGAAGCTAAAAGGTTGGACACCCCTGATCTACTTGAAAAAGCCTAATAGGAAGAACTGTTTATTATTTGAATTGAATTTCCATTGAATATGGTCTAGAGACATAACAATGTTTGATGGAAAGTAGACTTCTACTGCTCTTTCCACATGCTCAGAAATGTTGGAAGAAGTATTCCTACAGTAGGGGTGGGAAGTCTTGTGCCAAAATAACTTGGGTTTTCTGGAGGATTGCTGAAAAGAACATTGGGGGGGGGGTTGCTTAGTTGGAGCTGAACACACACGTGTGCTGGATATAGTGTCTTGTTGACAAAATTGTGGTCAGTTCCAGGCCTGGTTTTTCCTTACATATTTGCAATGACAAGATACTGCAGTTGCAGAAAGGACAGGAAAAAGCACTTTATGTATTCATGGTTGACTTGAACCTGGTAGTCATGTCACATAAAATTAATTTCTTTGCTGATAAAAAAATTACATTACCATTTACCTCTCCTTTCTGCTTACTTAGAAGCGTTCATGTTTGCACAAGACAAGAGATACATTTGAGCTATAGCTGGCCTGTATGCACAACAGGAATGGGCCCCCCAAATCCTATGAATAACGTAAAGCATGTAGCTGTGATTAATTTCTTCAATTCCCAACCCCCATTTTAAGCCTAGGTTTAAAATGCAGACCCCACAGCCACAACACCTGACCTAACCTTTTAACTCCTTCCTTGGCTTGTTCGGTCTTTTGTGTTTTGTTCTACCTTGTCTGTTGAAGAGTTCTGTGCACATTCTTGTCTGACATATTGTTTGACCCCACTAAGGTATTGCCAACTATGGATTTTTTTTCCCTCTTCATGTAATTTTCTTGCTTTCTTTCTCTTCTGCTGTTTGAATTCTGTGGTGGGAGAAAGGCTGGATATAAAATAAGTAGAAGTCGTAGCCTGATTTTACACTCCTCCCTTTGTGTGATTCCTTGATTTTCCTCTTGTGTTAAATTGGAGGATTCCCCTGAAATACAGAAATTCAGTATAATGCCCATATATGCCTTATATGTATTTGATTTTCCACACAATCTTTGGCTTTTCTTACGGTACTTGAGCTTGGAATCACCATTCATTCTTCATACTTTGACTGAGTGGCACCCTTTTTTGAGCCTGAATTGTATTTACCATGTCAGTTTCTACAAAAACTTAGGCTAGTAGATTCTGCCTAACTCTCAGCTTCCTCATACACAGGTAATGTTGGCAGGCATAGTCAAAAGCTGTACTCCATTGTAAAATGAGCATGAGCCAAGTTGACTATTTTTACAAGTTATATTCAATGTATATGTGTACATATACTTTGGACTACTATTTATTGTACAGTTAAACCGATCAACTTAAGAGGAAGATCCAGATTTTTCCTCTTTAGGTGAATGACTGTTGCTGCTTCTTGGGTACTTACTGACTTAAGTAGCCATGCTCAAGATGAAACACAAGCTTCATAGTTTGTAACCGAGATTGCAAGTAGATCAAGAAGCACTCTGTAAACGCTTCAGATGTAGGAGTCATACTTGCTTTTTGGTGAGTTTAGGGGGCAGTGGTGTTACATTGACTTTGCTAACACTATTATTATTTTTAAAGTATGTAATGGTTTCCACCCGAAACCAAGGATCTCATCAGATGCAGGGTTCCCCCTGTTTCTGCACATGTTAAAACATTTTAAAGACGGAATTTCGCAGAACCCATCAGACAATGCAAGACTATTTTCAATAGTACCCTGTGAGACTCTGTCTTTAAAATGTTTTAAAAGTGTAGACACTGAGGTTTTTGGCGTCAGGACCATTTGTCTTCAGAACTCCCGATTTGTGCAGAAACGGCTAAAGGTGCTTGCTTTAATGTGGGATGGGAGATGTCAGAGTCCTCCTTTTTAGATCGTCATAGTGATCGTAGGTACTAGATTTAATAAATAGAGTACCAGAAGAACTATGGACAGAAGTCCGCAACGTTGTCCGTGAGGCAGCGACAAAGTACATCCCAGTGAATGTACTTTGCCTTCTTGATTTTCCCAATGAAAAGGAAAATCAAGAAGGCAAGATGGTTGTCTGCTGAAACACTGGAAGTAGCCCAAGAAAGAAGGAAAGCAAAAGGAAACTTTTAGGGAGAGATATGCCCAATTGAATGCACAATTCCAGAAGTTAGCCCCAAAAGATATGGAACTATTTTAAAACAAGCACTGTGTGGAAGTGGAAAAAGACAATATAATAGGAAGGACAAAAGACCACTTCCAAAAATTAGAAACATTGTAGGTAGATTTCAGGCAAAAATGGGCATGATCAAAAACAAAGATGGCAGGGACCTAACAGAAGCTGAAGAGATCAAGAGTAGGTTGCGAGACTATACAGAAGATCTGTATAGGAAGGATAATAATATTGAGGATAGCTTTGATGGAGTAGTGAGTGCATCAGCACCAGACATCCTGAGGAGTGAGATTGAATGGGCCTTAAGAGGCATTGCTAATAACAAGGTAGTAGGAGACGATGGGATCCCAGCTGAACTATTTAAAACCTTAAAAGCTGTTGCTGTCAATTTGTTGCATGACATATTCCAGCAAATATGGAAAACACAAGCATGGCCATCAGATTGGGGGGAAAATCAACTTATATTCCCATACAAAAAAAGGGAAATGCTAAAGAATGCGCAAACTTATTTCACATGCTAGTAAGGTAATGCTCAAGATGCTGCAAGATATACTCCAGCAATACATGGAGCAATAGTTGCCAGGTGTACAAGCTGGGTTTAGAAAAGGCAGAGGAATGAGAGACCAAATTGCCAATATCCACTGGATAATGGAGAAAGGCAGGGAGTTTCAGAAAAAACATCTATTTCTGTTTTATTGACTATTCTAAAGCCTTTGACTATATGGATCATAATAAATTGTGGCAAGTTCTTGGTGGTATGGGGATACCAAGCCACCTTGTCTGTCTCCTGAGGAATCTGTATAACGACCAAGTAGCAACAGTAAGAACTGACCATGGAACAACAGACTGGTTCAAGATTAGGAAAGGGCTGTATACTCTCACCTTACCTATTCAACTTGCATGCAAAGCACATCATGAAACATGTGGGGCTTGACAAATCCAAGGCTGGAGTTAAAATTGCTGGAAGAAACATTAACAACCTTAGATATGCAGATGATACCACTTTGATAATTGAAAGAAGAAAGTGCAAAAGCTGGGTTGCAGTTAACCATCAAAAACCCAAGACCATGGCAACCAGACTGATTGAGATCTGGCAAATAGAGGGAGAAAACTTGGAGGCAGTGACATACTTTGTATTTCTAGGCATGAAGATGACTGCAGACGCAGACTACAGCCAGGAAATCAGAAGACGTTTTCTTCTTGGGAGGAGAGCAATGACCAATCTCGATAAAATAGTGAAGAGTAGAAACATCACACTGGCAGCGAAGATCTGCATAGTTAAAGCAATAGTATTCCCCATACCAACCTATGGATACGAGAGCTGGACCATAAGAAAGGCTGAGCGAAGGAAGATAGATGCTTTTGAACTGTGGTGTTGGAGGAAAATTCTGAGAGTTCCTAGGATCGCAAGAAGATCAAACCAGTCCATACTCCAGGAAATAAAGCCCAACTGCTCACTGGAGGGAAGGATGTTAGAGGCAAAGATGAAGTACTTTGTCCATAAAATGAGAAGTAGGGAAATCTTGGAGAAGAAAATGATGTTGGGGAAATGGAAGGAAAAAGGAAGAGGGGCTGACCAAGGGCTGGCTGGTATCCTTGAAGTGACTGGCTTGGCTTTGAAGGAGCTGGGGGTGGCGACTGCTGACAGGGAGCTGGTCCATGAGGTCACCAAGAGTCTGAAGTGACTGAACGAATAAACAAAAACAAAGTGACATCAAAGTGCCTGTGTTCCTGTGGATGGTCTCGAAATGTACCTTCAAGCTTATTTTCTCACCATTAAATCTCTTGCACGAAACCTTTCCAGTAAATTTTTACCAAATAATATTTTATTCTTCAGCAACTGTGCAATTTTGATATATTACCAGATCACTGTAGCTATATTTTCATTTTTTTTAAAGATCTGGGATTTCCCAGTTTTGACATAGCGTGTTAATTTTGAGTTTTTTCTTTTTATATTACAAATAATTGGAAACACCAAGGATGGTCTTCCACAAAGCCCCGGAAGAATTTATAAGTATATAATTACACTCTAATTTCTAATTGGTCATTTAAGTGCACAATTATCTGACAAAAGTAATTACAATAATAATGTTAATATAATGACTTCCGCAATTGCAAAGTTTTCCTTTTTAATATTTTTAAAAATGTATAGGGAATACAGTTGCTCATGTGACAGCTCAGAACATTGAGGATTTCTGTGGAAACGGATGAAGTTCCTTGCATGTGAAAGGGGTTGAATATATTAGCAGATTTTCTTAAAATGGAAAGGAATTAAATGCTCTGCTTTCTACTGCAAATGGGATGAAGTCCGAATATTTCCAATGGATGACCACCCACCCATCCACACTCCAAGGTAGCATATTCCATTATCCAATAGCTAATAGCTAGTCCAACGGGCGGCAGCCAGATTACTAACCGGAGCTACATACAGGGAGCATACCACCCCCCTGTTGTGTCAGCTCCATTGGCTGCCTGTCCAATTCCGAGCTCAATTCAAAGTGCAGGTTTTGACCTTTAAAGCTCTATACGGTTCTGGCCCAGCTTACTTGTCCGAACGCATCGGCCTCTATGTCCCACCTTGTAATTTAAGATCATCTGGGGGGGCCCTGCTCTCGCTCCCGCCAACTTCTCAAATGCAGTTGGCGGGGACGAGAGGGAGGGCCTTCTCGGTGGTGGCCCCCTGTCTGTGGAACGCACTCCCTATTGATATTCGATCAGCTTCATCCCTCCTAACATTCAGAAAAAGAGTGAAATCCTGGCTTTGGGACCAAGCGTTTGCAGCTTAGCACGACACGGCACTTTAGACTGGTCAGTTGGCAAATTGGTGGTTAAGATCTAAGACTTTGGATGGAACATTGTTTTAATGGTGATGAATGTATATGATGTTTTTAATATTAACTGTTTTAATGTATTGAATTCTAGGTGTATTTTAATGTATTTTAATTTTAACTGTTGTTTACTATGTATTGTGTGGCATCGAATTGTTGCCATCTGTTAGGCCGCACTGAGTCCCCCCTCGGGGGTTGAGAAGTAGCGGGGTATAAACACTGGAAATAAATAAATAAATTGCTCTCATCACAACAAAGTTCTTCATAATACTGTATTAATATGGATTTGTTTTCCTGTAGTTTGAACCCATTGTCCCATGTCCTAATTACTCAAACAACAGAAAACAAGCTTACTCCATCTTCAGTATGACAGTGTTTCCACTCTGTGTCTCCTTTGAGGATTGGCAGGGGCCATTCTATGTACTGAAACCTCCAAGGTTTCTTGCATGTTCTCTGTGGACTTTCAGTGTTGCTCTGATTGCTGCTCCTCATTGATAAGTGAGAGAGCTTTGAATCAATTTTGTACCACCAAACTCACAAAATGATCCCTGGTGGTTCTACTTCTTGTGGCACATTCCTCTGGAAGCATCTCTTGTGCTTGGTAACTGATCTCTTCCTCAGAAACATCCCTTGTGTGTTTCTGATCCAGGACAGTGTACTCTGCTCTAGAGAAACCTCATGATCCCTAATATATTGAAGACTAGATGCATGGGGCCTCAGTTTTCTGGGCATCAACTTCAACTTGCTGCAGGTATTTATTTAGTATATGTATATATTGCCTTCTCACCCCCAGGGGGACTCAAGGCAGTTTGCAACATATTAATGGCAAGAATTCAGTGCCAACATCTCTATATATAATAAAGCGGAATGTTTGTATGTATGTATGTATGTATGTATGTATGTATGTATGTATGTGGGTTTGTATGTATGTGGCAGCGTTCTGATTGGCTGCCACTTTCACAGGCCACAGCGACCGGCGCGGGTGATGGACCTGCACCAAACTTGGTACACATAACCCCCCCCCCCCCAGACCCCTTTTACGTCCTGGTCCGGTTTGGGGGAGATAGACCACAGATTATGGGATTTGTAGTACATTCAAACACTTTGGCTCCCACAGACCACTGTGGCCACCTCAAAGGACCAATACAGACCACACTTGGCACACACACACCCCATTACCCACTCTACGTCCTGGTGCACTTTGGAGGAGGGCGGACCATGGATTATGGGACTTGAAGTATCTCTACTCACTTCCTAACTCCGCTGCGACCCTCATGCAATTACTGAACAAGACCATACTTGGCACACATGACCCCCATTACTCCCTTCACGTCCTGGTGAGGTTTGGGGGGGGGGTGCCCATGGACGATGGGATTTGTAGTACTTTCACACCCTCTGCTACCACAGACCACTGCGACCCCCAACAAACACTTGGCACACAGAGCCCCAGTGACCCACTCTACATCCTACTGCAGTTTACAGTAGGGCAGACCATGGATGATGGGACTTGTGGTACCTTCCCTCACTTTCCAAGACTGCTGCAAACCTAATCCAATGACTATCAACACCAAAATTGGCACACAGAGCCCCCATGACCCACTCTACATCCTGCTGCAGTTTGGAGGAGGGCAGACCATGGATGATGGGACGTGCAGTACCTTCCCTCACTTTCCAAGACTGCTGCAAACCTAATCCAATGACTGATTAACACCAAACCTGGCACACAGAGCCCTCGTGACCCCACTCTACATCCTGGTGCAGTTTTGTGTGACACGGACCATGGATGATGGGACTTGAAGTACCTTCACTCACTTCCTACAAACAACACAACCCTCATCCATTCCCCAATACAGACCAAACTTGGCACACAGAGCCCCCATGACCCAATCTACATCCTACTGCAATTTGGGTGAGGCAGGACCACAGATGATGGGACTTCCAGTACCTTCAGTACTTTCATGATACCACTGCAACTCCCAAGAATGATGGATCAAGACCAAACTTGCCACACAGAGCCTCCATGACCCACTCTACATCCTGCTGCACTTTGGAGGAGGGTACACCATGGATAATGGGACTCGCAGTACCTTCACTAACTTCCTGAAACCAGTACAAGCTACGTACACTTATGATAAGGACCAACCTTGGCACACAATGCCTTTCTCAAATGACCCGGGCACTGCCGGGTCCCCAAGCTAGTACGTATAATAAAATCAAATCACAATAACTAAACATTGACATTTAACTATAAATTAAAATAATTAAAACCATTGAACATAGGCACATACAACATGTAAACACTAAGAGAAAGCATTAAAAGCACCCTAATATAAATATTAAAATCATATGATCCAAAAATTGTCCACGGTGGCCTTTCCGATTGTCATAGCACGTATTTCCTGATTCTTTGCATTGCATTACTGGTCAAAAAGCCTGGTCCCACAACACGTCTTTGTTTTCTTTTGGAAGGCCAGGAGGGATGGTGCTGATCTAATCTCACTGCGAAGAGAGTTCCAGAGCTGAGGAGCCACCACTGAGAAGGCCCTGTCTCTTGTCCCCACCAACCGCACTTGGGACGTAGGCGGGACTAAGAGCAGGGCCTCCCCAGAAGATCTTAACCTCTGAGATGGTTCATAGAGGGTTATACGTTCGGACAGGTAAACTGGGCCGGAACCAATTAGGGCAGTGGTTCTCAACATGTGGGTCCCCAGATGTTTTGGCCTTCAACTCCCAGTAATCGTAACAGCTGGTAATCTGCCTGGGAGTTCTGGGGGTTGTTGGCCAAAACATCTGGGGACCCAAAGGTTGAGAACCACTGGTTTAGGGCTTTATAGGCTAAACCCAGCACTTTGAATTGTGCTCTGTAGCAAACTAGCAGCCAGTGGGGCTGACGTAACAGGGGAGAGGTATAGTTATCTACATCCTCCACCAAGAATACAAACATTCCACAGCTGTTGCAAGTGTCTGCAGCAGTTTCCTCACCATTCATATTCAGTTACCTTATGTAAGCCTCTGAAATAGAACTCCAGAAGTGTCTCTATACGGTAGAATTAATACAGTTTGGTCCCACTTTAATTGCCATGGGTCAGTGCAGTGGAATCATTCAAGCTGTAGTTTTAAAAGGTCTTGCTTTCTTTCCCAAAGAGTGCTGCTGCCTTATCAAACTTCCAACTCCCAGGATTCTATAGCATTTAATCATGGTAGTTAAAGTGAAGTCAAACTATGTTTTAGATTGGGGTCCTCAAACTTTTTAAGTGGAGGGCTAGTTCACTGTCCCCCAGTCTGTTGAGGGGCTGTTTTTTCAAGCTATAGTCCAGCCCATCTTGACTATTGAAAAAAAACACATGAACACATTCCTATGCACACTGCACATATTATTAGTGCAAACCCACCCACCCAAGATCAATACAGTATTTAAAATGAAATGGCCTCAATTTCAAGGCATCAAATCCCACACCTTGATACTTTACCTCATGATGCAATATTGAGATTTTAACAGATCCCTCTTCTGTGCAGTAAAATTCTCTCGCATTCAGAAATAGCATGAGTTGGTTGCAACAAAGAAAGGCCTCCCACAATGTATAGGAAACACTTCCTGCAGTTTCTGCATTGTGTCTAGTGAGTCAGTAAGAGCAAAAGTAAAATGCATTTTCATACTTTATTAAAGCAAGGCTGTATTTAATGCAGACTTGTTCCAAGTAAATCATCACTTTGTGTAAACTAATGAATTACTTTGTACTAATTAGCTGCTAATGAACTTGATTATGCACAATATCTTTTGAAATATAAGACCTTAATGGTTTGATGTCAGGATATATTATATAAGCATTGAATATAATGTGAAGGGAGCAAGTGTAATGTGTGAGGTACAACATATCTCATGGTTATTGAGAATCAACTTCCCATTTCCTATGGTTTTCTAACAAGTCACATTCCAGTTTATCATAATTTGAAATCTTAGTTACCCTATTGTGTCTTCTGTGGATTATTTCAGTAAACAGTTTATGTTCAATTGTAATGCATTGACATGTGAGAATATATTCATGTACATAATTATTTATTGTATGTAGCAGGGATGTGAGGTTTTTTTAAAAAAAGGAAACTTTGAATTTTGCCCTTCTAACGCAGAAATCCATACATATTTGAAATGTGTTCAACTTTTGTACATTAATCTTTAAAGTATGCCAAATAACTATTATGAAAGGCATAAATATTGCAGTAGTCAAAATGGCTGAACTTAAATGTCAAAATATCTATAAAATGCAGTGGAAATACCGGAGCATTATATTCAATGTTTTGCATGGAGATTAATTTTACTAGAATGTTTAAATGGTGTTGTGGAAGGTTTTCATGGCTTGAATCACTGGCTTGCTGTGAGTTTTCCGGGCTGATTGTCCATGTTCCAGAAGCATTCTCTCCTGATGTTTCACCCACATATATGGCAGGCATCCTCAGAGATTGGCGAAAGGTTGGAAGAGAATGCTTCTGGAACATATACAGTCTTGAAAACTCACAGAAACCCAATTTTTAAATTATTTTGATATATTGAATCAGTAGCATCGAAATGTTTGAGATCATCTGGAGAGGCCCTGCTCTCGGTCCTGCCTTCTTCGCAGGCACGACTGGTGGGGACGAGAGACAGGGCCTTTTCAGTGGTGGCTCCTCGGCTTTGGAACGCCCTCCCTAGAGACATCAGATCGGCCCCCTCCCTCCTGACATTTCGCAAGAAAGTCAAGACCTGGCTGAGCAGGCATTTGCTGATGAAATATAAAGGTTTAATTAGATATACGGAATGACGATGATGTGACAGAAACTGATTTCAACATGACGCTGAGACTGCAATTGTATGTTTTTAATTGTTAATTTGTTATATGGTTATTTTTGTTGTTGTTTGCTTATGTTGTATTGAGGGCAGAGACTGCCTTGTGTAAACCGTCCTGAGTCGCCTTTGGGCTGAGAGGGGCGGTATAGAAATGTGACAAATAAATAAATAGCATATATTTTGCCAGTATTGCTTCCATTTCATAAAAACAGTGGAACAACAAACACATTTTGAGAGCCTTAAGAGCCATGGATGTATTTTCTTGTTTGATTTTAGATTTCACCGGTGTTTTACCACTTGTCTATGACACTAAAAACTCTCTATAAAACCATTCTTCTAGTAATAATAACTTTTAATAATCTGTAGAAAAAGTAAATATGAGCAGAAAACTTTGTGGATAACGTCCACATCCGTAGACTCTAGACTTTCCAAATTAAGCAAAGAGGATACTTGGTGTTGTTTGGAAGGAAGTAGCCAAGTTATCTCTATTTGTGGAAAAGACCACATGCAATGTAATTGTAATGGGCTATGAAATTCACATGTTCTCTTCCCCTTTCCTGTGCAAATTTGTTCCTTCTCTTCTCTTGTTGGCCTTAACCACACCTAGCTTTGGTACTAAATGAAGCTCCATGATTGATATTGACAAGGGAAACAATGTAAGGATTTGCTGGGGCAGGGATTGGGGGGGGGGGGGGTGATGCACATGCGCCTGCAGGCCTACTGTCAGTCTCTTAGCCATGGTTAAGGTACTGACGGCATTACATTGTGCTATTCTAATGGGTTAATTAAACATAATGGGAGAGAATGTGAAACTGGTTGCACCTCAGAAGGTTTTGACCAGTAAAAAAGTTGCTACCCAATGAAAGGACAACAGATTTTTTTAAAAGACAGTTTTTTTTCCATGTCAGGAGCAAGTTGCTTCTGGTGTGATAGAAATGGCTGTCTGCAAGGACATTGTCCAAGGGACACCCAGATATTTGATGTTTTACCATCCTTGTGGGAGGCTTCTCTCATGTTCCCTCATGAGAAGCTGGAGCTGACAGACGAAGCTCAACCCACTCTCCCCAGATTTGAACCGCTGACTTCTCGGTCAGCAGTCCTGTCGGACAAGGGTTTAAATGAGATTACATGAATTCACTGCCTACTGGAGTATTTAAGACAGTTGTTAGTCTAGTTGTATTCCTCACTACTAAGTCCAATTTCAGCTATAAATGCAAAATAATACAACTTCTGTATGAGACCAGAAGTCCTTTGGATTTTATAAGGTATTCCCTACAGACTGAACATCTCTTCTGGAAATCCAAGATATTTCAAAATCAGTCACATGGGTGGCTCAGCCAGTGACTTTTTGCTTTCTGATATTTCATGCGCAAAATTATTCAAAACTATTTGTAAAATTACCTTCAGGCTATATGTATAAGGTGTATACAAAACAAACAAATTTTGTGTTTAGATTTAGTTCCCATCTCTAAGATCATCTCAATATGTACGTATATGGAAATAGAGATATTCCAAAATCCTAAAAACCTTATAAAATCCAAAGGACTTCTGGTCCCATACATTTTGTTTAAGGAATATTGAACTTGTATTATTTTGCATTTATAGCTGAAATTGGGCTTAGTAGTGAGGAATACAACTAGACTAACAACTGTATTAAATACTCCAGTAGGCAGTGAATTCATGTAATCTCATCTAAATGACTACAGTAATGCATTTGTTGGCAACAATATCAGTTGTGAAGCATCACAGCAGGAACTCCCACCCTGTGAAGAAAAATACTACAAAACAATGAGGTCAGTTGACTGGGATGCATTTTGATTTTAAGAGGTTTGGATATGTAGTAAAGAAAAACAATGTTTGAGGTTGTACAACATAGCATAAAACCTTAACTGTGAATGGAATGATGCTATGAATGAGATTACAAAAACAGGCAACATTTTATTGCTCGTTCAAATTGAAATATTGACTGTGCCTTTCTACCTATTGATTCTTGTAAGCTTCCCCCATACCAATGTTTCTACGACCAGGGTTTGAACTCTGTGATCTTATACCGCATTTTGCCCAAAAACAAACATGGAATATGATTTATTCAGAAAGCAAAATACACTCTACCAAAAGTGGTTTCATGAGGGCCTACTGAACATATGCTAATTTTGAAAAATTAACCACAATCAAAATGTAATATTTCTTGCCACTATGCCATCAACATCAGTGATTGAACATCATTATTGGAGGGTTTGTGTAAGTGGAGAACCTTTGTAACATTGTTTTAATGTAATGTTAAAATGAATGTGGTAGGAGAGTTAGAATTTGTTAGTTCTGAAATATGTTGGGGGAGTAGATTACACTAGCTTTCACAATTTGTCTATGAAATCTTGCATTACTATCTGTATATAAGTGTTGTTGAAGGATTTCATGGCTGGAACCACTGGGTTGCTGTGAGTTTTCTGGGCTGTACGATCATGTTCCAGAAACATTTTCTCCTGATGTTGGCAGGAATCCCCAGAGGTTGTGAGGTCTGTTGGAAGACATCCTCAGAGGTTATGAGGTCTGTCTGTACATACATACATACGGTCTGTGCATATTCCGCCCTGAGTCGGCCGGGAGGGGCGGAATATAAGATTGAACAAATAAATAAATAAATATTCAGCCCTCTGTATTCAAGGATTCAACCACCCATGGTTTAAAAATGTGTGTGTGTAATTCAAAGAGCAAACCTTGATGTTGCCTTTTTATACAAGGGACACAAATTTTCCTACACCATGGTATAATAGGACATGAGCATCCACAGATTTTGTTATCTACGAGGAGGTGGTGGAGGTCCTGGGGCCAAACCACATCAGATAACAAGGGTCCACTGTATTATTTATTTATTTATTTATTTCTTCGACTTATACACCGCCACTCGGCTCGGGGCGGTTTACATTGGTAAAAGGAACACAGTATGGCAGCAATTTAAAAACAATACAGAATTAGCTATTACGAGCATGGCTCAAAAGCCTGCTGGAAGAGGAAGGTTTTGCAGGCTTTACTAAAAGACATCAGATCCTGCAGCGCCCGGATCTCAGGTGGGAGGGCATTCCCCAATGCAGGGGCAATAACTGAAAATGCCCTCCGTCTGGTGGCAGTCAGGCGGTAGCTCTTCACACTAGGGACTTCTGGGAGATGCTGATCCTCAGAGCGTAACACTCTCTGGAGTTTATAGGGAGTAAAGCGATCCCTTAGGTACAATGGCCCCAGACTATGCAAGGCCTTAAAATTTAGAACTAGCACTTTGAAGCTGATCCGGTGTATTAGCATTTTCCAGTGTGCATGTCCTGGGAGAAACGTGTTTTCTCATCATGCTCATGTTTATTAATCCACATCTGCACACTGAGAAGCCATGAACAGCCATAGATTTTAATCAAGTGCATGTCAATTAAAAGTTCAATTTTAGAGTCAAGCCTGTAGGTGGTATTCAGAGTTCATATACTCACTGTTCCACTGTCTCTTGATCCTAGGACTAAGAGTGGGAAGTCAAGCCCCCTTTTTCTCTCTTGGATTCATACATGAATAATTAGGCAAAGCATGACAAGTAAGCTGAAAGCCAAGTCTCCAGCAAGCTTCACAGAGAGTCTAAGCTTCTTTTGCATCACTGCTTTCACTAGAAGCTGTGACAAGGAAAAAATCCACATTCCATTGCTTTTGTTAACTGTGCCTGGCACTTGGAACTTTTGGAGAGAGGAGGCAGGTGGGTGGGGCATAGTGGAAGGCTGACCAACAGCGAGGGGGAAGGGAGCTAGTATTGGAATTGTCCACTCAGGTCAGAGTTTAACACTGGCAGCCATTCATCAGATGTGGGTTGATTGCTGTGGAATCCTAGGAGACATTTAACTGAATTGCTAACACCCCCCCCCCCTCCCAATTCCATTTGAAAGCAGATGGACAAAAAAGCAGAGGGTAATGACACCTAGGAATTCTGAATGTTGTGAAATTTTCTTCCTTTTTATAGCGCACTGTAAAGTCCTTTCCTTGAGCAATCTGGTTTATGACCTAGCTCTAGCACCCCTTGGCCGGCTGAGGCTATAAAAGATGAATAACCCTGTTCACCAGCTCATGAAGCAGGTTCCTGTTGTTTGACTTTTTTATTTTGCATTTCTAAGATGTGTAGGGACAAGAAATATCTCTGCGTCGGAAGTGAGCAGTTAACTTACACGACACAGCTGTACTGAATGAATGCAAGTTGATTAAGTACCTTTGGGCTTAAATACTCTTAAGGCATCAGATCCTGTCTTTTATTGGAAGATAAGCAGAGTCAGCACTCGGTAGTACTTGGATGGGAGACCACCAATGGATACCACATGCTGTATATCATATTTCAGATGAAGGGACTGCCAAAACAAGGATTAAAAACCTCCTATGAGGTGGCCATAAATTGAAAGGCACTTTAAAGGCACATACACACATTTATTTATATTTAATTACTACACTTATATCCCTCCCTTCTCAACCCCAAAGGGATTCAGGATGGCCTTACAAAGGCAACAATTAGATCCTGCATGTACACATATCATATCATCAATCAATAAAAAAACACCCCCTTTAAAAAGATAATAAGAGACAAATGGGAAGGAATGAAGGCACAGGCCAGCAAAATATATACAATGCTATTAGAGGCAGATGGAGGTACAATACGGGATTTGAAAAGTATGTGGGAAATGGAGCTACAAATTACGGAACAAGAGATGAGAAATGTGGTAGAGATTATAGGGTTGAAAAAGAATACCAAAGTACGAGAAATGAGGAGGAAAATACTGCATAAATGGTATCGTACGATCTGTCAATTAGCATACTACTATAAAAAGGGGAGTAGTCAGTGCTGGCATGGATGCCATCAGAAAGGGCGATTTATGCACATGATGTGGGAATGTGAATATATACAATATTTTTGGCATATTTTTGGCAAATTCTAGGAAATGAGTGGGTCATAACAAAGGAAATAGCGGTAATAGGAACAATGGAGAAAACGGAAAATGATAGGGAAATAAAAGAAGCAATAATAGAATGTGCACAAGCAGTAATAGTATTAGGATGGAAAGATAAATCAAAATGGACAGTAAACAAATGGTATCATTATATGGTGGAACAAATGGAATTTGAAATTATGAATGTGAAATTAAATGCTTCAAAAGTTAATGAAAATAGAATGAGAGAAATGGAAGAAAGAGGGATAAGGGTAAAGAATCATATTATGAATCACTCTGGAGATCAAGCCATGAGAAATAGGATACAAATGTTATATAGTATATAGAATGGAAAGGTATAAAGATAAAGATATAAAGTTTGTCTCCATAAGAAATGAATATATAAAAGGAAATAATCCTCGTGTTGGTGGTGGGAATTGTAAATGTTCTGTGAGTGTTTGCTATTTGTGTGTGTGTGTGTTAAAATAAAATAAAAATTTGTTTAAATTTTTTTTTGAAAAAAATCAATCAACAAAAAACCCACATTAAAACCAACCAGTTAAAACATCACATTAAAGCAACAATTTAAAATCACATAATCCAGGGCCAGTCCCAAGTCATGAGTGTCAGTTTATAATCTCTTATTGCATTGCTCCCATTACTGACCAAAGACCTGATCCCAGAGCCATGTTTTAGTTTTTCTTCATGAATGCCAGGAAGGAGGGGACCGATCTAATTTCACTGGGGAGTTCCATAGATGAGGGGCCACCACTGAGAATGCTCTGGCCCCTTCCACACAGCTGAATACAATCCCACATTTTCTGATTTGAAATGGAATATATGGCAGTGTGGACTCAGATAACCCAGTCAAAGCAGATATTGTGGGATTTTCTGCCTTGATATTCTGGATTACATGACTGTGTGGAAGGGCCCTCTGTCTCTCGTCTTCACCAGTTGAACTTGCAAGGATGGTGGGACCAAGAGCAGGGTCCCACATTCACATTTTTCTGCCTCTTCCTTTTCAAGATGTCATGTATTTATCCAGAACAAGCATGGGGCTTGAGTATTCATAAGTCTTCATATATCAGAAGGTGTGAAATACAGTGTAATATCACTTGCATAATTTTGAAAATTCTAAATAGTCATGATTGGTAAAAAAAAATGTAAATCAACATATTTACATTATTGGTCCTGGATTTAAGCTTCCTTTTCTCTTAAAAATCAAATAAACCTCTGTTCTCTGCCTGTTAAGCTATGGCTTGTCTGTATGGATGCATTAATTTCTTGACTGTGTTACAGCTTATCTATAAAATGTTGCCCAGAGTTCAGGTGGCAGAATAGTCACTGACTGTAAGGCAGTGCTACATAGTTATGTATTAGTTTTATACACTTTCCTTTTCAACTGCTCCATTCTGAGGAATCCTGGGATTGTGAGAGCTGTATAGGATTTCCCCGAGCTACTGTTCCCAAAATACCATGGGTCCCTATATATAGAATTAAATAGATTTAATCTTCAACCCTTTTTTCTTCAATATATCGTTAGGCCCTTCCACACAGCTATATAACCCAGAATATTAAAGCAGAAAATCTCACAATATCTGCTTTGAACTGGGTTATCTGAGTCCACACTGCCATATATTCCAGTTCAAAACTGATAATGTTGGATTTTATTCATCTGTGTGGAAGGGGCCTTTGTCTCTTCTAATAACTTCCATTGTTAGTCCCAGAATTTCTGAAGTCATTTCATGCTGCACTGTTATAGCATTATGATTCTGCTTTAATTTAATTTACTTTGGCATCCATTAAAGCAAAATACTAGTTTGTGGTGAGATAATGTGAAAGGACCCCTGCTATAATGGTACATTGGAGATAATTGTTAGGATGCACCTGCAAATATTAATTAGCATTTCCCAAACTAACTGGTTCCCATTATATTCATGCATCAAAACAGTCAGCTGTCCATCCTGGTGGTGGGGAATGTTCAGACCTGTATTTGAAGGATTGTAGGAAATAAGGCTTCAGTGATCATGCAGGATAGTATTCATGCATTCGATCCAATCCTTGGTTTTCCTGCTTGAAAGCCTATAGTCACAGATTCTCTACTTTTCTTCCATATCTATATTCCATAGCATTTTCAGCCAAAAGTGAATAAACAAAATTTTATTTAGCTTTAATATGTTTAATAAAGAAGACATTTCAATAATTTTAAATTATTTTAAGAGACCACACCAAATTATTGCTATTTTTACTGATCTGCAAGTAAATTTCACATGAAGAACAATTCTTTGTTTGTTGGTCAGGATGCAGAAAATATGTACTTGCTGGTGTTATGTGTCTTTGTAAATTCTCTTTTGCTCTAAAGTTTGATCCATTTCTCTGTGGTGATACCTTATGAGGAAGCCACATAATTAACGACCCAATAGACTTACACCTCCTGAAGCAATGGGGATGCACACATGTGCTGACTCACCATTCAACAGAGAGTCTGTCTGGTAAGATTTAGTGTAACAGTATAACAAGGTAATAATAGTTCACTGTAACAAGATTTTTATTTTTATTTTTTTTAAAAAGAGGATTAATGAAGCTGCATTTCAGCAATGGTAATTGCCTTATTTTCTTTCGTGGAAAAAACACAACATTTTGTAGTTTTTAATGTTTTGTAATTTAGATGTTTTTAACACTCGGGTTTTTAATGCGTATGTTTATTTTATTTGTATGTCGGTATATGCAGCATAAGAGCCCCCGGTGATGCAGTGGGTTAAACCGTTGAGCAGCTGAACTTGCTAACCAAAAGGTCATAGGTTCAAATCCAGGGAGGGGCATGAGCTTCCGCTGTTAGCCCCAGCTTCTGCCAACCTAGCAGTTCGAAAACATGCAAATGTGAGTAGATCAATAGGTACTGCTTCGGCGGGAAGGTAACAGCGCACCATGCAGTCATTCCCACCACGTGACCTTGGAGGTGTCTATGGACAATGCCAGCTCTTCAGCTTAGAAATGGAGATGAGCACCAACCCCCAGAGTTGAGCACGATTGGACTTAATGTCAGGGGGAAAACTTTACCTTTTATATGCGACATTGAATTGCTGCCTACTTGTAAGCCACTCTGAGTCTCCTTCGGGGTGAGAAGGGTGGGGTAAAAATATAGTAAACAAATAAATATATAAATGCTTTCAATAAGTATTTTGAAGGCATTTTAAAATTAATTTGACAAGCTCTTACTGATACTAAGGCATCACCTCCAGAATACACACAAGGAAAAGAAACAAACAGGCAGCCCCTTTCAACAACATGTAACAAGCAACGACAGTGAGTCACATTTTAAATGTTATGATGAGTGACAGGAACAAATTATAACTTTAAATTAATGTCCCAAATTCTGGGTAAGAGTGACTTTCTTGTTAGAGGGGGGGGGAAAAAAACCTCTTCACATCTCTGCCAGGATCATGTCTTCTGTTTTAATGTGAAAAGATGCTTACTCCAGGAAGAATATGGAAAAGCACTCGCCCATCTCAATGGCTTCCATTAACTGCTAGTGCAGCTTAATTTTAGGAATAGTCACTTGATTAGAAAGAATTGCATTGCATTCTGTTTCTTTGCATATAACTAAAGCTACAATCTGCATAAAATGCCACAGACAGGATTTTTAAAGAGCACTTTACCAGTTCATTTCTAACTTTCTTTCCCTCCGCAAGGCTATGATTAACAACATATTTTTCAACAGTTCCTTCAGAATTTAATAGTCCCTTCTATTAATGTTCCAGACCCCGAGGCAGAAGCATTATGTAATTTGTTAAAAAGAGTGGCTCCAACCTGTGTGTGGTATTTAAAATGTAGTGTGAAAACATGTCTTTTTTAGTATGGAGCAGATAGGAGGCACACAGGGATTGATGGACTTATCTGAAAAGTTCCTATGCACACTGCACATATCTTATTTTGCTACTGTTATGAATCGTAATGTAAATATCTGATATGCAGGATGTATTTTCATTGTTACAAACTGAACATAAAACATAGTGATTAATCACAAAAACAATATGTAATTATATATTGTGAAATATTTATTTCTAATTACAAATAAATGAAAATTTGACTTCAAGCATGTTGTAGCATGGGTAACAGTCTTAATATATGTATTGTCGAAGGCTTTCATGGCCGGAATCACTGCATTGTTGTAGGTTTTTTCGGGCTATATGGCCATGTTCTAGAGGCATTCTCTCCTGACGTTTCGCCTGCATCTAAAGCAAGCATCCTCAGAGGATGCTTGGCATTTGGGAGTTGCTGGGATGAATAGTTCTCCTGCCAACCAAGAGCATTCTAAACTCCAACAATGAAATTGAACCAAACTTGGCATGCAGAAGTCCTATAACCAACAAAAAATACTGGAGAGGCTTGGGGGAAAATAGACCTTGGCATTTGGGAGTTGCTTGGATGTATAGTTCCTATTCCAACCAAGAGCATTCTGAATTCCATCAATGAAATTGAACCGAAATTGGCATACAAAACTCCCATGACCAACAGAAAATATTGGAGAGACTTGGGGAAAACAGGCCTTGGCATTTGGGAGTTGTGAGATGTATAGCTTACCTGCCATTGAAGATCTTTTTGGAGGGGTCCAGGCCTGAATACAGTGGGAAGGCTCAAACCTGGCTGGGCAAGCAGCGAAAGGTGCACCATGCGGCTTGGTGTTGCGCGAAGCCCCTCGTCTGGCTTGCACTGCCCGTCAGGCCTGGTCAGCGGTGAAAGGAGCAAGGGGCTTTGTGTGAGGCCAGGCCACGCAGTGCAGCCTCCCCTGCCTGGCTCGTGCCGCATGTCAGGCCTAGAAAGCGGCGAAAGCCAGGCAAGGGGGTCTGCACCACACAGCCTGGTGTTGTGCGAATCCCCTCACCTGGCTCGCGCCACTCCTTGGGCCTGACAAGCAGTGAAACTAGCAAGGGTTTTCATGCGAGAACAGGTCGCATGGTGCAGCCACCCACGCCTGGCTAGCGCTGCCCGTTGGGCCTGCGGGGGACACGAGCCAGGCAAGGGAGGCTGCACCGCAGGGCCTGGGCTTGCGCAAAGTCCTTCACCTGGCTCTCACTGCCCATTGAGCCTGGCAAGTGGTGAGGGGCTTTGCATGAGACCAGGCCATGCTGTGCAGCCTCCCTCACCTGACCTCACGCAAAGTCCCTCGCCTGGCTTGCACCACCCTTCAGGCCTGTCCGCTAAAACGGCGAGGAGCTCCGCGCAAGGCCAGGCCATGCTGTGCAGCTTGGCTTTCACCGCTTGCCAGACTTGATGGGCAGTGCGAGTAAGGCGAGGGAGGCTGCACAATGTGGCCTGGCCTCATGTGAAGCTCCTGAGAAGAGCCTCCTTCTTGGGGGGCCGGATAAATACCTTCAGCGGGCCACATTGGCCTGCGGGCCGTATTTTGAGGGCCCTGCTTTGCGTTGTACTTTAATTTAGTGTACTTCCTTCATTTCAGTTGAGACACATAAAGCACATTAGAAATTCCTTCTTGTCTCTTTTCTATTGCATCATCTTTACATAAATTGAGTATCCTTATCTGGAATTTAAAGGTAAGATGTTACAAGTGCCAATGTTATCTGTAATATACTCCATTTTGGTCATCCATTCTGGAAAGTGGTAATTTTCTCTTTTCAGTTATGTTAACAATTCTATAACATTTTAATTTTATTAATATGGTTTAAGAGCTAGTTATATAGCGTGCTTTAGAGAGTAATTCTGCAATGTCAAATTGTATTATTTTTAATAAATAGAAAGGCAACTGTAAGAAAGCAACATGAATGCTAAGAACAAGTAAAAACAGCAGTCTGTCTTGTAAAAGTCATAAGCTACAGACTGCTCCTAAAATGTGAAGTTCTACGTTTTGTATTTACCACTCAGTGCTTATTCAGTGAAAATGGCTCTTTCCAGCCAATTAACTGGCTTTTGCTTCTTGAGTGTCCTGAGCTTTCTGTTTTTGTTTCTCCAGCTACAGGCATACAACCAAAATAGTATGAGCTTTGAGTGTTGTATTAAGGAGCAGGGTTCGAATCTCTTCTTATCCGTCGAAACCCAGTGGACTGCCATGGGCAAGTCACACTCTCAACCTCAGAGGAAAGCAAATATAAACTCCCTTTGAACAAATCTTGCCAAGAAAGCCCCATGATAGGGCCATCTCAGAGTTGCCATAAGACACATAACTACAAAAAAACTCAAGTCACATGTGTAACTACAAAGGCTGGATATCTGTTCTTTGTTTTATGGGGTGGTGGGCCTGGCCCAAGCAAGACAGAAAAAACTTAAATAGAGATAATATTGTAATGTGCAGTTAATATATATTTAAACCACATATTTTTAAAAGTAGATGCTAAGTTTCTCTTAAATAATCAGGGTAGTATTAAATAATTTGAATATGATTTATAATAATTACTTTTTATACTGAAATAATGCCTCTTATTCAGGCACATTCACACAATAACTTTGCAGTTTTCAGATAAATAGCCATGTAAGGTTCTTGCAGCATAAAAAAAGGAGGAGGAAAAAAAGAAATGTGCTAGCACCTTAAAGACTAACTGATCTTAAGAAAGTAAAGGATGGGACAATTCATCTTTCAAATAGATTTTCAGTCTCTTTCCCCCTTCCTACCACTATTTTGCATCTTAAAAACACCAATTTTTCAAAACCAGAAGTGGATATCTGACCATCTTCAGCTGTGTTAAATACCTAACCACTCTTCCAGGGCTCCAGGGGAAGAAAATTGGTCTCCATGCTTTAAAAGATTGCTATTCTATTGGTTCACCTTTCTGTAGACTCTGGGTACTATCCAGTATTGGGGTTTTTTTCCCAACATCTTTGAATGGTTTCGTTTTCTAAAGATGTGCACACATTTATGACTTTTCAACCTATTTCTGCCTGCTGCCTATGATTTTAAAAGAACAGTTGACATTCCTGCAAGATAATAAAACAGTTGTAAGAGTTTACTCTTTAGTTTGATAATTAAAGCCATTGTTTAGTCAGAATCCACTGAAGTTCTTCGTTGGAAATGCACTCTTCCTCCAATTGCTTTGGCTTCCATCTCCCCATCAATCCCAAATCAGATTACCAATTGGTTGGTGGAAAATGTAATACAATAACATTTGGAGGCTGTTGGTCTCCCATTCCTTGCAATCCTTCTGCTTCTAAGTCAAAGGCAGATGGATGGAGGAATAAAATAATGCTCCCTCCCTGTTGGAAGGTCATTGGTGGGTGGGAGTGAACCAGTTAATCTGCTTTCATTCCCACTGATAGGTTTTACAGGGTCACGCCCAACATGTGTGCAGGCACCTTTAATTTTTGGAATGACATTTCCTTCCCTTCTCTGGGGAACAGAGTTACTCCTGTTTTCTTTTCTGTGGAAGTGCTTGAAATGTTGGGTGGTAATTGGCACATGCATGAGCTCCCAGGGTTGAGGGCATAAAACATGTGGTTGGGATTCTCAGCAGCAGATAGCAGAAAATCACAGGTATTTACCAGAGCCCAGCAACTTGAAGGAGAGATCCAAATGTTATTAATTTCCAGAAGAGGAAGGCACATACCAAGCCTCTGAGGAAGGTCAGTTTAAAATAACACTGCAAACAATTTAGTGGCATTTGAGCCTTTGGTCAGAGTGAGAGAGACCAATTTGGGAAATGGAGAAAGCAGACGTGCCAAATGGCAACTCTCCCCCTGGTGCCCACTGCACCCCCAGAAACTTAAGATCAACATATCTTATCCTATTACCGCCTTCTGTGATGAAAGGAACTCAATTATTATTGGAGACATTTCCAGTAGGTAGCCTATTACGAGTTCCTTGCACTCCTGAAGGCAACTTGAAAAACCAGTTTTATGGTCAAGACCTTTTATTTTTTATTTTTTAAAAAAGAAGCTTTCTTTTATGCTAAGTTCATCTTAAATAAACAAACATGTTTGGCATTGAGTAAAAACCTTGCTGCTTTTGAGCTAGCGTTGCTTGATATGTCAGTGGAGGAAAGGCTTTCTTTAACAATCTGTTAATTGTTTTGATTACTTTTCCCTCTCTTTTGTGGCTTGGTGCCTCCTACACTGTGCCTTGTATTCTTGCAGAAAGCAGCATCTGGATGTGCATGACAGGACTGCTCTCTGGCCTTTGACCTAGCTTTGCTTCTGGCATTAACTGTTTCAGTGGGTTAATAGTAGGTTTAGCTTGAGGCTGAACCCTTGCTCATATTGACGCCATTTTCTCTTCTGCTGGCCCCTTTTGACTAGAGAGAGAAGCAGGGTGGGGGTGGGAGTGATACTTTTAACAACCAGGAGAATTGTGTGATTTTCATGTGACTCAATGGCTGGTCGGCCTCAAGTTCTTTCTGCTGCAGCTCTTTAAAAAAGAGTAAGAGGGTTTTTCTTAATGGATGACTCTTCAGTGGAAGTGTGTTGCAAAGCAGGATACAGCTATCTCCCGACAAAGGGCAACAGTGAACTTTGCCGAATCCTGGATATTTATTAAGGTTTCTTCACCAACACATATTCATAATTCTTTTTAAACCATTGCTCTGTGGATTGTGTTTTTGTTTAAAGAAGTCATGGTGTTGAATTATAACGTGAATTTCATAAAGTATCTTTAGAATTATTTTCAAAAAGTATACCGACATTTATTGCATTCCCCCAAATTCCACTCACCATATAGTATGTTTGGCTAAACATGTTGCATCTAAGAAAATATCTGACCTACCCATTTGTTTGAAAGAGGAACTAGCTTTTGGGTGTGACATTCAGGAATGTCTGGTGCAATTATCTTTTTTTCTGGTTGACCCTTATCCACTGTTTCAAATTCTATGCCTTTTGAACTACTTGTGTTTCTCTGGGGATAAATGTAAAATTGCCATGCAGTTAGAGCAAGACTGGGCAACTTCAGAAGGCCATAGACTACAGTTCCCATCATTCTTTACCATTGGCTAAAGTAGCTAAGACAGATCAGAGTAGCAGAATAATAACATCTGGTGGCTCACAAATTGTGCATGCTTAAATCACAGAATATTTATTTCAGTAAATTCAATTGCATAGGGATTGTGTCTGTGTGCGCATATGTGTGCTCCAAATGAGCTTTTGTATTTCTTAATGATTGAAATGTAAAAAATAGCGTTTTAGTTTGTTGTTGTCAATCAGGTCAATTTGTGATGTTCCTATAAATGAGAAACTTCCTCTTCTAAACTTGTCCGTTAATAGCAGTGCTACCATCAGCATTGCTTCTTGTCTCACGGGAGTGTGCCGTCTCAACATTACAAAGGAAATGTTGTGCCATGATGGCTCTTATAATTTACTAGTGGATAAATAAATCCTTGTGATGCAGGGTTTTGAGAAAGTTTTTTGAATAGCCTGCTTGAAGATGACCCACTGAAAACAAAATGAAGAATGAAGCAGGAATGCTTTCGATGTATATAAAAGCAATTAAGAGGATATACATCATAATGGGAGGATTGGTATTTGAAGATATTCAATCTCTTCCTTGGATTAGTATTCAAATTAGTAACTTTGGTTTCTAAAGAGAAGCTTCTGGTGCTATTGTTAGGTGATGATTGTTGTTAGGGTTATGTGTTGCTGTGGGACTTTTATAATTACTAAGCAACTTCTTAATACTTGGTTCTCTTCTTACACATTTTCCTAAACCTTCTCTCTTGCAGGTGTTGCATTTTTATTGTGACACGTGTTCTGTCCCCATCTGCCGGGAATGTACCATGGAACGGCATGTGGGTCACAGCTTTATCTACCTCCAAGATGCTTTGCAGGACTCTCGAACACTAACCATTCAACTATTAGCTGATGCTCAACAGGGACGCCAAGCCATTCAGGTGAGTGTACACTTAGCATGGGGAAAATTTGCAGTGATTTTCAGCCTTTGGCCCTCCAGGTGTTTTGGACTTCAACTCCCAGAAATCCTAGCCATCTTACCAGCTGTTAGGAATTGTGGGAACTGAAATCCAAAACACCTAGAGGACTAAAGGTTGGGAACCACTGCTGCTGGTTCTGAAATTCCCCAGGCCTGGTATGTATGAGGAATTGTTGTATCAGTTGTCAATAGATAACACAATCAGTGTAGTAGTAGTAGTAGTAGTAGTAGTAGTAGTAGTAGTAATCAATCAATAAATTTTACATTTAATGCATATTGCACCTTGAAAATCCTTCTCCTGCAGTTGGCCTTTGTTTTCATTTGGGTCACAAAGAGACCACTATAAATACACCCTGAACGATAAAGCTTCCAAAGAAGTAGCATGGAACTGTAAGGATTAACAAAATTATTGTGGTACGGTATGACCTCCATATCTGCACAGGAAATGTTCCTGGATTTACTGTGGAAATGTGAAATCCCAGATAGGAGCAGATGAAAAACTTCATTTTGAAGCATACAATAGGACTGCTAAAATGCCTAGATAGGACACCTCTCTAGCATTTCAAGTGCCTCCGGAATGATTATATGGTCAAATTTGAGCTGTGTGGTGAGGCAGGTCATCACCCACCATGCTGCTACTGTACTGTTCTGTATTTTTAATTTTTTTCAAGCTGCCTAGAGTTGATTTGGAGGGAGTGTGTGTGTGGAGAAGGATATAAATAAAAGTAATAACTGACAAATATGCATTAATTTATATATAACAACATTTATTTAAATCCCACCAAACTGCTAAAGCGCAAGATGGAGGGGAATATGTTAATTTCTATCTCAGTGCAAAGATACCAGTTTCTTTCTATCTTACTAGCCTAAGGCACCAAGATTTCCAGAATGGTTTCCAACTGAAGATTTACAAATGCATGTAAGCTAAATTATTCTCTGTGAGAAACTGGAAAATTTGCAATAACTACTGTTGATTCATCTCCTCTTTGTCATGCTTTCAAGGGGGGTAGTGAAAGGAACCTAGAGAGATGGTCCAATAAACATTTATTTATTTATTTATTTGTTCAATTTTACATGTGGAACATGGGTCCTACTTTTTTCTTTTCCCCATAAACTTCCAAATTCTCCTGAAGTATCTTTATAATAACTCTTTCTGATGACACAAGCCAAAACATGTATGGCTGTAATGTGCTTCCACAGTATGGTTTCTGCGAAGTGATCCAGTCATCTCAGTGTTTCAGAAACTCATGCATCAGAACTACCATATATACAAGGCGACTGGGGGTATAAGACAACCCCCCAACTTTTCAAGATAAAATATAGAGTTAGGGATATACTCGGCGTTTAAGACTACCCCCCTCTTCCAAAACTATGCCCCCGTGGCCCTTGCCGCTTTCCATTCAAGGACCTCCTCGCCCTCGCTACTTACCTTTCTTTGAAGGCCACTTGGCTTGCCTAGGCCCAAGGAAGTGCCTCTGGACGCCAACTCTAGCAGCACTGGGCGATGGCATGCCTTGGATGTGCTCCCAAAGGCATGCTGGGAACTAGTTCCGTGACTCCTACTGCTCCCAGCATACCTCTGGTCGCACATCCAAGGCACTCCGTCACCCAGCGCTGCTAGGAGTCAAAGTCCGGAAGCACCTCCCGACATCGACTCCTAGCAGTGATGGGGGATGGTGTGCCTTGGATGTGCTCCCAGAGGCATGATGGGAGCAGTAGTTCTGTGACTCCTACTGCTCCCAGCCTGTCTCTGGGATCACATCCAAGGCACTCTGTCACCCAGCTCTGCTAGGAGTTGGAGTCCGGAGGCACTTCCGTGGGCCTAGGCAAGCCTCCGGAGGAGGTAAGCGGCGAGGGTGGAGGAGGTCCTTGAATGGAGAGCGGTGGGGGCTGCTAGGAAAGCCCAGCGGGCCATCACCCTCAGCCGGTCTCTGTGGCAATGCGGCCTGCCACTCCTCCTCCCCATGCCCTCCCTCCACCCTCCCTCCCCAAGGACAATGTTATTTTTTTCTTTAACTTATTATTTTAATTTATACCCGGTGTACTAGACTACCCCCAACTTTTCATATTATTTTCTAGGCTTAAAAAGCCATCTAGTATGCCGTAATATATGGTATTTCCTTTCTTTTTGTTTAAGGATATGTACTCAACCTTGTGCCTTAGACATATGCTGCTGAATAGGTTTAACTGGTCTAGCTCATCTTGAAATGGAAAAAAATGCAGTCAGAAGCATATCTTATCATATAGGTCAAATTCTGCTGGTTCTTGAAATGGAAGGTGAGAGGCACATTAGCCTCCTGGATCATCAATACTTAGGAAAGATTGTCACCATCCTGTTTACTACGTGAATTTTTGTATATATTTCACAGGATCTTGAAGTGAAAAAAAAACTGTTGGGTTGCTGTGAGTTTTCCGGGCTGTATGGCCATGTTCCAGGAGCATTCTCTCCTGACGTTTCACCTACATCTATGGCAGGCGTCCTCAGAGGCTGTGAGGTCTGTTGGAAACTAGGCAAGTGAGGTTGATATATCTGTGAAATGTCCAGGGTGGGAGAAAGAACTCTTGTCTGTTAGAGGCAAATGTGAATGTTGCAATTGTCTCAAATAGACAAGAGTTCATTCTCCCACCCTGGACATTTCACAGATATATAAACTCAATTTGCCTAGTTTCCAGCAGACCTCACAACCTCTGAGGATGCCTGCCATAGATGTGGGCCTGGAACATGGCCATACAGCCCGGAAAACTCACAGCAGCCCAGTGATTCCAGCCACTAAAGCCTTCGACAACACAAAAACTCTGTTCCTTCACTAAACAGCCCCATCTGCTGGCACTAGAGTTAATAATATCACTTAAAAAAGCAAAAAAAGAAGAAAGCCTTTGGACCTTCAGAATATCAGAGTATGTCCACTTACAATCCCTGAATGATAGCTGCTCGTTACTTTAGGGGGGAAATTATGAAAATGAGAGGTTTCTTTTAAAAGTAAAGAAGTAGATTCTCAAAAAAGTTAATATTGGTGCTTGCAACCTTTGATGCACGATTTGTTTTGGAGTTCAGCTCCCAGAAACCTCAACCCACATGGCTCATGGCAGTTAATTGCTTAACACATAGCAACTTTGTTAGGAATTCATTCAACATTACTGAGAGATAAAGCTCACATACCGATAAATCTATCTTGATATTATTTATTATCCTCATTTGAATGTACAACTAAATCATGTTTGGTTTTGGGTTTGTTTGACCTAGTTGCAGCTTGTTCTAATTATAATTCCCATTTGCCACATCACTTTTTGGTAATGGGATAGGGAGGAACACCTCTAAGGAATGCAAGGCCTGAGTATTGTCTTGGGGAAGAAGGCATAAGAAAGAATGTATCACCATTTCAAAAAAGCTAATATGGAGAAGTCATTACAGCTGTTTTGAGCAAAGCACAGCATAAGTTTTCTCCAAGTACTGTGGCTCATTTTGTGCATACAGATAAATAAAGTGATAGAGCTTACCCTGGACTACTTCCACTTCACGGTGCAAAGTAGAAGGATTTCCACATTTTGAAAGTGCCATGCAAACTTTTAGAAACATAAAAACATAATAGAGAATAATAGGGTGAACTATTACCTGAAACACTTGTTTTCTACATAATAGAAAGGTTGCTATTTATCTGCCTATGGGGAAACATTTAAACACGTGAATCCTCACATATTGAAGGATACAGTTCAGGAGACCCTCGTGGTGCAGTGGGCTAACCCTTGTGCCGGCAGGATTGAAGACCGACAGGTCGGAGGTTCGAATCTGGGAAGAGCATGGATGAGCTCCCTCTGTCAGCTCTAGCTCCCCAATCGGGGACATGAGAGATACCTCCCACAAGGGTAGTAAAACATCAAAACATCTGGGCACCCCCTGGGCAACATCCTTGCAGACGGTCAATTATCTCACACCAGAAGCGACTTGCAGTTTCTCAAATCTCTCCTGTCATGGATAGAAAAGGAAAAGCTTGAATTTGCTACATGAATAAAACAACCTTGTATTCAGGAGAGAAGGCTGAGGCAGTTGCTATATTTTCTGCTATGTGCTATTGATAGATCATATAAATGAGGAGGCAGTATTTTTGTTTTGTTGGTTAAAAAGACTGTTCTCATGATGGAGCCTCTTTAAAGAAACACTTGATCTTTTGAATACGCCAGGAAGGAGTGGTCTGTTCACACTGGTTGACTTTTCTGACTAAGCCATGCAGTTGCTCAGTGGGTCTCTGGATAAGAGATATTAAATGAACTTGTGGAATTTCCATCTTTGTGAAGGAATATCTGCAAGCTGGGAAGCTAGTCCTGAACCTCAAGAGAGGAGGGTCATGCACCAACATTCACACTTTCTGAAATTACTCTATAAGGTTCTCCTACCCACCCACCAGAAGCGACTTGCAGTTTCTCAAGTCACTCCTGGCACAAAATAAATAACCCCACCCCAATCTTTTTTCATTTAGTTTGGAAAACTATGTAAACAGATATTTTCTTCGAAAATATGGCAGTGCTGAGGAAAATGGAAGGCAGTACTCAAAGAATAATACTTTGTTACCGATAGATTGATTCAGTCAAGGAAGCCATGGATCTGAATTCACAAGGGCTGTTGATCATCGGGGCTCTTGCAGGCTCTCATGTATTGGGTCCCCATGAATGCCTTGACAGCAAAGAACAACAAAATAATTTGGATTTAGGATTATTTCATTCCCCTAGTCTTGATGTGGCTGAGTTAGGAAGAGGTAAGGTGGGTGACTACAGCATGCTTAAGGCAGTGTTTCCCAACCAGTGTGCCAGGGCACACTAGTGTGCCGTGAGCAATCATCAGGAAATTGGAACCTCCGGGGGGGGGGGGGGGAGTCTAGTGTGTTGAAGTATAAAAACCCTAAAAAACCCACCTCGATAAAGGCACAAAATTACAAACACCCTCCCTCCCCACCCAATGTCTACTTTCCCCAAGTAGAGACCTCCTCTTGCCTCATGGGGGTTCTGTGTGGGAAGTTTGGCCCAGTTCTATCATTGGTGGGGTTCCAAATGCTCTTTGATTGTAGGGGAACTATAAATCCCAGCAACTACAACTCCCAAATGTCAAGGTCTATTTCCCCTGAACTCCATCTGCGTTCATATTTGGGCATATTGAGTATTCATGCCAAGTTTGGTCCTGATCCAACGTTGTTTGAGTCCACAGTGCTCTCTGGATATAGGTGAACTACAACTCCAAAACTCAAGGTCAATGCCCACCAAACTCTTATAGCATTTTCTCTTGGTTATGGGAGTTCTGTGTGGGAAGTTTGTGTATTTCTGCCATTCCTGCCAGGATATCTATGTTGAGTTCATCGAAATAGGTCCAGGTTTCACATTGAGTGTATAAATACATTTTAAAACATATTAACTATATGTATTACTGTGTTAGAGTGTCATTTTGTGTCATTTTGGTGGTGTGCCCCAGGATTTTGCAAATGTCAAAAGTGGGCCGCAGCTCAAAAAAGGTTGAGAAACACTGGCTTAAGGTATTTAGGGCTTGATCCAGGCAGCTCGCCTCAATAGCTCATTAAGAGACCAGTTTTTTTTCCATTTTTTGGAGTCTTGAATGTACATAGTTTGCCAGTCTGATGAAAGGAATTGGCATTCTGTACAAGATTTTGTGGGTTGAATGAAGTGGAAGAGATGGAGAAAGTATATATTGACCTCATTTTTCCCATAGCAGTTTGGCAACGTTCCTGTGCATAGGGCAAGTAACAGGAATGGAAGAAAATGGACGCCTTGACTGAGATCATGGATCAGTAGACCAAGTATAGTATTTGACCAGTTCTGTGTCTACCTATCCTTCCCAGCAGCTGTCAAGGGAAGAGAGGGAGACAAGGGAGCAGCAGGTAACACAAGGAAGTGGAATGGCCCCTTATGCACTGTCAAAAAGAAAATGATGTACATAACCTTGAGAGTATATCTTGAGCTAAAATTCTGGCCCTTGTAAATCTGGATGATAATGCAAGTTTTTATGTAGTATGTCCATGGATTGGTATGGATGTAGATATTGCATCCATGGTGGGCTGAACTGAATCCTGTTGTTGGCAAGTTGTTTTTCCTGCTTTGGATGAATAAATGGTTTGAAAAATACCATATCTTTCCAAAGAGCTCTTAGTGTGCAAATTAAGAATTTCAGAGCTATGAAAATAAGGTTTTTGTGGACTACAACTCCCAGAATCCCCCAAAAGTAGTGGCTGGCTATGCTGTTTGGTAGACTTTGAGAGTTCAACCCCCCAAAGCTAAGTTTTCAAAGCTCTAGGTACGGTGTAATACTCATTGGAATTTTGACTATAATTGTTTTAGCTGTTTTTAAACGCAATGCAGTTTTGGACTTCTATAACCTTTGAAGTCTTGTTCAACTGCAGAAACTGTTTGGCTTGACTTCATGAGAGCTTTGGGCCCAACACTTAGGCTCAGGTTCAGATTTCTCTGGATTTTAACCAGAATTATTTGTGATTGAGAATTAGTGGGAATGGGGAAACAAAAAATGAATAAACTGTAGAAACAGTTCAAATGTGAAATGTAAGACCTCCACTTTTATAGTGGTTAGGGGCACAGAACCCCTGTGAAAGTGTAAAACCTGTGAATAAAAAACCACATTTTGTAAACATGAGAGAATGCCTTTCTGGGAATTCATAGCTTAGGCAATCCCTCGTTGTCAGAGTAGGATTGCCCTTCCAAGATCGGGGTACTGGCAGTGGGTCCGTAGGTGACTGTGGAGCCCTATTCTTGATCTGCATCTTCTCCCGCACTGAGGGCATTGGTTTCCAGGTAGAAGGTGGTCCCGGTCGGGGTTGGCTTGACATGCCTTCCTCTTGGCATGTTTCTTTCGCCCTCCATTCGTGCCTCTTCAAATTCTACAGCACTACTGATCACAGCTGACCTCCACCTGGAGCGCTCAAGGGCCAGGGCTTCCCAGTTCTCAGTGTCTATGCCACAATTTTTAAGGTTGGCTTTGAGCCCATCTTTAAATCTCTTTTCCTGCCTACAAACATTCCGTTTTCCGTTCTTGAGTTCGGAGTAGAGCAACTGCTTTGGGAGACGGTGATCGGGCATCCGGACAACATGGCCAGTCCAGCGGAGTTGATGGTGGAGGATCATCTCTTCAATGCTGGTGGTATTTGCTTCTTCCAGCACGCTGATATTTGTCCACTTGTCTTCCCAAGAGATTTGCAGAATTCTTTGGAGACAGCACTGATGGAATTGTTCCAGGAGTTGCATGTGACGTCTGTAGACAGTCCACATCTCTTAGGCATATAGAAGGGTTGGGAGGACAATAGCTTTATAAACAAGTACCTTGGTATTCCTATGGATGTCTCGATCCTCAAAACACTCTCTGATTCATTCGGGAAAATGCATCACTCGCAGAGCTCAGGCGGTGTTGTATTTCGGTGTCAGTGTTGACTTTTGTGGAGAGGTGGCTGCCAAGGTAGCGGAAATGATCAACGTTTTCTAATGTTATACCATTAAGCTGTATTTCTGGCATTGGAGAGGGATTGGCTGGTGACTGTTGGAAGAGCACTTTGGCTTTCTCGATGTTCAGTGACAGGCCAAGCTTCCCGTATGCTTCTGCGAAGGTGTTTAGAGTGGCTTGTAGATCTTCTTCTGAATGCGCACATATGACATTGTCATCGGCATACTAGAATTCTATAAGAGATGTTGTTGTAACCTTGGTTTTGGCTTTCACATTTTGTAAACTTGAAAGAATGCCTTTCTGGGAATTCATAGCACACCTTGGTAGTCTACATTTGCCAGAGGTTGATCAGAGACTCAAGCTAGAGGACCTAGAGAGAACATATTAATCAAATATATTAATATTCAGATCCACTAAACTTAAACCCACAACTGAGGAGATATGTGCCTAGACCAGTTGTTTGCTTTTAGCCTAGCTGCAAATGCTCTGTGGAAATGTCTTGTCTGTCCTAAGACATGTTATTGACTGGGTCAGATCTTATACATGCTGTCTCAAAAGGTAGGCTCATCATTCTGTACTTGTTCTGAAAACATTGGATTACATGATCAATGCCCTTCCTTTCTTCCATTTTTGACTAAACAATGTTTTCTCCCTTTTATTCTAGCTGAGTATTGAGCAGGCTCAAGCTGTAGCAGAACAAGTTGAGATGAAGGCCAAGATGGTACAATCTGAAGTGAAGGCAGTGACATCTAGACACAAGAAGGCCTTAGAAGAAAGAGAATGTGAGCTGCTGTGGAAGGTAAAAATAAAAGATTGATAGACATCCATAGCATATTTGTTTATAAGTCAAAAGACAAATGAATCTCTTAGCTAATGGGTTAAGCCTAAGTGACTTTCTGTTTTGTCTGACTCACACATATGGACTTTGCATCTGCTCAGAGCCACTTACAGGAACATTCTAGAGCTGAGTAACTTTTCAGCGGGTAAATGGCTATTACTTCTATAAGAAATGGAACGCATTAAGACAAAGAACCTTTATTTGCATGGTCAGCCCCTCTCACAGCAGGTTTCTTTTACATCATTCAAAACATCTTAAGTGGTCTTTTTCTCTTCAGAGTGCACTTTACCTCATTCATGTGCTTCTGACTGATTTTGGTGCATATGTTAACTCAGACGACTTCCAACGTCAGTCTGTTAAGCTTAGTGAAAATATATTATCTTTTAGCTCCTACCTCTTCTTCATTGGACTGAGGAGTAAAAACGGATCAACTATGCACTTGTTGTCACCCATGCTCCCATTTCTATGGTCCATTTAGCCCAACGATAGCTGCATTCACCGTGGAGTTTCAAGGCAGGAAAAATAGATGGAGGAGGCAAAAGAATGGCTTACACACTGTGATGCCTCTAAGACTACTTCCACACAGTTAAATAAAATTCCACATTATCTGCTTTGAACCTGAATAACCCAGTTAAAAGCGGATATTGTGGGATTTTCTGCCCCGATATTCTGAATTATATGGCTGTGCAGAAGGGCCTTAGGCCTTTGCTTGTTCTCGGTTGTATCAGTTTTGCTTTTCTTTTCCAATTCCTTCTTGAGTTCAAAGATTTGCCTCACTTCGTCTTAGCTGTCTTGTTCTAGTGTTCAGATCCTTCATTATTTAGTGGCTTGTTCATAGAACATTTCCTAAAAGACTGACCCACCTGTTCTCCACTTACTTCACCTTTTTTTGGCTTGGTCTTGATGATAGTCTTGGCACAATCCATGAATAAACTATTTGAATCCCTAGCTACCTGTACACTCCAATGATTTAAACAACAGTTTTGATCCCAGTTATCTCTGTGAAGAAGACAGGTGAGCTTTGAGAGATGCTTACATTCTGTGTTGTTTTATTCATTGGTCCTCCCAGACATTTTATTTTGTTGTTTCCCGTCTCATTGTGTCTGCAAAGGAAATGTGGAAACCATAATGACCTTTAGCAGTCCTTCTCCTTTCTTTAATATTTGGTCTGCAGATTAGATCATTTTGGAAAGACACTACCTGAGAGATCAGGGTCAGTAGGTAGATATGTAATAACTCCTTGGGTGAGGTGAATGCAACTATATGCAATTACACATTCAACACTTCCAGCACACTGGATTTAGCACTTACATCTGGTCCTTTGCCTCTTTTTTCTTTTAAATATTTGAACATTTGTAGCAATATAAGAATTATATTACTTAGATACGCTCTTTCAAAACAGTTTTACATTGTTTCCATAAAGGTATCATGCAACAAATATCTAATATTCCAATCCTGCATTTTCCCATAACAGCAAGACTCTCCTTTCTACTGCACAAAATGATGTTTGAGGATTGAGATGGATTTGCCAAAACCATCAGAAATATGTTTATATCACTCATAACTCCAAATATATATATATGCATGCACCTATGTACAGATGCACACTTCCGTTTAATTGATGCGGTTGATAGTTTAAATGTATGCAATGATCTTTGTTTTAGGTGGAAAAAATCCGCCAAGTGAAAGCGAAGTCACTCTACCTTCAGGTGGAAAAGCTGCGTCAAAACCTGAACAAGCTAGACAACACCATCAGTGCCGTCCAACAAGTCCTAGAGGAAGGTCGGAACATGGATATCCTCTTGGCTCGGGACCGGATGCTTGCTCAGGTTCAAGAGCTGAAGAATGTCAGAGGCTTCCTGCAGCCTCAAGAGGATGACAGGGTCATGTTCACGGCTCCTGATCAGGCTTTGTATATGGCTATCAAGTCCATGGGGTTTGTCAGCAGTGGGGCCTTCGCTCCTCTGACCAAAGCCACTGGGGAAGGTCTCAAACGTGCACTTCAAGGTAAAGTAGCCTCTTTCACAGTGATCGGCTATGACCACGACGGGGAGTTGCGCCGTTCTGGGGGAGACATGATGTCTGCTGTCATCATGGGGCCGGATGGGAATCTCTTTGGGGCAGATATTGGTGACCAGCAGAATGGGACCTATATAGTCAATTACAGGCCACAGATGGAAGGTGAACACCTCATTTCAATCATGATGTGCAACCAGCATATAGAAAACAGCCCGTTCAAAGTCACCGTCAAATCTGGGCGCAGCTATGTTGGCATTGGACTGCCAGGGCTCTGTTTTGCTAGTGAGGGAGATGGTGATGGGAAGTTGTGCCGCCCCTGGGGTGTGAGTGTAGATAAAGAAGGCTTTATCATTGTTGCTGATCGAAGCAATAACCGCATCCAGGTCTTTAAGCCTTGTGGGGCTTTCCACCATAAATTTGGCACCTTGGGCTCCAGGCCCGGCCAGTTTGATAGGCCTGCTGGTGTTGCCTCAGACTCATCAAGGAGGATCATAGTGGCAGACAAGGACAATCATCGCATCCAGATCTTCACGTTTGATGGCCAGTTCATTCTGAAATTTGGGGAGAAAGGAACCAAGAACGGGCAGTTCAATTACCCATGGGATGTAGCAGTAAACTCTGAGGGAAAAATCCTGGTGTCCGACACAAGGAATCATCGAGTTCAGCTCTTTGGTCCTGACGGAGTGTTCCTGAATAAGTATGGCTTTGAAGGAGCACTCTGGAAGCACTTTGATTCCCCGAGAGGTGTGACATTCAATCACGAAGGCCATCTAGTTGTGACAGATTTCAACAATCATCGTCTCTTGGTCATACATCCAGACTGTCAGTCTGCCCGCTTCCTAGGGTCTGAAGGCACGAGCAACGGGCAGTTTTTGCGCCCACAGGGTGTGGCAGTTGATCAGGAAGGTCGTATCATTGTGGCAGATTCCAGGAACCATCGTGTGCAGATATTTGAGCCGAATGGTAGTTTTTTATGCAAATTTGGCACTCAGGGAAGTGGCTTTGGTCAGATGGACCGTCCTTCAGGTATTACAGTCACCCCAGACGGCATGGTTGTTGTGGTTGACTTTGGAAACAATCGAATTCTCGTTTTCTAATCTGTGTTTATCTGTACTACAAAAAGTCTGTCTCAGGGAAAAATCCTTTTAAGAGAACACACACAAACACATGCAAAATGTTACAATGTTAGTTCAAACCTACCTCATCTTTAATTTTTTATAGATGAATGTACTTTCCCTTTTTACCTGCAGGGAGTGGACCTGTGGTGTTGTTATGAACTCTTATCTACCTCATTATCTTTGTGTTCTTTTACCTCCACAGTATACACAGTGCAGTTGAAAATTAAGCCTTTTTTCCCTGGATGGGACATTAATGCAAAAAACATGTTTCTGTGCACATTTAGCTGGTTTATGTGATAAATTCTGTAGGTTCTGCCAAGAAGGCACACTCTCATCTTTAAAAAGAAAAAAATAGTAGTGTTAGGTATTTTTAATGGTCTTGTGTTCTGTTCATACTGTGGGTTGGGTTGTTTTTGGAGGGGAGTAAAGGAGATTGTGTGTTTTAGGTGCTGCTGCAGCAGAGAACTCTTTCCTTGTTCTCCTTTTTTAAATACCTCAGTGCATTTGACATACTGTTCGACATAGTGTCTTGTTAGCAGAAGGCTTTGGTCTTTTGAAGTTGGGTGGGATTCACAGGGGTGGCGGGGCGGGGGGGGGGGTTAGGTTCTTGTTTAATTTTGTTTGCATGTATATTTTGAAAAGAGAAATGCAGTAACTCCACAAGACAATGGCAACCATTTAAGAATGCACAAAATGTTATATGCTTAACTTCTTATTTGGTGGCTTTGGACTCTGGTGAAAGAGTGACATGGTGAATGTAATCCATGTATGAGGAGGACCCAGAAGGAGTAGCCCATGTGGAAAGCGGCCCTATGTATTGCTGCTGGACAATGTTGTTCTCCAAATTTGGGATCCTTAAAAGTTACCTCAATTGGCAGCTTGTGGAGCTGTTGCCTTGGCCGAGTGTGTAAGGAAAGGTTAATGAAACTCTAATGCACAAATATAAGCTCTTCCTGATTTCAAAAGGAGACCTTTGGAGTGGTTGTTAGTCAAAGGTGAGTGAGGACTTCACTTTTGAGTTAGTATTTTTCTCATGGTCTTTGTTTCAGGATTTTGTTTTCCAAAAAAGGATTCACTTCCCTTTACACTACGCCTGTCTGTGGCAGTTACAACATATAGTGATAGACAGTGAGTCAAACGTTTCAGCCTAATTTCCCCTTTCTTCTGTTTTGAAATGTTGTTTAGAATAATTCTGTTTTGTAAAGGTGTCACTCTATCAAGAGTAGTATATATATATGTATATTTCCTGATCTAAATAACAGGTAGCAGGCATTTTGGATATTCAGGGTGTGTTTCAGAAATGCCAGATGAAGGAAAACATTGGTTACATTTTCATAGTAACCAGTCTTCTGGTTTTTTGCCTTCCTCCCCCCCCCCCCCCCAACAATCCCCTTTAAATTTAACCTCGGCATATGAGATCCACCCATGTAGCCTTCCTCTGTTGCGGCAGAGATTGTGGAAATGAAGCCACCCTAAACCCTACCTCAATATTTCCAGCGCCAAAGAATGCCATGTAAAATGGGGGTGCAGTATCTTAAGAACAAAGCTAGTGAGTTTTTTGAATTTAGTCATCCACAAAGTTTAGCACTGAAAAGGTTGTGGATTCTTATACTTCTCCAAGAAGCTTCAGATTTGAACTTTTTGTCCCAAGTTATAGGAATGTGATTCCTTCTGTGTGTCATTATTCTCACCAGTTTGCGTGATGCCCTTTTAAACTACATGTTTTTAGAAGCAAGTCCTTTTGATTGGAATTAGGGATTTGCTCCGGAGCAAATGTGTGGTGGATTGTAGCTCGGGTGCTTAGGACCTATGCCAAGACCAGGAGACACATTTGTTTTGTGTTACTATGTCTCCTCTGGGCTCCTGGTTGGAGATCTGAAGTGCTGATAATATAGTCTGAATGTTTTCATTTCAGCAATGAGACTTTTCTCATTTTTTAATATTTATCCTGCAATATCATCAGCAAGGAAAAGTGAGCTATGATGATATAACATCAAGGCAGAAATGCTTGCCAGCTAACTGCCCAGAGATATGTATTCAAGGGTTTCTGTGCAAACAACGATGTTGTGAGTTGCACTTTCCTTGCTTTTCTAGAGAGCAATGTTTAGCTATAAGCTGCTCAGTTCTCTGTCCTTGAATTGGACTGCGGCATATGCAAAGCTGAGAGCGTATGACTCTTCCTCCGGCTAATCATATGCTCCAGAAATGATATAGAATTGATGAGACTTTGAACCGACTTAGCATTTCTAGTGTTAGTTGTAAACATTGTGTTTCTATGTATTGTAGAAACCCTATTTCAGTGAACATTAGAAATATTTTTACGGACAGTGGCCATAATCCTGTATGGCCCAGCATTATAGCTTCACCAGTCTCCAGGTCTACTATAGGGTCAGTCCACATATCCCATGGTCTGCCTGTGCCTGATGAGAACAGCGGGAGATGGGAGAAGCACCTAGCTTTGTCCGTATAGTCAGTCACAACATGATTACTGCTGCCGAGGATCTCTGGAGGTCTCAACGAATTGTTTTGTGTCTGGCTGTGGGGACATGACCACCACACTCTGAAGGGACAGGGGTGAGGCTTGAGTAGGCCTGGAGGACCTTTGGTCAATACAGAGAGAAGGAATGGCAACCTTCTCATTGACCAGAGAAAGAGAAAGAGATGTAGGTGTAAATAATGCCATGAAGAAGGTGCCAGTCTTTTAGGCGTGAAGTACATTATTTTTAAAGGACAAATCCAGACTTAGATTTTTTAAATTGGGCAGTGGTTCTGTCTAGCCCAGGCATGGGCAAACATTGGCCCTCCAGATGTTTTGGACTTCAACTCCCACGATTCCTAACAGCTGGTGGGCTGTGAAGAATCATGGGAGTTGAAGCCCAAAACACCTGGAGGGCCAAAGTTTGCCGCTGCCTGGGCTAGCCTAGTGATTAGACAGAACCACTGCCCTGCTAGTCTGCCAGAAGTAATGATGTTGGAGACTGCTCCAGCTGATGTAGTTGATGAAGGTTTACCAGGTAGGGAGATGGAATCAGTAGACATGGCTTTCATATCTTCACCTGCACCAAAAGTGTATTTATGGGCATTATACTTTAAAGCTGTATTCCTTCTCTCTCGGAACACTAATAGTCATCCTGCCATCGCCTCACCTTCTGAGACAAGGTAAATGGCGTGCTTTTTTGCAGGATGCTTGTCCAAAATGGTTGCAGTCAGAGGAGGGGCTTGAGCATCATGCCAGTCCCATGTACCTCTGGAGACTGTGAGATTAGCATTTCATCGAATTGTGACAGCGTTTCAGTTTGAGAACATTATTTGCTGCTCAAGCTGATAGAGGTTAGTTTTCCTGACATGACTACCAAAGATAATTGGTTTAAAAGCTTTAATTGTAGAGTTGGCAGAATTCTGTTTGTGTGTGTGTTTGTGTCTTGTGCTTTAGGCAAACATTTACCCCCCCCCCCTTTTTTTTCAATTTCCCCTATTTTCTGATCAGATCTTTGTGCCATTCTCTCCCCACCTCCTGCCAGCTACTATTGAGCATCAAGGTAGGAATTATGAAATCCTCCGTGTTGGTAGATTGAAACTCCAAATAGTTATTGGCAAGACTGTTTAAGCTGGTGACCGTTGCAATCCAATTCCTGGAAGGCTGCATGATTTCAAGCCCTGGTCAAGTGGAATCCTTGTTTGAAAGTCATGATTTTGAATGTGTTCGCTGCATAAAAACATGGAGAAGAATGGTTAGCATTGTTTTTCTTCTTCCATGAATATGCTGTTTACTTCTGCTAGCAGAATTACAAATCTGCTGCTTTGGCACAAAAAGAACAACCACCAAAAAGGGTATTTTTAAAAATGTTTTTAGCTTGCATATATATAACATTTTTAAATGCTGCTGTCTATCTACCCAGAGTGAATCTCTCTCCAATTACCACAGAAGGTAGTGCGAAGCACATGTTATCCCACTTTAAAGTATTAGAGTAGCTTCTGACATAAAGGTGTTTATAATGCTATGAAGCTAAGTAGTGTAATAATACAGGAAACATTTAATGCCAACATAAAATGCCCCTCAGGGGCTTGGTTTTTATTGGATATATAACTGACAGCATTTAAAGTCTATCTGGTTTCATGTTCATAGGTTTATTGGGTAATTTAGATATAGAGAGATGGAATGTAGAACAGTCAGGGAGTCCTACAGAGCGATTTCTCTTTAACTGTGAGCACAGTCTTTCAAACTGTTAAACTCGAATGAGGACACAAAAGTGGGGTCATAAAATACTTTCTATTAGAGGTGCACTAACTGTATTTGGATCTGTGTTATGATACACATGCCATTGGGTTTTTTGGGGGGGGGGGGGGTGTTTTATTTTATTTTTGCTTTGCCCCAGATAATCTCTCTTAAATGATTATCCCATCCTGAATCAACTTTTGACAGTTTTGCTAACTCGGGAGTATTCGCCCTCTTTCTGCTTTAAGCCCAGTAAGTATTCATGATCCAATAAGTAGTACCTCAAGAGATTCCACATCCAATTTTCAAATCGAGGAAACATAGGACATACCATAAATATAGGATGCAATGGTACCCTGAAGTATCCCATAAATTATATGATTTCTAAAGCTAATTAGATTGCGGTGGGATTTATAGCAATTTCCAATAGAATGGCCTAAAACTGTCTGTTTTAGTTAGTTAAGCCAAACTTAATTTATTGAAGAGGAATCTCTGCTTGAGTTTAGCCATATCTCTGATTTCTTCTGAAGGTCAGGAGATTCCTGTATTTAGTTCTGGTTTAAATTAAGAAGTGCCAAAGCATGTTCTGTTGTAGTGTTGTTGTTTTTGTTGTCGTTTTTAACATGACTATGTCCAAATGGTGCCAAAAGGTAATAGGATGTTTTTTTTAAAGATCTTTACTTTCACACACACGCACACACACAACGCACCTATACACAGTTTAGAGCTGTGTAAAAAGTAAACACTGGTACTTGCATTTGACATTGTTTCTGTTTCTTGAGTCCTCAGGAAAGTAGTGAGATTCAGTTTGCTGTGATACATGATGCCTGAATTTATATATAAAGATATATAAAAATTCTACCTCATTTTTGGATTTGAAAAAAAGCACAGCATTTACCTCAGAATAAATAACAAAATGTCTTAGAAGAAAGTGGGTTTTCAATATAAGGGGAAATGGGATTGATTGTATACAGCTAAGGCCCTCTCCCAAGTGGACATGCATTTTAAATACTTTGAAGCATTTGCATATGGCTGCATTTCTCTAGAAATGTTTGGTTGCCATTACGGAAAGTGTAAATAAGAAACATTAAGGGAACCAATCTATGGTCAGGCAGATACCCCTTTCCCTCACAGCGGATGGGTCGGTTCTTACTTGTAGTTTGTGTGACTAAAGGTCTCCTCTACAAGAGGTGGAAGGTGGAAGCTCACATCTAGAGGAAGATTCTTGAAAAGTAATTTTCTAGAAACCGGATAGACCTGGTGTGAAACCGCTCCTTGGTAGTTGAGATTCCATTGCAAGGATGCAGTGTCCATTCTCCTGCATTCCAGGTATTGCATATGATGGAAGAGAATGAGATGGAATTACCAAGTTTTGGTTCAAATGGGATGCTTAGAGGCAGTGTTACTACAGTATATTCATACCAAAGGCAGCTTAGACTGAATTCTGTTGTCCATGGGTTTTATGGACAGCAGAGCTAGATGAGAAGCACACTATGGGTTTTGGCACACTATGGAGCACTGCCTCTTCCTCTGACTTACTTATGAGAGAAGGTGAAGAAATAGGTACAGAGAACCACTAGTGATGATGCCATGTTGAACCTGGTAGATGTTTCAGTGGTTTGTGTACCTTTTGTCTTGTGTTTCAGTAATCTTACGGGTTAACAAGCCAAGATTGGGTGGCATTGTTTTTTTCCCCCGTTGGCATTTAACCAGTAATGGTTCTTCAGGAAGAAATTGGGGGGGGGGGAAAAACTTTGATACCTGCATGGTCTTAGACCTCTTCAGTGATTGTATCAACTTACAAACTCAGGTTGCCTTTTTCTTTTGCTTGAAGCTCCTTTGCCAGAGCTTTGGTGACTGAATGTTAAGTATATGTAATAGAATAGGTGGTGTTCTTTAAGCCGCCAAACCAGTAAGAAGTTCTTTTGTAGGATTATAGAGTATTTCTCAGTCTATGTAGTTTCTTTCCCAGGGAGAGATTTTTTTAGCCCCTCCCATTTATGACTTTTACATTCTTGATGTAACGTGTACTCCGTCATCCAGACAGATGGTGACTTTTCTTACTGTATGTGGTATTGCTTGTATTGTGCCTCACCTGCTGTGTGTCTGCTCAGATGTTGGTACTTTCCTTCTTTGAAAAAAGGTAGTAATAGTGCAACTTGTTACTTTAAATATATATTTCCAGTATTTTTATGTGCCTAAACACAAAGTGGTTGGTCTAAGACCAAGAAAAAAAACCCCACCTAATTTCCAACAACTAGTATAGGGAAAAAAAATCCCATGCGGATTAAATTCTAGCATATTTGTAAATCCACTTTTTGTCAAACAAGATGTTTGCTTTTAAATAAATATGCACCCTGTTGAGGGAGCACTCGAGTGTGCTTGTCCTTGGAAAATTCATTTCTCTTGAGCTGGTTGGTTTTTAGGTTACGTCCTTGATTTGTTATATACTTTGCTTTTTATTATGCGTTTACCAGGAAAAAGTACAGCCAGCCGAACAAGCCTTGTTTTTAGGTATATATTTTCCAGAGTTGGGCAAGACTGTTGTATTTCCTCTCCAGTTGCAATCCCTTCCTTTTTAAAAATTTGGTCTCTTGGTGTTTTGAACTCCAAACGTTGCAGAGTAAAGCAGGTCAGGTGAGGCACAAGTTTTCTTTAAAGGGGCTAAAAATCTTAGAATGTGTGTGTTTTTAATGGAGGCTTCTGAATGTATCTTTGTGGTCCATGGAGAAGGCTGGAGGATGTAGCAAGGAGACAATGTATCAGCTACTGGCAGCCTTAAAACAAAGTCATGGTCTCTCTGGACTTTAAAAAGTTTCTATGCAGTTTATTTTATTTTTGTTTAATCAAATAAATGTGAGTTTCACTTCATCTGCCGTTTTGTCTCTTCTCTTCATGCGCCTGATTGTAGAACACAGCAAATCGTACATTTTAAAAATACTTTTCACAACCACTTTCCTTATGAGATGCAGGACACTTCTACATTCCTTCAAGAAACTCAGTTGTTGTAGGGCAGTGGTTCCCAACTTGTTTTTGACCAGGGACCACTTTGACCAGGGAACACTCTCCAACATTAGTACCAAAAGGGTTATGAATCAGTTTTTGGTCAACATTAGTGTCGGTTTGGTCGTTTGGGGTGCAGATTCAGAAAATTGCATTGGATAGACCACATTAGCACTAGTTTTTGATAAAGAGCATATGCCATCCAGTAGTCACCATTTGATTACCCACATAAAACCATACTTAATAATCTAGAGCTGTGGACCTTATTTTAGGTCTCACGGCCCATGGGTTGGGAACCACTGTTGTAGGGGAATGTGGAGAATAATTTGCATGAATTAACTTTAAGTCTGGATGCATTTATTTCTTACAAAGCCTGAGCATTTAATGCCACTTCCCTATGCCCTCCTAAAACTCAGCGAAATACTGCTGGTAGGATATGCTGCCTTGGATTGTGGTGTTGTCTTCCATCTTCTGATGGGCTGGATGGCTGTCTTGTGGTCACTTCCAACTCTGTGATCCTATGCCCCTTGCAAGAGCCATAGCAAAAAAATTAAACGGTTCATTTGTATATATTTAAGGTTTCATTGAGCAATTACTCTTTTAGTATTTCTGAAAGTAGGAGGTATTACCATAACAGCAGCTCTCCTTTGGGAAGGACATACCATTGCAATCCTTTACATAAGGCCATTTAGCGATTAAGAACACTGCCTCAAGAGCCTCTGGTGGCGCAGCAGCTTAAACTGAGCTGCTGAACTTGCTGACCAAAGGGTTGGTGGTTGGGATCCGGGAGCAGGGGTGAACTCACACTGTTAGCCCCAGCTTCTGCCTACCTAGCAGTTCAAAAACATGCAAATGTGAGATCAATGGGTATCACTTCTGCGGGAAGGTAACCACACTTCATGCAGTCATGCCGACCACATGACCTTGGAGCCATCTACCGACAAAGCCGGCTCTTTGGCTTAGAAATGGCAATGAGCACTCCCCCCCCCCCAAAAGAGTCTGACAAGACTAGACTTAATGTCAAGGGGAAACCTTTATATTTACCAATATATTGGTATATTTACCAATATAAATGTGGGCTGACCCAACCCACATTTTAGTGCCTCAAATGTTAAGACCTCCCTCCAGGCATATTTGACCTGCTGATTTAAAAAAATCGGTTTTCCCCTATCGTCTCTCGTTTTTGCCAGCCTCCATTGGCTCACCCATAGAAAACCATAACCATACCTAAGAAACTAGAGTTGATGTGGTCTATCCAATGCAATTTTCTGAATCAGCACCCCAAATAACTCCAGGAGCAGGCCTAAAGTTTTTTGGTTCCTGTGCTGTGTAATAATGAAGGTTGATATATGTTTTTTCTCTTTGTATACTGGTTGAGCATCTCTGATCTAGCACTCCAAAATATTCCCAAATTGGTTGAAATAGTGACACCTCTGGTTTCTGACAGTTAATGTACAAATCCCAAACACTCTGGTCCCAAGCAATATTAGATAAGGGATATTTAACTTGTATTAGCCAGATACAGATAACTTATTCCAGGAGCTTCCATGTGGAACCTCACACTGTGAAGCAAGTTGATGAACACACACAGAAGAACAAGATGTGTTCAGAAATCCAATTAACCCAGGACACAGCGTCACCAAGGAAAAAACTGATGAGTCTCCAAAGAAAATTTAAAGAAACATGCAAATTACACCTTTAAAGATTTTTATCCAACTGCCATGGCAGCATGTCCCACTTAAGGCATTCTGTTTAATAAGGCAGGGGTCCTCAAACATTTTAAGCAGAGGGCTGGTTAGCAGAGCCTCAGACTTGGGGGACGACAACTATAGTTTGAAAAATATATGATTTCCTAATACCAATACCCAATACACATCTTATTTGTAGTGCAATTTTTTTTAGAATGAATAGTTTTAGCCAACATAAGCTGATCAGAATTTCAATGAGAAATTTGGGCCTGCTTTTGGCTGATGATAGTCAAGTTCATTAGAACTGCTGTTGTGTGCCTTCAAGTCTTTTCAGATCTAGGGCGACCCTAAGGCAAATCTGTCAGAGTTTTCTGGTCAAGATTTATTCAAAGGTGACTAGTCTTTGTCTTCATCTGAGGCTGAGAGAGACTTGCCTAACGTCGCCTAGTGGGTTCAGGGCCACAGTTTGAAGTTCAAAGCACTACGCTACAATTTCTGAATGCTAAATTCCTTCCCCGTTTCCTACCTACCGTTTCCTTTCTTCCCTTTTCCATCCCTCCTTTTCCTTCCCTTCTCTCTTAATTTCCTTCCTCCCTTTTTCCTTCTCCTTTTTTCCTCCATCCCATTCCTTCATTCCCTTTCGTCTTTCTTTCCTTTTCTCATTTTCTTCCTTCCCTCCTTTTACCTCCCCTCTTATTTTCCCCTTTCCCTTTTTGTCCTTCCCTCCCTTTTCTCCTTCCATCCATCTTCCCTTCCTTTGCTCACTGAATGGCGGCAGGAGCGGGATGGGGAAAAAGGACAAGGATACCACTGAATCACATCACAAGTATAAATCCTGAATGGTATTCATGGTACAAAAAAATTCAAAAGTACAAGTCATTTTTGTAGGTTTCTCCTTTTTTTTTTTTAATGAAAAACACATACCAACACTTCCATACAACTTGTATGCAAATAAAAGAAACTTCTTAAAATTACAAAAACAATCCAAGTGCTTTCCTTGGTGGACAGGTTTACAACACAAAACGTCACTTCCTCTGAACAGTGGTGAATGCTGGCATCTGAATGGGCTGGACCAGGTGCGTTGGCTGGAAGATGGGCTTCTTCCGCATCTCGGACAGCATTTTCACCGAAGGCAGGAGCTGGTTTCTTTTGATGATTTGCAGAGCCAGCTGGGTGTTGCCTACAAAACCATTTCAAAACTTGAAATACCATGTGACGAACCCATGAAGCCAGTTATGGTCATCGTAACTCAAACTGAGTCTTGCTTGCGTTTCAGAGAGTGATACAAAATATTAATACAAAATCATCCCAGTTTGCAAAAAAAAAATCAAATTAAAACATCACACTAAAGAATAAAACAATAAACAAGCAAGAAATACACTGCTAATAAAATTACTAATGAAGTTGAGAAAGTATGGAACTGATTTATTTGAAGAGTAAAGTAGATTCACATGGATGAGGCAATCAGATCTTCAAGGACGCTAATCCTAAATGGGATGGGAATTCTGTAGTCTTCCAGCAAGATCAATAATTGAAGGAATTCAGTGCAAAACACTAGGACTTTCAGGTTATAAGGAGAACTTCCAATTAAACCTAGTCAGGACATGGAAGCCTCACCCTCCCTGTTCAGAATCCTTGGTCAAGTTTCAGGATATATTGCCAACTGCAGTTTCCAGATATTTTTCAAAGGCAGCCCTACAGAGTAATTTAGATGTGACGTAGCTGTCATTATGGGCCAGTCTGAACTTTAGCCATACATACACACACGAGAAATGTTCCTATATGGCATTTTCCCAATAGCTTCATGGCAGGATAAAACCCATATCCATTTACAGTGAATAGAAAATGTAATGCCACTATGAAAGACAGGTGCCCTGGTCAAGATAGGAGTTTGTGCTTTCTATTCATTCAGCGTGGATTATTCCACACACGTTTTCCTATACAGTTCCAAAGTATAAATCTGCTTGTAAAAGAAAACAAGACTGGACAATACTTTGCATATGAGCACAAGCTATATATACTAAATCCAGATGTTAGGCCTGCAGTCCTAACCTTTTCTTCTATTGCAACACCTTTAAAATTACACAATTCCAATACTAATAAAGCTGGACTGCCAATTCCATATGCATCTTTTGTCATTTGTCATTTTATTCTCCATATAGTCTTTCCTTCATGACATGTATGCAGCTAATCTGAAAGGATGTTATGGAAATGGCTGAACCCTAAAGTGGTCTCGTAAGAAGAGACTACTTCCCGCTGCAGCTTGTATGTGGCATCTGTTGATTTATGACTACTCCATGAATTTCGTGGGGATTTCTGAAGCAAGGGATCCTTGGAAGGGGTTTGCCAGTTTCCTTTCTCTGAAACAAGTTTGCTGCACTTTACAATATTTAGGGCAGATTATGTCAAGGGATAAGATCCCCGAGTCTCCTTCACTTAGTATGTGAAGCTCTGCCTTCAACTAGCAACATATACTGATTGAGAATTTGAGTTTGCCATGATATTAAGATTTACCATTCTGAAGTTCAAGATACACAGCCAACAAGATCGCCTCTGGCGGGATCTCTTTCGGATGAATCAGTGAGGCAGCCTTTATACCAAAAGATAAAAGGGGAATTGAACTCAAACTGTGGAAAAAATACGAACATGAAAAAAACAATATACAAACAAACTATAGTTATTTAAAACAAGATCATGGCTAATCCAGAATGGGAAAATCAGATACAATGGAGCAGCATGGAAATTATTCATATTTTGTTAATTTATGAGAGCACAATAAAGCTTGTGCTGAGACAGTAAACATTATGTTATAGATCAGTGTTTCTCAATCTGGGGATCGGGACCCCTGTGGGGGGAGTTATGAGGGGGGGTGTCAGAGAGGTCGCCATAACATATTTCTGATGGTCTTAAGAACCCCTTTGGCAGAGAAGGCTGAAGATCTCTTTCTCCCCCTTCTCTTCCTTTTTGGAAATAGATGGCAAATTCTCCCTTAAATCTCTCCTCTTATTGTGATTGGCTGGCTTCTCAGCTGGCCTCTCAGCCAAGGGGAGGGCTGTTTCTAAGGCTCCAAGTGGGGAGGGGACAGCAGGCATGCTTCACACATGGCAGCGTGCTGCACATGTGAAGGCAAGGGAGAGCGCCTCCCAAAACCCCACTAATATTCAAAGTGGATCATATTGGGTATTTTTGCCAAGTTTGGTCCCGATCCATCAGTTGGGTGCACATTGCTCTGTCTAATTCTATTGGTGGGGTCAGAATGCTTTTTGATTGCAGGTGAACTATAAACCCCAGCAACTACAATTCCCAAATGTCAAGATCTATTTTCCCCAAACTCCACCAGTGTTCACATTTGGGCATATTGAGTATTCCTGCCAAGTTTGGTCCAGATCCATCACTGTTTGAGTTCACATTGCTCTTTGGATATAGGTGAACCACAATTCCAAAACTCAAGGTCAATGCCCACCGAAGTCTTCCAGTATTTTCTGTTGGTCACGGGAGTTCTGTGTGCCAAGTTTGGTTCAATTCCATCATTGGTGGAATTCAGAATGTTCTTTGATTGTAGGTGAACTATAAATTCCAGCAACTACAACTCCCAAATGACAAAAATCAACCCACCCACCCCCGCCAATCCCACCAGCATTCAAATTTGGGCGTATTGGGTATTTGTGCCATATTTGGTCCAGTGAATGAAAATACATCCCGCATATCAGATAATTACATTACTTTTCACAACAGTAGCAAAATTCCAGTTATGAAGTAGTAACAAAATAATTTTATGGCTGTGGGTCACCACAACTTGAAGAACTGCATTAAGGGGTTGTGACATTAAGAAGGTTGAGAAACACTGTTATAGATAACACCTGTTCCATAAATAAATAAATATCTATCTATATAATACAAGTGAATGTTTGTATGTATGTGGCAGCTTTCTGATTGGCTGCCACTTTCACAGGCCACTGACCAGCACCCGTGCTGGTCAGTGATGGACCTAGACCAAACTTGGCACACATAACCCCCATGATGCCCTTTATGTCCTGGTGCGGTTTGGGGGAGGTGGACCATGGATTATGGGATTTGTAGTACTTTCGAACGCTTTGGTTCCTACAGACCACTGTGGCCCCCAACAAAGACCGACTGCTGTGACCCTCATGCAATGACTCATCAAGACCAAACTTGGCACACAGAGCCCCCATGACCCACTCTACATCCTGGTGAGGTTTGGGGTTGGACGGACCATGGATGATGGGACTTGCAGTACCTTCACTCACTTTCTGGGATCACTGCGACCCTCATCCAATGACTGATCAAGACCAAACTTGAGACACAGAGCCCCCATGACCCACTCTTCATCCTGGTGCTGTTTGGACGAGGATAGAGCATGGACGATGGGACTCGCAGTACCTTCAGTAACTTCCTGAGACCACTGCGACCCTCAGAAGACCAAACTTGGCACACAGAGCCCCCCTGACTGACACTACATCCTGGTGCAGTTTGAAGGTGGATGGACCATGGACGATGGGACTAGCAGTACCTTTACTAACTTCCTGAGACCACTGTGAGCCACATAAATAGCTGATTAAGACCAACCTTGGCACACAATGTCATTCTCAAATAATCTGGGCACTGCCGGGTCCCCAAGCTAGTAAATAAATAAATGTCAGACTTCACAAGGAAGCAGTTCTATTTTCTCACAACTATCTTGAGTGCAACGGATGTTTATTTTGTAAATGAGCACTGCTCTAAGAGAGTAATGCCATCCTAAGATGTGCCTCCTTTTCTGACTTCGCCTCCTCAGTATTACCACATGGAAACAACCCCATCATTAACAACATGTTGACAAAAGCTACTCTTATTTTTAATTTCCCCCTCCAAAAGAAAAAGGGCCCCAGCCTATATGTTCCTGGATGCAATACTGCAACTATTTTGACACTTTCTTCCAGGGAAAATACAGCACAGTTTCTTGACCTGGTGCAGACACTTCCGGGCTTTGTCGTACTCGCTCCTCAGGCAGTAGGCACTTCCCAGATTGAACAGCATCATGGTTCGCGCAGACGTCACGGAGCTGGGGTAACATTGGGGCGTCTGTTTCCCAGCTGGAAAAAACATACCAAGGATGGACAAAACGTTTTAGTTGTTAAACTGAATTGCAGTATTTACAATAATAAATGGTATGGATTCCCCCAAAAATCCCCATTGCCAAAAACTACTGTTATTCATAAACTGGCAGCCACCATTGATTGCACAGAAGATGAAGTGTGACAAACAGCCACAACTTTTAGAATTTGGGGATACTTATGGAGAAGTTTCAATTGGCTGGATTTTTCTGATTCCTATCTATAAAAACATCTTTGGAGATGTGTTGCCAACTGATATTTCTTTGCATTTACTGCTGCAAATACTAGCGTATTCGGGTGAAATGTGGGGGAATTGTGCCATTTCCCTTCCAGGGTACAACCTGGATTGCATTTCGGCCATCTTGGTTTGGGAGCATTGCCAACCCCCTAATACATTAAATCTGGATTGACATAAGGAGACCTATGCCGGGATAATGGTCTCTTGGCCCTTTTTTTGATGGGAGAGCTGAATGACGATGGAACAAGTCAAACATTCCATAGCATTACTTTGGAATGTTTTTAATTCCATTTAAAGATCTTTCTTCTATGATGTATAGCAGGGGTCCTCAAACTAAGGCCTGAGAGCTGGATACGGCCCTCCAAGGTCATTTACCCGGCCCTTGCTCTGGGTCAACCTAAGTCTGAAACGACTTGAAAGTACACAACAACAACAATCCTATCTCATCAGCCAAAAGCAGGCCCACACTTCACATTGAAATACTAATAATTTTATATTTGTTAAAATTGTTCTTCATTTTAATTATTGTATTGTTTTTAAGTGGGTTTTTTGCACTACAAGTAAGATATGTGCAGTGGGCATAGAAATTCATTCATGCTTTTTTCAAATTATAACCCGGACCTCCAACAGTTCGAGGGACTGTGACCTGGCCCTCTGTTTAAAAAGTCTGAGGACCCCTGATGTACAGATGTTGAAAAGGATGTAGAAACAACTCCTCCTAACATGTGGTCCCATAAAATTAACTTCTTGAATGAAATAGCTTGTTCAGTTAGTAAGGAACCTTCCAGAAAAGAAAAAAAAAACCCGTAAGTACTTCTATTTATTTATTTACTAGCTTGGGGACCCGGCCCTGCCCGGGTTATTTGAGAAGCGCAGCAGGATGTAGAGTGGGTCATGGGGGCTCTGTGTGCCAAGTTTGGTCTTGATCCATCATTATTGGGAGTTGCAGTGGTATCATGAAATTACTGAAGGTAGTGCAAGGCCCATCATCTCTGTCCCCCCCCCCCCCAAAGTGTAGTAGGATGTAGATTGGGTCATGGGGGCTCTGTGTGCTAAGTTTGGTCTGTATTGGTGAATGGATGAGGGGTGCATTGTTTTTCGGAAGTGAGTGGTACTTCAAGTCCCATCATCCGTGGTCCGTCTCACAGTAAACTGCACCAGGCTGTAGAGTGGGTCATGAGGGCTCTGTGTGCCAGATTTGGTGTTGATCAGTCATTGGAATAGGTTAGTAGCAGAATTGGGAAGTGAGGGAAGGTACTGCAAGTCCCATCATCCATGTTCTCTCCCCCTCCAAACTTCAGTAGGATGTGGAGTGGGTCACTGGGGCTCTGTGTGCCAAGTGTGGTCTTTATCGGTGTTTGTTGGGGGCCGCAGTGGTCTGTGGGAACAGAGGGGTGTGAAAATACTACAAATTCCATCATCCATTGTCAGTCGTCCCCCGAACCTCACCAGGACGTGAAGGCAGTCATGGGGGTTCTGTGTGCCAAGTTTGGTCAATCAGTAATTGGATGAGGGTCGCAGCAGACTTGGGAAGTGAGTAGAGGTACTTAAAGTCCCATCATCCATGGTCCACCCTCCTCCAAACTGCACCAGGATGTAGAGTGGGTCATGAGGGCTCTGTGTGGCAAGTTTGGTGTTGATCAATCATAGGATTAGGTTTGTAGCAGTCTTGGAAAGTGAGGGAAGGTACTGCAAGACACATCATCCATGTTCTGTCCCCCTCCAAAGTTCAGCAGAGGACCCGGCGGTGCCCGGGTTATTTGAGGAAGGCATTGTGTGCCAAGGTTGGTCCGTATCAGTTGTTCATTTGGCTCGCAGTGGTTTCGGGAAGTGAGTGAAGGATTATGGACCATGGACCATAATCCATGGTCCATCCTCCTCCAAATTGCACCAGGATGTAGGGGGTTCTGTGTGGCAAATGTGGTCTTGAACAGTCATTGAATGAGGGTCGCAGCAGTCTCAGGAAGTGAGTGGAGGTACTTCAAGTCCCATCATCCATGGTCCATCCTCCTGAAAACTGCACCAGGGTGTAAAGTGGGTCATGGGGGCTCTATGTGCCAAGTTTGGTCTTGATCGGTCACTGGATGAGAGTCGCAGCGGTCTCAGGAAGTGAGTAAAGGTACTGCAAGTCCCATCATCCATAATCCGTCCTCCCACAAACTGCACCAGAATGTTGAGTTGGCCATGGGGGCACTCTTTGCCAAGTTTTGTCTTTATTGGTAACTGGATGAGTGTCGCTGTGGTCTCAGGGAGTGGAGGTACTTCAAGTACCATCATCCATGGTCCATCCTACTCGAAGCTGTACCAGCATGTAGTGTAGGTAATGGGAGCTCTGTGTGCCAAGTTTGGTCTTGATCAGTCATTGGATGAGGGTCGCAGCGGTCTCAGGAAGTGAGTGGAGGTACTTCAAGCCCCATCATCCATGCTCTGCTCTTCTCCAAACTGCACCAGGACATAGAGTGAGTGGAGGTACTTCAAGCCCCATCATCCATGCTCTGCTCTTCTCCAAACTGCACCAGGACATAGAGTGGGTTATGGGGGCTCTGTGTGCCAAGTTTGATATTTATCGGTCTTTGTTGTGGGCCACAGTGGTCTCTGGGAAGCAAAGCGCTTTGAAGTACTACAAATCCCATAATCCGTGGTTCATCTTTCTCAAACTGCACCAGGACGTAAAGGGCATCATGGGGGTTATGTGTGCCAAGTTTGGTCCAGGTCCGTCACCCGTGCTGGTCAGAGTAAGTGAGTGAAGGTACTGCAAGTCCTTCAAACTGCACCAGAATGTAGAGTGGGTCTTGGGGGGGGTGTCTGTGTACCAACTGTAATCTTGTTCTGTCATTTTTGGGGCCTAGTCAGGAAAATAAAGTTAAGTAAGCCTTTCTGTCAATTCAGGCTGAGGCCTAGTCAGGAGAATCAACTTGAGGAAGCCTTACTGTGAATTCAAGCTGAGGCCTAGTATCGAAAATCAAGTTGAGGAAGCCTTACTGTCAATACAGGCTGAGGCCTAGTTTGTAAAATCAGCTGAAGGAAGCCTTTTTGTAAAGAACTCTTGTCTGGCACCTTTGAGATTTGGGATGTTGGGATGCTGGCCTATCCATGGCCCAGCCTCCCTCAAACTGCACCAAGACGTAAAGTGGGTCTTGGGGGTTCTGTGTGCCAAGTTTGGTTTTGTTGTCTCATTGTTAGGGGCTGGGGGCTGCAAAGTGTTTTGGACTTAAACTCCCACCATGCCTGACTGCCTCAGGGCTTTTCCTTACCTCCCTCTGGCACTTTAGAGTCTCAGAATGTTCGTGGCTGGCCAATGGGAGTCGTTTATGCAAATAATGCTGCCACATATCCTTCCTGGCCTGTGAAAGTGTCTGCCACATATCCACCCTTCCGCCCTCCGCATACACACATACAAACATTCCGTTTTATAAAGGTATACAGATATACAGATTTACTCTACTTATACCCTGCTTTTCTCTACCCCGAAAGGGACTCAAGGCGGCTTACACAGAGGCAATTATTCAATGCCTTAAAACACATACAATTTCCAAGATATTTAAATTAAATTTAAATTAATGCATATTAAACATCTAAAAACAGTCAATTCCATATTAAAAATCACACCATCCATAATCGTAGTCCAAGCCGTTCCACAGTCATTGCACATATACCAAGTCTGCTATTGAACTGCACTATTCTACTTCTTTAATCTAAATTTGTTAGCTAGGAAATTATAGATAGGACGTTCCTTTCCCACTATTTCGTTTTATACTTTCACAGAGAAAAAAACAGGAAGATGTTGGTTTGCAACTAAAGTCATGCTTACTGGTTTCCATGGCTTCGTTTTCTCCTTTATCAGATCCTGTAGAGAAAGGGGAACAAGTCATTGATTGCATGATGAATAAATCAAAATTAACTGAAGTACATTTCTGAAAAGCCACGGTTAAGTTTTTTTAATGTAAAAATGTCTACAAGGGATCTGCTACATAGTCACACGAAGAACTTCTAACTAGCTTCCATTCCACAAAGTCTGTCTATCTATCTATCTATCTATCTATCTATCTATCTATCTATCTATCTATCTATCTATCTGCCAAATGCCTCAATAGCATTTTTGCACATAGAGCTATTCAATTTGCCAAAATGGATAGCATTTGAATATGCACAGGCATATTTAGGAATTAATATTTCCCTCCTACACTGAAGACTATTTTTACATAAAACACCATACCCTTATTAAAACATTCCAAAGTGGAAGAACTCTTAAGTTCTGGGGAACTTATAACCAGAAACAAACACCATAGTAGGACAAAATGGCTAAAGCATATGTGGTTTGCTAATATAGAGAGATAAGGCAAAATGAAGATAAAATTTTCCTGATGGGAAATGCATAGATTTGAAGTAACAAGTAAGCAGCAGCTCTGCCCTTCACAACAATGCATTAAAAGGCAAAGCTCTTACAAGTTCCAGCAGGAAGGGAGTTGAAAGCATGACCGGTTCTAATCAAGTATGGACTCATTAACCTTGATCCTGCTCGTTTGAAGAAATCCCCAGGGACACATCAGTGACATTCTCAGGGTTCAAGTGAGTAATGGCATCAGAGATTCTGTCAAGAGAAATGAGGGCTTCTGCGGCATACAAATGGCCAAGGAACCTACAAACGGCAAAAAGCACACGGTCACAAAGGTCAATCTGTCAACCTACAAAGCAAGCGACTGCTAGAGAGCAGAGAACATGGATGTCTTCATCTGAGAAACAGCATCATTCTAGTCAATCCTACGTTAAAAATTGGGTAGATGAAGTTGCTTGGGTGAAGCAGCAATTGTTTGAACCATTTATGAGTAGAGATTAATGCCAGTTGCTCACCTGCTCCTGTCAAGACAAATGTGCCTTATGTGCGATAAAATCATCTAGAAAAAATTCTGTTTTACTAAACAAGAGTGCAAGATTTCATTATAGAGAAATGTGGAGTGTGTTCAGGTGCAGTTGAACCGCAATACAATGACATCTAACTCATCACACAGTCCCCATTCTAAGGTGAAAGGTAAAGCTTTCCCCTGACGTTACGTCTAGTCTTGTTCGACTCTGGGGTGTGGTGTTCATCTCCATTTCTAAGCTGAAGAGCCAGCGTTTTCTGTAGACACCTCCTAGGTCATATGGCCAGCATGACTGCATGAAGCACTGTTACCTTCCTGCCGGAGCGGTACCTATTGATCTACTCACATTTCAAACTGCTAGGTTGGCATAAGCTGGGGCTAACAGCAGGTGCTCACCCCACTCCCTGGATTCAAACCGCCAACCTTTTGGTCAGCAAGTTCAACAGCTTAGAATTTTAACCCACTACGCCATTGGGGGCTCCATTGCCACTCTATTTACGTCAAATCCTGGCACAAAAACTACATACTATTTTCACTCTCCTCCAACACACACACACATATTAATGACAAAACAGCAAAACAGGAGAACAGAAACTATCTTCCACTTCACACAATTTTCTACTGCATGTGCCTATATTATACATAAGAATGATATAGAGGAAGACTGGATCAAGCTTACTTGAATATTGAGAGAGAAAGACTGGATCAAGCTTACTTAAGGGATCCTGACAGTTTGGGTTGTTGAAGAAGTTTATCAGCATGATTCAAAGCCATGAGGTTGTCCCCCAATGCCAGAGCCACGTAAGCGCTGCACGCAAGGATGGAGCATCTAAAAGGGGAAACCATGAGACAATGTACTGATGAACATATTTCAACTTACATTAAGGAAACATGGGATGAAAAATGCAGCATTAGTTATATCTTTTATCATTTAGAGGTCCTTTATAATCAAATAGCCTATGAAACTAGTATTATGTGTTGCATGGAAGAAGCTGGTAATCTCTATTTATTCAAATGAATAATCTTTTAGATTATTCTAAATATAAATAATATTCTTATATAATGTTCTTATATAATAATAATCTTACATAATAAAAGTCAGTATTGGTATGTATATATGTGTGTATATATGTATGTAAGCGGGTGGCGATGTATTTTTCTGGCCTGGGCTCCAACTTCCACAGACCACTGCGACCTCCACGAAAAACAGGCCCAGACCAAACTTGGCACACAGGACCCCCAGCCCCTCAATATGACCCACTTTACATCCTGGTCCAGTTTGAGGGAGGATGGATCACGGATTATAGGATTTACAGTATCTTCACCCTCTTCAGCTTCCGCTTCCACAGAGCACTGCGACCCCTATGAATGACGAACCTGGACTAAACTTGGCACACAGACCCATCATGACCCATTTTACATCCTGATCTTGTTTTGAGGGAGAGGAACCATGGATGGTGTGGTTTGCAGTGCCTTCACCTACATCTAGAAACCACGGTGACTCCCTCCAATGACGGATCTGGACCAAACTTTGAACACATACTGGATGGCTTTGGGGGGAATTGATTTTTTGGGAGTTGTAGTTCACCTGCATCCAGAGAAACTGTGACCCCCACAGACAATGTACTAGGATCAAAATTGGCAGAGAGAACCCCCATGCCAACTGAACATACTGGAGAGGTTTGGGGAAATTGGCCTTGCATTCTTAAGAGTTGTAGTTCACCCGCATCCTGAGAGTACTGAACCTAGCCGACAACAGATTGGGACCAAACTTGGCACACATACACAACATGGCCTACTTTGAATACTGACGGGGTTTGGGGAGGGTTGACTCATGATTTTGGGAGTTGTAGTTCACCCACATCTTATACATTTTATAATGGGAGCATTCATAAAAAAACAGAAGCAAAGACTGACTTTTTCCTAATAAATTGCATTACAAATTACCAAACTGATTTTACCTAACATCCAAAAACAAACAATATCTCTTTCAAATAACCCGGGCATTGCTGAGTACCCAAGTTGTATAAAATAAAAAAGAATTCTACCATTACTGCTGATTTTAAACAAAAAGCAGATTAGCAGATTCCTATTGCTTGACCATGTATGGCACCCCAGCAAAATTGCTTTGTGGACGTTGCTATCATGCGGCCAAAGTTGGTCCTGAAATTCTTGCCCTGAAATCTGAGCCCCACATTCCACAGCTTCAAACAAAAGGCGCCCCTCAGGATGTCAGTATTAGGTCAGGCTTTTACAGCTTGTAATTCTTCCCCCTCCCCTCTTAACACAGCACTTTGGGATATTTTCCACTTCACAAGGCAGAGTTCAAGGCAGGCTGCACTGGCTTCAGGGCATATTCCTTTCCCTGCCTTGCTCAAAGAACAGAGGCAATTCTTTGGCAAGAAAAGAGGAGGAGGAGAATAAAGAAGAGGGTGAGTGGATCCTCCTGGTCAGATCCGGTGCTGGGGGAGCGGCAGAGGAGGAGTCCATTAAACTCTCCAGCCAGTAGGTGGGCTATTACTGGGCTAGCCTTCTGGCAACTGTCAAGCCCACTTTTGTTTCAGCAGTAAGCCATGTTAATTCATGGCAGGGCCTGGGGTTCCTTTATTCCCATGTCCCAGGAGGCATGCACTTTAATTATACCCAAGCAGGAGAGGAAACTTCTCCCCTTCTCCCTCCCCACTTCCTCTGCACTAGACCCAGATGTCACATCGTATCTCAAGGCACACAGAAGCTGGCAAAGGAAAGAAAGCGGCCTCTCGGGCCCTAGATGGATTTGGTTTCTTTTACATCAACGACTGGAGCTGCTGAGAGGAAGAGGATATTTATGGATAGATAGCAGGTTCCCACTAGCTTGTTTGTAGTATAGACACATCACTTAGCAAATTGGCTGAAAAACCTAGCAGCTCATTGGCACAAAAGCAATCATCACTGCTAGAATTCAAGACACAGTTGAAGACCTATCTCCTCTTCCAGCAAGCCTACTCAGCCAATTTTAAGCTGTGTATTTTAACTTTACATTTTATTAGCATTGGTGTCAGTCTTTGTTCGTAAAATGCATTTTAACAGTATTATATTTTGTCTCTGTTTTTTAGAATCAGACAATCATAGAATTGGAAGAGACCCTGTGAGCCATCTAGTCCAACCCCCCGCCATGCAGGAAAATTACATTCAAAGTATCCCCGACAGATGGGCATCCAGCCTCTGTTTAAAAGCCTCCAAAGAAGGAGCCTTCACTATACTCCAAGGCAGAGAGTACCACTGTTGAACAGCTCATACAGTCAGGAAGTTTTTACTAATGTTCAGGTGGAATCTCCTTTCCTATAATTTGAACCCATTGTTTCGAGCCCTAGTCTCCAGGGCAGCGGGAAAAATATTATTTATTTATTTAAAACTTTTGTATCCTTCTCGTCCTATGGAGAGGGACTCAGACCGGCTAACAGCAAAAATCCAATGCTAAGAATAATACCTTTTAAAACATCATACATAAACAATAGGTTAAAATATATATTAGATAAAATACACAATAAACCAATTCACCAAGTTAAAAACAACGTCCAACAAGCTTGTCCCTTCCTTCTTATAACATCCTTTCATATATTTTTACATGGTGGACATGTCTCCTCTCAATCTTCGCTTCCACAGGCTAAAGAGACTCAGCTCCCTAAGCTGCTCCTTATAGGCCTTGGTTTCCAGGTCTGTGATCATTTTAGTCACCCTCCTTTTGACATGTTCCAGCTTGTCAATATCTCTTTTAAATTGTGGTGCCCAAAATTGGACACAGTACCAAAGCAGACTAGAGAGGTACCATGACTTCCCTCGATCTAGATAACTATACTCCTGATGCAACCCCTCTGGGTTTTTTTAAGCTGTAGCATCACATTGTTTGCTCCATTTAGTATGTTAACTATAGCATGTTGCACTCTGCTTCAAACCATGAAGATAGGTCGGTAATAAATAAAAATTGTTGTTGTTGACTTTCAAAGAGACATTCTGAGATCAAGTTACAGTACTGATAGGAAGGAGGCTGCAATAACCTCCTATCATAAATACCTTTCAGGAATACAAAATTGGAAGGTTCAGTCCTATTTTTCCTCTCCCATTGCCAGCAGTAGACATTTGTTGCAGATGTGCAATATGCATAAACTACAAGATGTTTGAAAATTATCCTTGCAACTTCAATTTTCTCTAGAATTTAAACTGTAAATAAAGTTTTCAGACACACCCACCCCCTCCTAAAGGCCACACAGAGAACGTTAATAACATGTTTCTGCAAAATCAACATCTGGAGACATAAAGAATATTGGTTCTAATACTGTAAAAATCTGCCAAGAACAACGTATCATTAGGCTTGAGATAGAAGATCAAAGTGAATGGATCCCAGAAAGAAAGACTGGGAGACACTGACCCATTTCCCCACATAGGAACTATAAGAACTGTACCTTCTGTCTCTTGGGCTGCCATAATTTGATTAAATTTTATTTATACATAGCGTTTCTCCCAGTAAGTGACTCAAAACAGCTTACAAAAATGGAAAACGAAGTCCAGCCTTTAATGACCACAGAATCACTCAATATTCTTGAACTACATCTCTTGAGAATGCTTTGGGCTCAGAAAACAAAGTTTTTAAAAAATAAAAGACTATTGCCTGTTGATTTGCCAGACAAGACAACCGGGCAACAGAATTTGCTAGAACAATCAAGTTAACTCATTTTCAGCTAGACAAGAAGGTTTAGACCACATGCAAAGCCTAACCAGGGTAAATTCAAATCATAATTATTACTGAGAAGTAACACTTTAATTCATCATAACTTTAAATGCAACTAGCTCCTATGTCACATGAATGGAAGGTTCAGCCTGGAAAATAAATTTTCAATAAGACTAAAGCAAATATTTCATGGTACAATGTTGCTAATTGAAATGTTTAGTAGTGAATAGAATCATTTTGGAAGAAGCCACAAGGACCATCCAGTCCAACCCCTTACCATGCAGCAAGATGCGATATGAAGGAACTAAACCAGCGACTGAAACCAGCTTATTATAAGGCCTTGATATCACCTCGTGGTTATCCTCAAAATATCATTTTATTACCAAAAGCAAAACTGAAATGATGAAAGGTTTCTTTGATATTTCTACAAAGATTTGTAAAGCCAAGAAATTTTTATCAAGCATAAAGCCTCTTGTCCACATTTTCTTAAGTTTATTTGAATATATATATATATATATATATATATATATATATATAATATAACACACAACTTTTCAGAATGTGTTGGCACAGCTCTAGGGCCTTTCTTCCTTAAACCCACACACAGTTGGCGCAGAGTTGAGCCCTGCTCTTTCTCTAAAAGCAGACCCCTGCCTTGCTGGATAATTTACTCGAGGCAACTTTAGAAGAAGCCTCCAACACAGTGCAAGGAACAGATGCCATAAAAGTAAACCCGATCTACTAGGATTAACAACTTCTTTTCCGGCGGAGAAAGCATACTTTTAACAGCTGCTTTATTTTGGCATGCAAGATAACTTTTTAAAACTGCAATCCTAGCAGCAAAAAGTTGGTGCTATTGCAGCACAAGTTTGAAAGCACTCACATGAGTCTAAGGAGAGTTTTTAAAAAACTTATAATGCTAACTTGCAAGTTTTCATGGTTTTTATTACCAGCCAAAAAACAAGAAATATCTTTTCAAATAATTTTGACATAAAGTTTAATTTAAAGCACATAACAGATAAGTGACAACTAATGCCACTTTCACAAGTAAAGAACAAGAGCATCCAGACTGGGAAAACAAGGCAATGTATAGGATAGTAGCAGTTTCTATTTTTGTGGAGAATATGTATCAAAAGTCGACAAAGTTCAATGAAGCCAAATTATTTGAACAAAGGCAGCTATCCTATTACATCATTGTTTTTGAAGCATTTACACTACTTCATGGAGAAAAATCCTGCTGAGAGGTCAAGTCATCAACAGTCTTAGATAAATACTTTTTCTGCTGCCACAAACAAGTCCGATTTATTTATGCCTTCTTCTGGCAAAGGGTCTGTTCTTCTGCTAGTAATAGCATGGACAGATTGCTACATGAATATAGCTTAATTGTTATGTAAAACAAAAAAATAACTTTCTGTGGAAGAAGTAGCAGTATATAAACTTACTATAAAAATGGAGACTAACAAGTGGTACAATTAATTCTTCAACGTGGTATATCACCGTTCTATATGGCACCCCAAACAGAAAATTAAAGCCACTGGTAAATAATGTCTCTCTCAACTTTGAACAACGGAGCAAATCTTATAAGATTTTTTAAAAAATCATTGTTTTTCTTTCCTTCTGTGATGCTGCTTTATTCCAGTTAAGAGTAAAACGATTCTGGTTGTAATGACAAGATTTTCTTGACAGGTTGTCAAGTTTCATCACTAGAGAACAACAGCCGATTGTGAAAGATTACGTTCCTTTCTTTACAACACATGGCCTGCCAACACATGGCCTGCCAAATGTGTTCTCACCACATTAGGATTACATATCCACTTAACCCCCAAAATGTTCTAATCTGGGAATTATAGTTCTTCACAATGACTGAAGCCTAAATCAACATCAAGGAAGAAAACGTGGTCTAATTAATTTCTTACATAAATGACCATAAGAAAGGCTGATGAAGGCACTACTTTTCTATATATGCAGGTCCTTTTTAAAATTCATAGGCACAAACAATTCCTTAAGTATTGGGAAGATTTTGAGGTTTAACTATGGGCATATTCAGACCCTTCTTAGAAAATGAGAGGGCGAGTTTCTATAGCTTCAATAGTGTATGGATCATATTCCAGGAAAAAAAGTCACTATGGAAATGTACAACTTTTTGGTAGTGACATATTTTGCTGCTTAAGAACTAAATGAAAACATCAGTACACCTCTGCTGTGCACACACACACGTGCAAGCAATCTATAGTATTTTGTTCACACTCAACTGGGATATAATTAAGATTTAATACAAATTCATATTATACACCTTTCAAATAGGCTGACATTTTTCATTACGTTATAACAGATAACACACATTTCAAATTTTCCATATAGTGAAATTTTTTCTGAACCTCTTATGCTTCTGAGGTACCAAAACTGACCTTAAATTTTCTAATTCTTGCTTCCTCAGTGGAGACGATGGTGGAGCAGGAACACATTTGTCTCCTTCGTGACTTTTATTACTGAAATGGAGGCAGAATGAGTACTGACATTAGTAGTTTAAGCAAGTAAGGTAACAATCAAGTCAAATAAGTTCACAATAAGCGGCAGCTTAGATAAAAGAACAAAGATATGTTGAATAAGGAATGGAAGGTAGCTGCAATGGAAAAGGGCTATATTTAAGATACATAATAATAGGAACAACACCAAAAGGTGAAGAAGAACTGCTAGCTATTTACTAAAATAAACCAAACTTATTTGTGAGCTTTTAGAAAGAGGCATTATATGACATATACTTCTTAGCAATGCCTTTCAGGTGAAGGAACAACTCAACATTTTCTCCTTTTTAAGATTGTTCTACACGGCTCTTTATGGTGACTAAAGCCTAGTGTGGCATAATTTGCCAAGATAAAAGTGAAATAGTAGGGATGGAGAAAGTGTGACCTTCCAGACTATAACTGGACTATAACTCTCATCACAGTTATGCTGTGTGTATTGATAGGAGTTGCAGCCCAACAATATCTGGAAGGCTACACATCCTCCTGCCATGAGTTTATTTATTTATTTATTTGCCATATTTATATACCACTGTGTACAATTCTGGTCACCGCACCTCAAGAGGGATATAACGGAACTGGAAAAGGTACAGAAAAGGGCAACAAGAATGATCCAAGGGATGGAGCAGCTCCCTTACGAAATCAGGTTGCAACGCCTTGGTCTTTTCAGCCTTGAAAGACGGCGTTTAAGAGGTGACTTGATCGAAGTGTATAAAATCATGCATGGGATAGAAAAGGTGAATAAAGAAAAAATATTTTCTCTGTCACACAACACTAGGACTAGGGGGCACTCCCTAAAGCTCCAAGGTAGGAAAGTTAGGACAAACAAAGGGAAATATTTCTTCACCCAGAGGGTCATTGGGTTATGGAACTCACTTCCAGAGGAGGTTGTGACAGCTGTCAGCCTGGACAGCTTCAAGGCAGGATTAGACAGATTCATGGATACCAAGGGAATCAGTAGCTACTGAAATGGACATCCAAGTGCCACCTCTGTGTTGATGGAGGCAGGCAGGATTTCCCCGGGTACTGGTTGTGGGGGGTCAGGAGCAGGTGAGGGTTTTGCCCTCCTTTCTGCTAGAGATCCCTGTGTACAACTAGTGGGCCACTGTGTGACACAGAATGCTGGACTAGATGGGCTGAGGCCCGATTCAGCATGGCTCTTCTTATGTTCTTATGTTCTTATGTACCACCCCTCTCAGCCCATAGGTGACTCAGGGCGGTTTACAGTCAACATCAAAACATAAGAATACAGTAAAACAATTAAGATAATATAAAAACACGATAAAATCAATAAAAACATATGTCATCCGAGTCTCCTTGTTAAAACCATTGTCAAGTCAGTCCATTTTCCTATGTCCGTTACGCTGTATTTGCAAACGTTTGCTCAAAAAGCCAAACTGCAAAATGCAGTTTTAAATACAAAAAAAAAAAAACATTTCAAGCATGTAGAACTGATTAAGGTGCTCGGTTTTAACCTGCCACTTTTGGATTCTTGATTTAAGCCATTGGCATGATGTCCAATATCCAAACAGAGGAAGGGCCAGAGATGCTAATGCCTTGTACCTTTCATTATTGGTGGCTACTTCCTGATGGATGTCATGTGGTGCAATACCAGCTAAACCAGGGGTGCCCACTCTTTTTCAGCATGCGAGCTACTTATAATAAAACCAAGTCAGAAAGATCTAACGAGAGAGAAGCAGGGTAGAGCAGGGGGAGGGGCTTGGTGCAGCCTGGCTCCACCCCTTCTGGTTTTAGCTCTACCACAGCTTCTCCAGGCTTGAGGAGGGTAGTGCCAAGCCAGTGGTGGCATAGCTAGCCACTACTGGCTTGGCACTACCCTCCTCAAGGCTGAAGAAGCTGTGGTAGCGCTGAAGCCGGGGGAGGGGGCGGGGCTTGGCTTGGCTCCGCCCCCTCCCCCTCTGGCTTTAGCGCTACCACAGCTTCTCCAGGCTAGAGGAGGGTAGTGCCAAGCCAGTGGTGGCATAGCTAGCCACTACTGGCTTGGCACTACCCTCAAGCCTGGAGAAGCTGTGGTAGTGCTGAAGCCGGGGGAGGGGCTTGGTGCGGCTTGGCCCCACCCCCTCTTAAAGTGCCCCATCTGGCTGGGATCAACCTCCTTCGGTCCTGGGATCGACCAGTCGACCGCGGACTTCCTGGGCAGCCCTGAACTAAACAGTTTAATTTCTCCAGTGGTGTGGGGCGTAGACATCCTGTGATAATGGGATCCACTGTTTTAACGTGGTGCAATGTATTCCACACTGGGCATGCATATTCAGCAGCGGAGTAGCAAAGTGCAAGGGCAGATTTCTTCACTGTATCTGGTTGTGCCTGTCAGCTTTCATACGATATTAATTCTAGCGCCCACTTTTTGCTTGATATTTAAGTAGTTATTTTTAAGCAGACCTTAAAATGCAGCCACATTTATTAATTTCAGGAAAGGTTGTCATATAGACATCCTTCTGCCCAGCAGATATGGGACAAACTCCATAGTCTCATGTGATCCAATGGTCTCTGGGAACTTGAAGATCCTGGGAGAAGCAAACCTGAGAGATTATCCAAATTTAGATAACAATCTATGGGGATAGCTGAGAAGGCTAAGCTCAAATGTGGGAAATGACTAAGTATAATGCTTTTAAATGCTTTCAAATATATTATGGATACCAAGTCAACTTCTCATACATTCTGTTCGTAATTTCAGTTGTGATTTATGCAACTGCCCAGTTTCTCTTTCCTGAACCAAGTAGATGTATTCATTAACTTAATTCCAAGAATGCATGCCCAAGGCGACTAATAGATTACAATGATAAATCCATAGCTTCAGTAGTTACAATGTACCTGCAATATGTCCTACACTTTGTTCAGTCAGCATAAATATGAAATGTCATCATCCTCTGGTGCACTTACAGCATCTTTCCTTCAAAGACCCTAATAATTATTACCATATAAGTAATATAAAAGTCACCTTCAGGTATATGTCGAGGTAATTACATAGAAGGGGAAAGCGCCAATGCTACCTTAGGAGTCTATAACAGCAGGAATGGTGCCACTGCAGAGAAAAAGCACCAGTGCTTATTTTAGGTTCTACTGGGTTTGGGACACGTACAAGTTGACCCATATTTTCTGGCTTGGTTTTGTTATTACAATTTCTAGACTTATACATTCGTGTATAGGGTAGTTTTTATGAACACTAAAGCTCACATGTTTTAATCACTTTACATTACTTTTACTTCTCTTCTTGTTTCAGCCACCTAAGTAACATTAGTAGATGTAGAATTTCCGTCTATAGTTGGGGTAAGCAAAGCGGTCACAATGAAACAAGAAATAGGCATCTACTATCACATTTACCTGCAAGCTTCATTGTTCTCACTGCTCTCATTGTTTCCCAACTGGTTCCCAACTTTAGCCCCATTTTCCTGCTTTGACTCCTGCTGGTCTTCAGGAAGAAGCAGCAAGGCATTTCTTAGGCAAATGGCTGCAAACTCCATGCTAGCTACAGGGATAGCTGAAGACTGGCCATCACTTGAAAAAAAACAACAACCAACAGATAAGAGTACATTAATATTTTGTGTTCTATATGACACTACATTAATAACATGCAAGGATTTGGAAATTCCCAATTAAAATTTTTCCTGCACTGCTGGTGGAATGAATTTACAGTCCATACACAGCTCCTTGAGGTTTTGAGGACCCACTGGAACAGATTTATGGACATACAGGGAATGAGCGGATCACTTTCAAGGTGATGGTGTTAACTTTCAAGGCCTTGCATGGTCTGGGACCTTTTTATCTGAGGGACCGTCTCTTCCCCTATCAACCCCAGAGGTCACTTCGTTCTGAACAACTGAACCTCCTTGAAGTGCCATCCTTTAAAGAAATCCGTCTTACATCGACCCGGCACAGAGCCTTTTCTGTAGTAGCGCCGTCAATCTGGAATACCCTTCCAAGTGATGTGTGGGCCTTGCATGACCTTTCCACAAGGCCTGAAAGACCCACCTTTTCCAGCTAGCCTTTGATTGCTAAGCTGGAAAACCTTACTTTTTAGTCTAATGTTGCGTTTTTATGTGATTGTGAGCCACTCCGAGCCCTCAGGGAGTGGCGGCGTACAAGTCCAAATAAATAATAATAATAATAATAAATAAGTCTCATAGCATAAATGGGCCTCTGCAATACTGAAAGGAGTCTTTTGTTATTTTAAATTATGCTTGCACTGATAATATGCGTAAATACATCAATATACTTATATTGCAGGCAAATCTCAGAAATCCTTTGCATATATATTTCCTGTAGACTGTAAAGATTACACTGCAAATAGAAATATTAATACTCAAACAGTAAACAGCTCTTAAGATGCATTACCTTAAAAAGTACCATTACTCTGTTGATGGAAACATGGATCTTTTTACAAAACAATAACCATTTTAGACAAGCTACTTAATAATTCACTAAGATGATCTATCTAGATTCCAGTTTTGGATTCCATTCCATAATCCCTAAATCCCAGCAAAGTGTATAATAACTAAAAGGGGGATAATTTGTTATTTATTTACTTTTATTTCTACCCTGCCTTTCTCCCAATAGGTAATCAAAGCAGCACACAATTACATGGCACAACCAACTACATTTTAGATCAGGGAAAAAAAACCAAACAATTAAATATTTGTGCCATGGATATAAGTTAAAATACAGTTACAATCAACGCAATCAACTTAATATACTTTCAATTTTTTTAAATAACCCTGCTAGACATATGCAGCATATCTTTTTATTCGTAACTGAGTGCTATAATAATCACAACAAAAATCACATTTCATTTCTATAAATCAATACCTTGTATTCTTAAGCACAACAACAGAAAAAGGCCAAAACAGTTTGAAAATATTTGTATCCAACGACCATCTTTCCTTTTAGGTAACACCAAGGGGAAGTTGTATATAATTACTTACTTATAAACAATGTTCTGCACAGACTGGGATGCCAATACGATTTTACGATGATAGCCTTGGCCTACAATGGACTGCACAATGCCCTTTTTGCTTGGAAGGCCCTTGGTTTCTTGTTCTGAACTCTAGAGAGAAAGATATCACAGATGTTAAAAGACATATCTATTAAATAAAGGCCTGTATCCTCTCTACCTGATCTTGTTTTTATTATTCTATTCTGGTCTTCCCATACCCAGGCATTTTGTGTACATGCACAAATTGCATTAATCCCCCCTTTTGAAGATTCCTTCATATGCTCATTATTATTAGCAAACTAAAACACATTAAAAAAGAAATTTGAAGGAATGTATTACAGAGAGTCATAGTGGCATTAAAAGCTATATGGTCTCACAAAATTCATGACTGTCAAGGGCAGATAAAACACTGGTCTTTTCCTTCCTGAAAATCTAGAAAATCCAGAAAACTAATTTCTGTCTGTACTTTTATGATGACTTCCTATGGGATTTACCTGTACTTGTTTTGATTTTTATAAGTGACTACAAATCCCAGTTTTAGTGTAAAGGTTTGAAATAAATAAACATAATAGTGGTAACAACACAACAATTTCTACCAATAAGTCTGAATTGAGAAATTATTTCTCAAAAGTTTGTCAGCTCACTGATGACTACATTCAGCCATTATATCAAACCGGAGTTTAATGTCAAACGTGCAAATCCTGGACTTCCGGCGGGCGGAGATGGCGATAGGCATGAGATGACAGGGCTCCCGTCTTCTCAACCCTGTGGAGTCGTTGGGTAGAGCGGAAAGCTCCCCTCTCCCGGCGGATCGACACCGGGGGGAACGCTGGAACCCTGAAGAGTCCCCGACGGCCAATAAGCCACCTCTCCCCTCAAGGGAAAGGTGCCGGGTGGCCCGGAGACAATCGAGGGTGTGTGAACGACCCCAGGGGAAACGGACTGTGAAGTCTGTATAAACTATATGCCCCCGCTCACAACAAGAAACCAGCCGAAAGACTGGTAGGATACAGAAAAGAGATCGAGGCTGCAAGGCTACCTTTCAAAGTAAAGAAGAATGGAAGAATAAAGGGAAACGGAAAGTGAGTTACAGCTCAGTGACTTTCTTTACTCTCCTCTAATTTAAAATAGCTCAAATGCTATTTAAATGCTACTTTTAGCGTATTGAGCTCTGTTAGGACAACCTTTAAGAGCATTTAAAACTTAAAACTGAAGATTTACAACTTGAATATAAGGGAAAGCAAGCCAAAGGAAAAGTATCTAAATGCTGACCTTGAGACCATGTTGTTTTGACTATCGATGCCTTGGAATGTAAACAAACTTTGAACACGCCGAGCTGAGGGAAGGGGAAGGCAAGCCCCCGCGAGATCCTGCGAGACTTGATAGGCACGAATGTGAGTGCGAATTCCCAGGGAGAAATTACAAGAGAAAGGAGACATCGCGAGAGCAGAGAGAGCAGAGAGAGAGAAGGGGACGGGATCCAACAACACGGAAGTAGGTCAAAGAGAGAGAAAACCAGTGAGGCGGAGCCAGACAGGGAGGACGGAAGAAGGTCAGCCGCGAAGGAGACAGCTACAGGGACAGCAGTAAAGCAGTAAAGCAACGACAGCAAGAAACGGAGTGTTGTAAAAAAAACAAACGGATTGACAACGGAACCTGAAGGAAAAGGACTTTAAAACCCGAAGTTGAAGAGGTGCAGACTACTTGAAGAAGACTAAACAGGAAGAAAGAACAACCAGAGGCAAAGAGTGGTGAGGGAAAGGAGAGTGGAACGTAAAAAAGGTGAGCAAATTAACTAAGCCTGTTCTTCTCCCTTTCAAAGAGACCCCAGCTGAAACTTTAATCTAAGACCAACTAATAAAGCCAGTTAAGAACAAATTAAACAATGACAACCCCAAAAACCATTGGAAAGGACTTGAAAGATTCAAAAATTCCACCTCGTAAGGGATCCCTAGGTGAAGACACCAGCATGAAAGATCTCCTTCGAGAGATGCAGAAAATAAGAGAAGACCAGCAGGAAAATCAAAAAGAATTCAAAACTATGTTTATGACCCAAAATATGAAGTTTGAAGAAAAGATGGACGATCTAAAAGCAGGGATTAGAGAAGAGATACATCATCTCAAGAAGGAGCATTTATTAAAATTGACGAAATAAAGATTAAAAATATAAACATGGAAGAAACGCAGAAAAAGATGAAGGAGAATCTAGATGAAGTACAAAATAAGACTGAGAAATTAGAAAAAAGAATAGAAAGACTACAACTTAATGAGATGGACAATCAATTGCGCTTCCGGAATGTGGAGGAAACAACAAAAGAGAACACTAGAATGAGAATAATCAAACTGTTATCAACGTACAGTGGAAAGGAAGATAAAGAATGGGACCGAGAAGTGGATGGATCCTACCGAATACAATCTGCGTACTCCAAACAACACAAGACACCACGTGATGTATTAGTCAATTTTGTGAAAAAATCGACAAGAGATGAAATATTGAGATTGACAAATAGAAAGCCTATAATTCATATGGGAAAAAAATCATAGTTTTGAAAGAAATACCACAAACAATTCTACAACAAAGAAAGAAATACAATTTCTTAATTGAGGAACTGAAGAAAAGAAAAATAAGGTTCTGTTGGGAAAAGATAGAAGGACTGATGACAACTATCAACGATCGAAGATACTGGATCACTACTGAAGACAAGGCTAGAGATTTCTTGGAGAAATTAAGGAAAGAATATCCTAAGAAACAACCAGATCCATCACCAATCAAAGAAACGACGAAAAAAAGACCAAGAATTAACTCGCCTGAAGAGGAAGTTAAGAAGAAAGATCAGGCTGCATCCACAAAGCAAGACGACCTCGACGAAGGGGAGATAGAAGACAACAAAGAAAGTGAATCAGAAGGAGAGGGAGAAGGAGACTCTAACAATGACTGAGACACAACTGAAATTTTATTCCCAAAATGTGAACGGTTTGAACTCGCCCTGTAAAAGGGGCCAAATTTTTAAACAAATTAATAAAGGTAATTACCAAATAATAGCTTTACAGGAAACACATATTTGCCACAGGCATGTATCTCATCTATCGCAGGATAAATTAGGCAAAGTATACTATTCTTCGTATGAAACGAAGAAAAGGGGGGTCGCGATGTATGTTAAAGAAGAAATACCATCAGAACTCAAATTCAAAGATCAAGAGGGGAGGGTAGTTGCCGTCCTAATAAATCAAAATGGGGAAAAAAACTCTAATATGTAATATATATGCACCTAATGGTCCCAAAACAAAGTTTATCAAATATTTGAATGAAAATATTGAAGCAACGGAATTTGATAATTTGGTAATATTGGGTGATTTTAATGGAGTCATTGACAGCAAAATAGACAAAACCAAAAAAACAAAGGGATCAAATTCAAAGGACAAAGGGCAACTGCCAAAACTCTTTCATTCTCTTAAAGAGGAGATGGCACTGGAGGACCCCTGGAGACTTACCCACCCAGATGACAAAGATTACACCTTTTATTCTTTTCGCCATAAAATGTGGTCTCGAATAGATATGATCTGGTTATCATCCCATCTAGTACCCAAAGTAAGTAATGTAAATATTCTTCCTCGCATTTATTCGGACCACTGTCCCTTAGAGCTAAAGATGAACCATAGCATAAAAAGAAGAAAGTGGAGACTTAATGATAACTTGTTAAAAACTGAAAACGATATAAAAAAGAATACAGAGTTACTAAAAGAATTTTTTATTTTAAACACCATTGAGGATGTAAAACCCCAGATAGTTTGGGACACAATGAAAGCAGTTATGAGGGGCTATTTAATTCAACAGAATTCGATAAAAAAGAAAATTAGAGACAAGGAAATTAAAAATATTGAAAAACAGATTGAGGGTCAAGAAAACTTACTAAAAAGATTCCCATACAAAAAAAGATATATCCAAAAAATTAGATTACTTAAAAAGGGAAAAATATAATTTGGAGCTAGAGAAGACGGCAAAAAATTATAGATTTATAAAACAGCAATTTTTCGAAAACGCAAATAGGCCAGGAAGATGGTTAGCCAGGAAATTAAGGAAAAAGAAAGCTTCCCAACACATTTTACAAATCAAAATGGGAAATAGTACACACACGACGAATAAAGATATTCAAACCCAATTTCTGAATTTCTATAAACTACTCTGAAGGTAACATCTCTAAAGAAAAAATTACTGAATATGTCTCCAAACAAAAACTAGATAAAATTTCCGAACAGCAAAGGGAAATACTAAATAGGGAGATAACAGACAAAGAAATACTAGAGGTTATAAACAAACTGGATGGTAGTAAGTCTCCGGGACCAGACGGATTCAGTGCCGTATTCTACAAAACAATGAAAGAGGTACTTATCCCCCATCTGAAAAAGATAATGAATTTGATTCTGAATGATGAAGACATACCAAATTCGTGGAAGGAAGCGGAAATAGTTATGATAAGTAAAGAACAGAACGACCCCACTGATGTAAGGAATTATAGGCCGATATCGTTATTGAATTGTGACTACAAGATTTTCACAAATATCTTGGCGAATAGATTGAAATTATTTCTGAAGGACTGGGTGGGGGAGGAACAAGCGGGTTTCCTCCCACACCGAGGAACTAAGGACAATCTAAGAACCATTCTAGATGTCATAAGAGTACTACGATGTGTATTCTCAAAAACAATTGGCTCTTCTCTCGCTAGATGCAGAGAAGGCTTTTGATAATATAAATTGGAACTTTATAAGAGTAGTACTCGATGAAGTGGATATTGGCTATTTTTTCAAAAATGCATTTAATGCAATATACTCAACACAAGTAGCATGCCTGAAGATAATTAATGAATTAACAGAGAGATTTCAAATTAGCAAGGGTACAAGACAGGGTTGTCCGTTGTCCCCCCTTTTGTTTGTCCTGTCTATCGAAATTTTACTAAGAACAATTAGAAAGGACACAGAGATAACAGGACTGAACATAGCAAATCAAGAATATAAAGTGAGAGCATTTGCAGATGATGTTATCTGCATTATAGAGGACCCAATTACGAACATTCAAAAATGGATAAACAAATTAGATGAATTCGGTAAAGTAGCGGGTTTCAAAATAAATAAACAAAAAACGGTTTTCTTGACAAAAAATATTACAAGAAAGAATCAAGAAATCCTACAACAAAAGACAGGATTCCAGATAAAACCCAAAATAAAATACTTAGGTATATGGCTGACAGCCAAAAACTCACAATTATTGCAAATTGGAAACATCTCAATCTCTCACTATTAGGAAGAATAGCAACAGTAAAAATGAATGTCCTACCCAAACTACTATATCTCTTCCAAAATATTCCTATAATCAGAAACACAAAAATTTTTGATATCTGGAATAAAGATTTATCAAAATTTATTTGGAACGGTAGAAAACCGAGAATTAAACACAAGGTGATGATAGACAGGACGGACGGGGGGGGGCTTCGAACTCCCTAATCTCAAAACATATTTTGAGGCATCAGCCCTTACGTGGGTAAAAGATTGGATTTCTCTACAAAACATAAAAATTCTAACATTAGAAGGATTTAACCTGCGGATCGGATGGCACTCATATCTGTGGTATGAGCAAACAAAAATAGAGAAAAATTTTGGTAATCATTTTGTAAGATCGGCACTAATAAAAGTTTGGAACAAATATAAACAGTTTTTTAATTTGAAAACTCCACTCTGGATTTCCCCCATTGAGGCAAAACAAAGAAGACTCCTAGGCTGGCAAAAATGGCCAACTTATAGAGATCTGCTCATCAAAAAAAATAATCAAATGGAACTAAAATCTCAAGAAGAACTTAAAAAATCTTTTAACAACCTAACATGGCTCCAATATATACAAATAAGAAACATCTATAAACAGGATAGCACGGTGGGCTTTGAGGAAAAAGATAAATTCTGGGAAAATTTAATGGAAAATAAGAAACAAACTATAACAAAGTTATATAATAAACTACTAGAATGGGAAACTGAATCGGAACAAATAAAGAACTGTATGGTGATTTGGGCAAAAAATATTGGACATTCAGTAAATCTTAATGATTGGCAACAAATTTGGACAAAAAAAATAAAATATACTTACTGAATGAGTCTAAAAGAAAATTGGCTAAAAATCTGCCATAGATGGTATTTAACACCGGAAAAACTAAGTAAAATGTATAAAAGTAACTCAAATTTATGCTGGAAATGTAAGCAACAAGTAGGAAGCTTTTACCATCTATGGTGGACATGCCCTAAGGCAATTAATTATTGGAAAATCATACAGGAGGCAGCACAAAAAATTTTGAAGTTGGAACTCCCATTAAAACCAGAAGTCTTTATACTAGGCCTAACGGACAAACAGATTCAATTAAATAAAAATGAAGACAAGATCTTCACGTACATTATAACAGCGGCATGGATGGTTTATGCGAAAGTATGAAAACAATCAGGAACACCAAGCATAGACCAATGGAGAGAAAAAATGTTAGATATTAGGGATATGGATATCCTAACCTTTTTTATAAGGAAGAGTAATGGCAATCCAATTAATACTACGGACTGGAAAAATTTTGATGAATATCTATTACAACTAGGAATAAACACAAAATAGGGTGGGAGAGGTGGAGAAACAAACTGAGTAGTTAAATGTAAATACATGGAGAAGAACAAGGTAGTCCAGAACTTTATATCTGTTTATGTTTTATTTCTGGAAAGACCAAGATAATGTTCAAGATGAAGAAAATGTTTTGCCTCTGACATGTTGTACCAAACTTGGAAGTCGATTTTTTTATTTTTACCACTTTTTCTTTTTGCTCCTCCCCCCCCACCTTTCCCCCCAATCTCCCTTTGTTTCCTCTCAACACCCTAACCCTCCTCCCCCACCTACCCCAGGTCTACCCCCCACTCCTGTATAACTTTCCACATATACCCTATGTATGTATTTCACTGCAAAAACTTTAATAAAAATTATTTTTTAAAAAACGTGCAAATCCTAGCAAGTCTGAAATGCATTACCTTCCTACCCAAACACTCACTCCGGAGCTGGCTAAATGCTTTCGTTGTCATTTTCAAACTAACCAAAACTATCCATTAATTCAAACTGAGCAAACACTGATTCATTGTTTTAAAAAGCCAGTATGAAATTGTGGCTCATTACCATAACATCTTAAATAATAGTTCCCTCAGCTAAAAATGAGAGCAGGTTAATTTAAAATCAGCTAAATACCTCAGACCTCTGCAGCTATGTAAGAGATAGGACAGTGGGACATATGCATCTAATGGCACCTATTCTTTTTTTACATTATCTATCATCTATCTCTTTCTGTCAACCTATGTCTCTGTGTTGATCCACAAAGGCTCATAAATGGCTTATTTATTTATTTATTTATTTATTTATGGTATTTGTACCCCGTAGCTTCTCACCCCCGCAGGGGGACTCAACACGGCTTACATTTGCAGCACTACAGGCCGCACCACCACAATACAATATAAAAATACACCATATAATCAACATCATTAAAAAGCATTAAAACATTACATTAAAAACCACTGCATACAACAATAATTAATTAAAGCCATCAAGCAGAACACATTGTCAGTCCAGTCAAGTCCAAAGTGTCAATCCAGTCAAATCCAAAGGTACAATTTACATCTGCTGCCCTATTTTTGGATGAATCTGAACCAAAAATTCATTATTCAGCTTAATTGAGGAGTATGAACTTTAAAAAGCCCCCCATTTTGGAGCGAGGCCTCCCCCAAAATAAGGAAATATGTATGCAGCACTCAGATGCAACCACCAGAGGGCAGTGTATAGATATAAAGGATCAGCACTCCCCCTGAAGACACAAGTCCACAGCTTGGGGGTCCTTCTAGATCAGGGGTGCTCACACTTTTTCAGCATGCGAGCTACTCTTAAAGCAACCAAGTCCAAAAGATCTACCTGCCCCCGCCGCTGTGCGCTCTTGCCACTGCGCGTGCTCCTGCTGCTGTTTTCCGCCTGCGCAGTGCTTCTTCCGCCTGTGGGGCATTGCAGGAAGAAGAAAGCACGAGGCGGGGCATCCAGGGGGAGCGCTCCGCCCTGCCTGTCTCACCGGCAACGGAGGCTGCACAGCTGCTTCTGGACGAGAGAGAGGCAGGGCGCTCCCTCCAGATGCCCCGCCTCGTGCTTCCTTCTTCCTGCAATGCCCCGCAGGCGAAAAAAGCACCGCGAGAGCAGAAATCCAGCAGCAGGAGCTTGCTTGCGCGCAGGGTGTGCGCGCGCATGGCAGGAGCGCCCCATCCGACTGGTGAGGCCCGAAGATCACCTGGAAGAGGCCCGAAGATCTACTAGTAGCTCCCGAGCTACCTAATGAGCACCCCTGTTCTAGATTCAGCGCTGACACTTGATGCTCAGATGTCAGCGATGTCTGGAAGAGCCTTCACACATTTAAAACTCATGCGCCAGCTGCAACCATATCTCGTGAAGTGTGACTTGACCATGGTGGTCCATGTCTTAGTTACCTCTAGACTGGATTATTGCAATGCACTCTACGTGGTGCTTCCCTTGAAGACGGCCCGGAAACAATTATAACATTAAGTGTTGAAATAATTTTCCTGTCAGTTTAAAACACAGCACTAGACCAGCATGTCGGTCTGTTTGTCTAGATAGCCAAGCCACTGATCATTTTGTGAACCTGACAGGTCAAAAAGCATAAATATGACATGCTTTCAAAATATTTTGGATTAGAAAGAATTTCAAAATCAGCCTTACTCCTTTATTGGCTGCAATGCAGCATTCAGCTATTCTCAGCCAGAGGCGAGGGTTGGAATGATAAACCTGGACAGCTTCTATCAGGCATTCAAAAGCAGCGAGGGGCCTCCCAATGTGCAAAAGCTGTATGCCACAGTTATAGAGCAACTCATAACGCTTATTGGTCAGTAACGTGCACATTGGTCTTCCTGAGAATTTTTTACCTGTGAAAAAGGAATCAAATAAGATTAGCCATGCAGTTGTCAAATGAAAAGGAGTCCATGCACAAGTAGGAAGTTCTGTAAAATGTTCTGTCCTTGAGAGAAACACTGAAATTAATAGGGGAAACAGCTTGTTGCAGAAAAGGACTACTGTAATTCTTTCATCTAATTTTTTCTCAAAGGAAGCAATTGAGACAATTAGGGGGGAGAAAGTGTTGCTCTTCCTTTGCAGCTGAGGACAGCCCACTATGGAGATCACACCCCGCCCCCCAAACGAATGGCTAAACTGGATTTCTTGGACTGCATTGCAAAATGCATTTTATTAGTATTAAGTTTTATTCAATGAAACAAACATACCATTTTACCAAAAAAAAGACACAGCCAAAGAAATAAATTACATCAAACACACAAAACATACATACAAAACTAATTATAGATTTATCTCTCTGTCTGATGGTTTTTCAATTTTACTAGTCTATTCCCTTTAACATATATTGCATAATTATACATCTATCTTTTAAAGCTGCTAGAAAGAATATCCAGAAGCCAAAGGATGGGGCAGGGGACTGTTTTTCATTAAAGAAAACATTAAAATGACCTGAAGCTTTGTTTTGGACGACAGTAAAACAACACTGTGCAATAAAAATAATTTTTATTCATTATTCCAACACATATATTATTGTGTTGTTTTTATATTTTATATTATTTTAGCTATATTATTTTTAATACTTTATTATTTAATTGTACATTCATTTTTTAAAGCTATTGAAAAGATATTGCATATTGCATACACTGATCTGTCTCAAAACTGAGGGGGCTGTTTCATATCTGTTTTGTTGCCACACAACACAATTATCTTTCCACCTTACCTGGGTCTGGGCCTCCTGTTCCAAGCTGTGCACAGGCATTGTCATTTTCCTGCAAAGCCTTTTTAAAATAGAAAATCCCTAAATTGTGTTTCCCCATGGCAAAATGGATGCATCCCAGATTATTCCAGAACATGCAACGTAAGCATTCGCCTAAGAAGAATCAAAGGAAGAAATACAATTCAAGGCTTTAAGAAAGGGATATGTGACATTTTTATTTGGGGGCTTTTTATTTTCAGATTTTACAATAATTGAGTGGATTTATATTGCACAAATGATAGAATTTTGAAGAATGCAAAAAAGGTACAGAAACAAGCACATTTAGTGTTTAATATTACAACTCTCATTTTCAGTCAGAAAACCATAGTAGTTAATGACAATTAAAGACTCATGCACAATTGGAACGATCTCCCATCCTTTACTATATATACCAGGCATGGGGAAACTTTGGCCCTCCAGGTGTTTTAGACTTCAACTCCCACAACTCCCTCATGTATAAATTGAGTGCAGACTTTGGGGGCAAAAAGGCCAGAGATGGCATCATGGCAGAGAGATTAGAAAGGGTCAGTGCTTCTTTTAGATTCTCCCAGGACAAATGAAGTTCTTGCTGTTCACCACTCTACTCAAAGGGAAGGGTTCCCTTTTTTGGCAAGAGTTCAGGTACAGTATTCACACTTTTTGTGTGTGTGTGTGTCAGGAGTGACTTGAGAAATTGCAAGTCACTTCTGGTGTGAGAGAATTGGCCATCTGCAAGGACGTTGCCCAGGGGATGCCTGGATGCGTTACCATCCTATGGGAGGCTTCTCTCATGTCCCTGCATGAGAAGCTGGAGCTGACAAACAAGAGCTCACCCCGCTCCCTGGATTCGAACCGCTGACCTTTCGGTCAACAGTTCAGCCGGCACAAGGGTTTAACCCATTTTGCCACCGGGGGCTCCTTAGTACTCACACTCACCCATGGATAAATTGATCCATGTTTTTGGATTATTTTTTGGAATAAAATTTCTAAATTTACACGTGAGTATTGGGTATACATTGAACGTCTTTGTATGAGGGTGCTAATTTTTCTTCTTCTCCAATTACACTGAAGTATATCAGCAAGTTTAAACTGATACTACTCACTTTCTCATTCAAAAGCCAGAAAAGAGAGGATATTATGTACAGGAACTGGATACAAATAACCCAAGTTCATACTGTGTGGATATGTTGACGAGTGGTTCTATCCAACACAATCATTTATACCCTGTCCCAAAAAACCCACAAGTAAAGCTTATATTACCTGTCTTCATAAATCCTGGATATTCAGCTATATTTGAGCTGTTTAGCAACTTAACTGCTTTCCGATAATTGCCTCTTAAATATTCAAAGTTGCTTTTCAGAAAAAGCGAAGGAGCAGACTGTGAAGAGCATGAAAATTGTGGTTAGTGATCCTTTGAAGACAAAAGTTAGAGGGCTGTTAGATACTGCTTTCGTCTACTTTTTAACCAAGCAAAACCCATTCTGCATCCCACAAATAGGAAGACATAACAGAATATTCACTAGAAGTCCACCGAACACTAGTTCTAAATATGTAATATTACGGCACAAAATAATCCACGAAGTCAGTGAACTCTTAGGAACTATTTGAAACCCTGTATCCTCAGATATTTTTTTAGATTCAATTACTAATTACAGTATAGTTATCCAGTTCAAAAGAACAGGCAATTGATCAAAACCAACTTCAGATATACATTTTCCTGAAATACCAAAATGAGGCAACATTAGTTTTGCTTTAACATTTCCCTTCAACATCACAACTTGATGATGACATGATTGAATCTATGTGACATAAACAGTCAGGAGTACTCACATTTCCAGCTGTGTTCATAACTGACTTAATCTCTCTCTTACATGCTTTTAGAGACTTCATCTGAATATAGGCTCGCACCTTATACTGTTAAAAAACGAGTAAGTAATCTCATTAACCTGAATTAAAACTATGACCACTACTCAAAAATGACATCAATTTGGGTTCCATAATTCAGATATATGTAACATGTATGGATAATACTACTGAGAAAAACCAAAAGCATAAGTCTCCAAAATAAAACTAAATCAAGGTGATTGTGCCCAAAGCAATGCTGGTAATTAATAATACTTTATCTGCAAATGAATTAAAAGTTCAGATAGATGTTTTCCCCAGTTAAAAAAATATAGAGATGCCATTCAAAACAATATTTTTATACAAAATAATGGGATTTTATTAGCATATTATTATATCATATTATATTATTAGCATGTATGTCTGAGGGCTGCTTAATTTATCTGTGTGATAGGTACCAGATAATGTTGAGAAATCCTGTTGTAAGCCAAGCTGTACAGGAATATAATTTACTGGCCAACAGCTAGCTCTAAAATCACAGCAAGTGGACAAAGTACAAGCACAATGACCAGAAGCAGAATCTTGAATCTTTAGTCTTACCTGATGTATTTTAGACTTAGCAGTTTCTGTAATGGTCCCACTTTCAGCTTTATGATTAGATGCTTCTTTACTAGTGTTATTACCTGTCTGGTCACAAATTGAAATGACTGTCAGTGTTTGAAAGCACCAAATGTTTTTACAGAATGCAGGGAATGCACAATTAGAAACGTATTCTCTTGAAAGAAGACCACTTTATCCTAATTATATATTTGAATGCACTGACTTATGAACTATTCCTTCTTTCTTAGCAATTATTTATGTACTTCACTTGTATACCACTTTTCTCACCCGGGGGGACGGACGGACTCAAAGCAGTTTCCAACATATTTATAGCAAAATTTAATGCCTCATATATATGAAACCTAACATAAAACAACAATTATATATAACTATGGATTAGATAATAAAAACTTAACTACATTTAAACATTAAACATGGAGTTAAAACCATCTTAATATAATTGTTAAAAATAACATAATCCAAAAATCATGGTCTAAGGCCATTCCAAATATCAAATACAAATTGCACATAATCCCTGATCATTCCTTGTATTGCTTACTGCCTCAAGGCTTGGTTCCAAAGCCAAGTTTTTACTTTTTTTCTGAAGGCCAGGAGGGAAGGCGCTGATCAATAGCAAACAGCTAATCATGAAGATCATGAAACAGACATCTTCAATACTTAAAAAATCGGAACCCCCGGGGGCGTACTGAGTTAAATCCTTGTGCCAGCAAGACTGCTGGCAGACAGGTCAGTGGTTTGAATCCAGGGAAAGTGGATTGAGCTCCCTCTTTTAGCTCTAGCTCCCCATGTGTAGACATGAGAGAATCCTCCCACAAGGATGGTAAAACATTAAACATCCATGTGTCCCCCTGGGCAATGTCCTTGCAGACAGCCAATTCTCTCACACCAGAAGCGACTTGCAGCTTCGCAAGAAACTCCTGTCATGAAAAAAACTTTAAAATTACCAAACATGAACATCCCATTGGCAGAAGGCCACCATACAATTTGGGTATAAAAAGGAGGGGTTTCTATACCATTTATAACACAGCACAATCAAAGGTGAATTTTTGGCATCTTGGTTTTTAAGCCTGTTCCTGGGCTTATTTGGGGTGCTGATTCGGAAAATTGCATTGGATAGACCACATCAGCTCTAGGTTCTTACATAGATATAGTTATGATTTCCATGAGTAAGCAGTTGAAGACTGGTAGATGGCATGTTTTGTATTTCAAAAACTAGAGCTGATAGGGGAAACTGGTGCCATTTTTTACATCAACAGGTCGAATATACCCAGAACCAGGACTACCCTTTAAGGCACCAAAATGTGTGTTGGCCAGTGCAATGTACTGGTTTATGTTTCTAGTTCTAATCCAAGTTACACTAAAGCTCATGATGAAAACAGATGGGCTGGGCTTAACAAAAGTCAATTATTGCACTGTCACTGTGTTTGCTTACTTACCTCATTTCTCCCATTTTTGTTGTTGCCACCTTGTGAAATCATTTTTTCCAATACAGCAAGCAGATGCAAGGCTTTCTCGGCTTGGCAAGTGAGCAGGTATAGGTCCACGAGCAAAAAGCAAACCGCCTGGGCAAACCTTTCCTCTAAAGACAGAGCAAACATTTAGTCTTTGCATGTGAGGGTTCAATACATGGGATGTAACACCCTTCCTGGTGGGTGTCAAGTTGCTACCAATATAGGTTGATGTGTTTTGGAAAACTTTTTCTTGTGTTTTTTTAGAATCCTTTATGAATTAAAGCTTACTTAGACATATATCTGGTTTAAAGACTCCTTGCAAGGCATTACATGCAACAGAATATTCCTCACACTCATGAGATTCTACAAAGATCTGAACATACGCATATAAAAAAGAGCTAATTTGGCCAGGTGTCCATCCAACTGCCTATTTGTTTCCATAGTTGAGGCAACTTTACATGTATTTCAGAAAAAGACTTTTTGGAATTCATCTGCTTTTGTTATTGATCAATATTTCTGCAACACATACTCCTTTTTTCTAAACTGACAATTCTAGCTGAAGTGCAGGTGCCAGTTACAATTAAAATAGACTAAATCCAATGTAAGTCCCACCTATTGACATCAGTGGAACTTACATTAATTAATACAACTTTTTCATTTCAATGGGTCTGCTCTTGTTAGGACTCATACTGGATTTTGCCCAGTGAACACAACTGCTGAAGGATAGATGCTTGCCACCCACCTAGAAGAAGGCTGGAGTAGACAGGAAGTACCAGGAGCCTTTTGCTTCCTTATAAACTTACCAAAAGGTTCTATGAACTGGTAAAGCTTCTCTCCGATTACTATTGCTTCTGTATATTGCCGCAGATGATACAAAATAACAGCCTGATTGTAATACAGCATGCTGTTTTCAACATCATCCAAGCCATCCATTTCCTCAATTGCTGAATGAACCTGAGAAAGAAAGAACTGAAACAATGCCCATACATTTTCTGACATAAGACAATCAAATAAAAAGAGCTGAGTTACCAGATTGGTGTTACTAATGGGCCCCATACTTCCCAAAACAAACTAATACAAGAAAATAAGACTGCAGCAATCAGTAGCAATCACTGTTCTGTTATTAGACTATTGCAGCATAAGGCCACAGATATAGAGTAACTATTATTACAGTTAATATATTGTATTTATTGTATTTATGAGTATTACATACTTAATGTTACAGGGAAACGATGATAGGACACATTTTAAAACAGAGAAAAACTTATCAGTCTGGTTACAAAGCAAAATTACAAGACAATAATTCAGCAATCTATAAAGTCTAGTTTGTCCTTATAATTCCATTACCTTAAAGGAAAAAATATTTTCACAGAATTGTGCACACTGAGAAACATGTGTGCACATTACAGGGAACCTTAATACCACATTCTGAAAGGTTACTGCAATCTATATATATATATATATAAAGAAAGCTGTCGTGCTGAGGAGCTTATAGACAACAAAACCACACAACGCAGACACACCAAAACAACCCAAAAAACCCCCAACCGAACAAGGCATGTTTAGCACCCGAATTTTTTTTTTAAAAAATAGCCAATGGAAAAAACCCACAAAAAACCATAAAGACTACAACTCCCATAAACCCCCGCACCCGAAAAACAAACGGTGCATGGGCCAGCCGCGCGCCACAGCTCTTCTCATCCAAATTTAAAAAACGAAGACCGTGTGCGGGAACGCCAACCCCAATCAGGGACCCGGCACGCACAAAACCTCCTCTCCTCCCCCCTCCCATCCCAATTGAAATCCAAAAAAAAAAAAAACCAACCCCGCGCGCGCACAGGCCAGCCTCAATCAGGGGCCAAGCACGCGCCGCAGCTCCTCCCCCCCTCCCAAATGAAAGAGAACAAAACAAACCGCGGCAGCAGCGACATGGCGGAGGCTTCCCAAGGCCTTCTCAAGCGGCGAGCCATGCGCCGCTACTGACGCTGTTTTTACCCCCGCCTTCTGAGCCAAGATTGAGCTTCTTTCCTTCCCCAGCAGGCCATGGAGTCCCCTCTTCCTCCCTCCCTCCCTCCGCCTGCCATTGCCATGGTCCGGGCCCTCCTCGGCCCCTCCTCCTCCAGAGGGGGGGGGGGGAAGAAAGAGAGAAAGAGAGAAAGAGAAAAGGATGGAAGGAAAGAGGTAGGAGAGAAGGAAAGAAAAAAGGGAAAGAAAGAGGGAGCACAGGGAGGAGGGAAAGAGGGAGGGAAGGAAAGAGAGACAGAAGGATGGAAGCAAAAAGTGAAGGAAGGAAGGAAAGAGGTAGAGAAGGAAGAAATGAGAGAAAAAAGATAAAGAAAGGGGGAAGGAAGGAAAGAGGAAGGAAGAACATACAGTAGAAGGGAAAGGAAAATGAAAGGCATCAAAGAAGTACAGAAGGAAGGAAGGCGAACAGACAGGAAGGAGGAAGGAAGGAGAGAAGAAAGGAGGGAGGGGGAAAGGGAAGGAATGCAAGAGGGAAAGCGGGAGAAAGGTAAGAGAGAAGGAGGGAGGGAAAGAAGGAAAGAGGGAAGGAAGGAAGGACCACAGGAAGGAAGAAGAAAACGTACAGAGGACAGGAAAAGGTAAGAAAAGGTAATAAAGGAAGGTCAACCTGGTGAGGGGAGGAGAAAAAGGAAGGAAAGAAAGAGAGGGAGGGAATGGAGAGAGGGAAAGAAAGGGGAGGAGTGTTTGAGAAAAGGAATGAATGGGAGAAAGGAGGGAAAGGAAAGATGGAAGGAAGGAGGAAAGAGAGAAGGAAAAAGCTGAAGGATGAGGGAGACAGGGAGGAGAGCAAGAACGAAAGGCAGGAAGGGATGTTGCTGTTGTTCTTTGCCACAGCAACGCGTGGCCGGGTACAGCTCTCTCTCTCTCTCTCTCTATATATATATATATGCTGCAAAACTATACCTGGTTTTTCAACTGGTTAAGTGTTTGCTTCAAGTTATCAGTTGTTGTCTGATTGCTTTTGCAGAATTCTGTTACCGCCATATTCAAAACTATTTTGTAGTCATCCTTGTTTATTTCTTGCAAACAGCTAAGATGTTGGAGACAAACATCATAGTTTCCAATCTGTAAATTAAAATTACAACATTTGAGTAAATCTGTCTTGAAACAAAAACAAAATTAGAATCCCAAAGCACGTGCTGTTCATTTATACTAGACTCCCAACAAAGGCAGATCACATGTGTCTGTCTCTACCCTTTGACCACAAGGTTTAGAAGAACAGTTGCTGGTCTGTTGAACTACAACATTACAAAATCCAGTTTAGCAAACATGCCCAATAAAACACGTTTAATCAATCTATGCTACATCTTGTCTGAACCCAAACACTACCCCTCTACTCTTGGTTCAGCAAAATTATCTCAAGCTATTCTGCTCTAAGCCAAGAGTTTCTGGGTGCAAAGCATTAGAGATTTAGTATGCCTTGGCCCCACTGTTCTCTGCAGAAGGTCAATATAATATTAGTATTGTATGATCTTTTGAGACTCCAGTGACACGGGAATACAGCAATGAGATTTTTACAATATGTGATATTGTTCCATGTAGAAAAGGAGACAGAAAGATATCTTTTCCATACAACTGCAAATCAAGGTCATTAATTTCAAATAATGTTTGACATAAAAGGAAAGCCATGATTTAAAATAAAGTTGACTACAAAGAGTTCTACACAAATTTCATAATCAGTGGTAAAACTCTGATAACTGAGGCAATTTATACTACAATGCTTTACTATTGTCAACCAGGATAATGTTACATAAGCTTATTTGACTAGATTTTTACTTAGGAAATAGTATGCAACATCCCTTATATGTTATCAAACTACACATTTCAGCAACAGAATATTAGGCTTGGTAATGACTAAACTACATACAAACACCAATATACTTATTAAGAAATGTAAGCTCACAAGTATGGAACATCTGTCTGTCCTTGCACATGTCATTTTAGCAACAGAAACAGACACCAAACCAAAGGTCTCTTGGATTAATAAGCAAATCAGCATGTGACTGTGATAAAACCTTTCATTAATTTTCATAAAACTCTATTGTGGTAGCATATTTATAAGATTTGTTTGTACTGTACCTTTGTTATTTAGTGTAAAGGAAGAAAGATGTTGATTGATTTTGAAATAAAATATTCTAATTTTAACTAAATAATTCCAGAAAAGCAATTAAAAATCTGTAACACACATATACATAAATTAAGTATAAAAATCAAATCACTTAGGCCCCATCTACATTGCCATATAAAATCTAGATTATCTGCTTTGAACTGGATTATATGGCATGTAGACTAATGTAATCCCGTTCAAAGAAGATAATCTGGATTGTATATGGCTATGTAGATGGGGACCTAGTGAAAAATGTTTTTATCATATCAAATAAGGTATTTCCTGGAAGCAGAAAAGAAGATTTGTAACCAGATGTACCTTCTGTTTAACATAACAAAATCGAAGAATTGTTATATTACCGTAAATGCTTGCAGTGCACTGTTTGATAGTTCCTTCTCTTGATCAGTAATCCCAGAAGAGATACCCGTTCCTTCATGTTTTTCTGTTCCTTGATCTAAGTAAGAAATAATTGAGAAAAGAAGAAAAGAAGGGACAATATAAGAAGATAAAAGAAATAAACACAGATCTTGAAAGATAATATTTTACTCTTGTTAGAGATATCTCACAAAAACAAGCAGAAGGGCTTTCATGTCATAACCTTGAAGTCAGATTTTGCAGCAAAAAGTTCTGGGTTTGGCCATGACATGGACAAGAGGCTGCACATAAACCAAAAATGAGATATAAAGTGAACACCTCTGATCCTCCATCTCTACATATTCAACCATCCAAGTCTTGAAATTACTTTTTTTTAAACCAAAAAGCAATCCTTGAGTTTGCCATTTTACATAAGGATGCCTTTTTAATACAACATTGTAAATTGCAGGATTTGAGCACCCACAGATTTCGGTATCCGCAGGGGATCTGGGAGAAAAATTCCAGTGGATACCAAGTGCACATACATTTTTTAAAAAATATTCTACCAGAGGAACTCAATCACGATTAAATGGCAGCAATATCTGCAATGTTTCCATTTAAAAGCCTGTGTCCTGAACTGGGGGGTCACCTTTGGAATCACCTTTGAGCCACAACATGTATATTTTTACTTTTTCTCTGGACTCTCCTACAAAGCTGGGAGGTGAGGAGCAAGCAAGGCTGGACCTACGTTGACACATAGTGCAGTTTAGATCTGCATTATATGGTCAGTGTAGACCCATGTACAGGCAGTCCACAAGTTACAAACAAGGTTTGTTCTTAAGTTGGATTTGTATGCAAGTTGGAACAGATACATTTTCTAAATATAACTCAAGCCAAATTGTGTGTGTGCATTCACACTCATTAGATAGCATAGGTAAAACTTAACACCTCTGTGGTGTTTCTTTTGCTGCCTGTGCCCGTTCAGAAGATTCATCTCACTTTCTGTCATTGTGATAATAGGATTTTGAAAAATGTGGTTTGTTTGGAAACAAGGGGCCCTTCCAAACAGACCCTATATCCCAGGATCTGGTCCCAGGTTTTCTGCTTTAAACAGGATTATGAGTCCCCATTGTCAGATAATCTGAGATAAGCAGAAAACCTGGGATCAGATATAGAGTCTGTCTGGAAGGGCCCAAGGACTGGTGGCAGAGCTTCAGTGGAGACACCTTTCCCCCATGATAACTCTTTCAGGAGTTGATTTCCCTACTGAGAAATATATTTTTCTTACTTCCTATTGTCTCACCCTTATTCTTAACTATCAGTCATTTGTAAATCGGATATTTGTAACTCGGGACTGCCTGTAATGCAGTCGAACTGCATTATATGCATCATTTAGATCCATCCCCACTGTAACTTTAGCTCCTTCTTCCTTTGCCCTCTTTCTCTCAGGCTCTGAAATGGCAAATCCTCAAACTGTGTCCAAGTTAATAAACCAACCTGGGCACAGCATATTGTTAGAGAACACAGAAATGCTGGACCACTCTAACAACTACCATGTCAGACTACACAGAAAAGCACAAGCATGTGGACTATTTCAACAGAAAAGAGCAAACCATGAAAATGAACAAACTCTGTCTACCAGATTTGTTTTTTAAACCCTCTAAATCCAGCACAGTAAATAAAGAACAACATTCAAAAACAGGTGAATTCTAGACAAGAAACAATCAGGGCCAGCTAATCACCTCCCAACAATGGATTCCCCCAGGCAAGAAGCAGCCAAGCATTGAAACTGCAAGGCTATTCAATGCTAATCTGGCCCAGTTTACTTGTCCGAATGCATCTTCCCTCTACATTCCGCCTTGCAGTTTGAGATCATCTGGAGAGACCCTGCTCTCGCCAGCATCAAATACTTCTGGCAGGGATGAGAGACAGGGCCTTCTCGGCTGTAGCCCCCCGCCTGTGGAACTCGCTTCCCAACGAGGTAAGATCGGCTTCATCCCTCCTGTCTTTTAGGAATAAATTGACAACAGGCATAAATAGCACTTTGGATATGGAATTCGACTGGAATGGTAATACGGTGGTTAATACTGTTTTATTGTTTTAATAAATGTTTTATTTATTGTTTTAATAATAATAATAATAATCTTTATTTGTACCTCGCCACCATCTCCCCAACGGGGACTCGGGGCGGCTTACATGAGGCCAAGCCCAACAACACAACAACAAAATAAAATAATCAAAAAACCAACATAATTACATAGAACATAAACTATAAACATACTTCAACCAATATATAAATACAGTAAAATAAAACCATTCATGACGCAGAACAGTGAGCATGTACAGATTAGAATAGAAAGAACAGAGATAAAAACGGGGGGGGGGGTGTGAGATAGCTGTGAGGCAAATTATTTGTGAGGGAGAAAACTCTTTCAAAATGAGGTTGAAAAAGGACCTTCGTATAAAGCGGGGGAGGAGGTGTGTACTCAAAGCAAATATTGAGGGTGAATGGTAGCATGAGATTATATGATTAATCTCTAAAAGAGCAGCGGAAGAGCCAGGTATTAAGATTCTTCTTGAAACTCTCTAAAGTGGGGGGGTTGCCTAATCTCACCAGGCAGTGCATTCCATATGGGGGCACTGAGGAAAAGGCTCTCTATCTTGTTTTAATTGTTGTTATATTGCTTTGTTATATTTAATGGCATCAACTGTGCCAAATGTAAGCTGCCCTGAGTCCCCCTTCGGGGGTTGAGAAGAACGGGGTAGAAATACTGGAAATAAATAAATAGCCAAGGTGATCAATTGCAGCATTCACACTTGCCTCAAGCAGACAAGTTTTCTCCCACCCTGAACATTTCACATTTATATAAACCCCACTTGCCTAGTTTCCAAGAAACCTCAAAACCTCTGAGGATGCCTGTCATAGATGAGGGTGAAACGTCAGGAGAGAATGCTACTGAAACATGGCCATACAGCCTGGAAAACTCACAGCAACCTAAACTGTTTTGGACTCCAACTCCCAGCTGCTTGGGCCAATGATCAGGGATTCTGGGAGCTGAAGTCTAAAACAACTGAGCGACCAGGGCTTTAAAGGGACTTGAGATTTCCTTGACCAGGTGTGCTCATTAGGTCGATCGCGATCGGTGGCGGAACTGGTCGATAGCAGCCAGACCGAGCAGCGTAGCCTGGAGGAGGGAGGAAGCAGGGAGGAGAAGGAGGACAGAGCGCAGAGGGAGGAAGGGGTGAGAGAAGGAGCGCCAGCCAGCCATGCCCCTCTCGTTCCCACCAAAAGAGTAGGGAAAATGGCGCGCGTGATGTCACGCCGCCGTGACATAACACGCACCCATTTTCCCTACCTTTTGGCAGGAACGAGAGGGGCGTGGCTGGCTGGCGCTCCTCTTCTTGCAGCGCCCCCTCCTTCCCTCTGCCCTCCTACTTCTCCCCTCGCCTGCGTCCATTGCTTGCAGGCGAGGGGATTGGGCCTGGGCGGCAAGCGGTTTTGCGCTGCCCCTCATGCGAGGCAGGGAAGGGAGGCTACGAAGCCCCTGGAGCGCTTCCTGGCCGTCCTCCTCGCTGCCAGCCGGCACGGCGTGACTCTGCTCCGCAAGGTAAGTGAACTATACATCCCAGCAACTCCAACTCCCAAATGTCTTGGTCTATTTTCCCCAAATTTCCCCAGTGTTCACATTTGGGCATATTGAGGATTCGTGCCAAGTTTGGTCCTGATCCATCATTATTTGAGTCCACAGTGCTCTTCTGGATGTAGGAGAACTACAACTCCCAAACTCAAGGTCAATGCCCAGCAAACCCTCTCAGTACTTTCTGTTGGTCTCATGAGAATTCAGTGCGCCAGGTTTGGTTAAATTCCATATTTGGTGGGAGTTCAGGATGATCTTTGATTGTGGGTTGACTAGAAATCCGAGCAACTACAACTCCCAAATGACAAAATCAATGGCTTCAAACTACAAGAAAGGAGATTCCCCCTGAACATGAGGAACAACTTCCTAGCTGCGAGAGCTGTTCAGCAGTGGAACTCTCTGCCTCAGGGTGTGGTGGAGGCTCCCTCTTTGGAGGCTTTTAAACAGAGGCTGGGTGGCCATCTGCCTGAGGTGCTTTGATTGTGCTCCTGCTGCATGAAGGCAGAAGATGGTGGTTATTAATATGATGATGGCTCAGGGGATTGCAGGGAGAATGCCAGGCGGAGAGAGGCCGAAGGGGCCTGGGCTGGCCTTCCCTCCCTCCCTCGCCGGCCTCGCCTCTTTGTCCTCACCTCCGCCTCTGTCCGCCGCCATGGGCTTGCTCTACTGAAGGCTCCCGAGGTCGGTGAGGCCTGGGCGGACTCCACGGAAAGGCCTCCCGCCTGAGGGAAAAGTGAGGAGACGGGAATCAAGCAAACCAATTCCGCCCCCTCAGCGCCTGACCCGGAGGTTCTTCTCCTTCTTCTCCTTCCGGTTTGGGGAAGAGGAGCTTCTCTAGCACCGAACGTCTCCTCGCTGTTCCCGGCGCAGGGAGGCGTCACGTGCGTAAAACCTGCAGTGGGCGGGGCTAGGAGCTTTCCAAGCTCAAGTGGGCGTGGCCGCCAGGAAAAGAGAGGAGAGACCCGGATGTTTAGCTTACTTGGGAATCGCAAGTATGAGCAAACTTGGGCCCTCCATGTGTTTTGGACTTCAACTCCAAAACACCTGGAGGGCCCAAGTTTGCCCATGCCTGATCTATACTGAAAGATTAATGTAGTTTACACCATTGGGGGCTCCTTGTATGATATACTGGTAATGTATTATATATGGTGTGGTATAATAATATAATATAATAATATTATAATATATAATGATTGTATATTATATCTATGTATATAATAAAAGTCAGTGTTTGCGGTCGAGCGACGGGAGGAATATGTGCCAGCGTTTCGATTGGCTGCCACTCTGGGATTATTTGCATAAATGGCTCTGACTGGCCACCCACCCAACATTCCAACACTCCTAGGCAGCACAGAGAGGAAGGAAAGGGCCGGAGGCAGACAGAAATGGCTGGAGTTGAAGTTAGCCAGTTGACAGTTTTTTCTGTTGGAAATGGAATGTTCAGTACCTTCACCAACACTGCAGCCCCTATACATAGAGGGGAAATGAAAGGCCTCAGGCAGTCAGCCACTGCGGCCCACAGCAATGACGGATCAGGACCAAACTTGCCAAACGGGCCCAATGGCCCACTTCACAACCTGGTGTGGTTTAGGGCAGGCTGGGCCACTAATAATGGGTTTTGCAGTACCTTCACCTCATTCACTTTCCAAACAACACTGTAGCCCCTATACATCACAGACCACGCCCAAAATTGACAGCAAGGCTTCCTTAACTTGATTTGCCTGACTAGGCGTCAGCTCATGGAATATTGTTAGGCTTCCTCAACTTGGTTTTCCTGACTAGGCCCCCAACAATGACAACAAGATCAAACTTTGCACACAGACCCCCAAAGTGCCCCCTACATCCTGGTGCAGTTTGAGGGAGGACGGACCATGGATGATGGGAGGTGCAGTACTTTAATTCACTAGAGCACTGTGGCCCACACCAATGACAAACTATGGCACACAATGCCTTCCTCAAATAACCTGGGCACCGCCGGGTCCCCAAGCTAGTATTACATATATTACTAACAATATTGCCATTGTGGTAATATTGTTAGTAATATATTTATTTATTTATTTATTATTCGAGCTTCTATGCCGCCGACTTCCCGAGGCTCGCGGCGGCTTACAGGAGCCGAAGGGCACAGTAAAGTACAGGCAATAAACAGTTAAAAACATTTAAAAACAACAGCAGTAAAGCAATTAATAACACAGTTAAAACAATGAACAGCACATCATCCTCAGAAGAATGAATAGATGGCGGGGCATGGGCAGGACTTACTCACCAAAGGCCTGCTTAAACAGGTATGTTTTACAGGCCCATCTAAACGGGAGCAAGTCCTTCATAGCCCGAGTTCCGGCCGGGAGGGCGTTCCACAGCGTAGGTACTATGACAGAGAACGCCCTCCGGCGGGTAGCAGTCAACCTTGCGAATTTAGCTGAAGGTATCTCCAGGAGATTGGAGTCCACAGACCGAAGTGATCTCAGAGGGCAATATGGGGTGAGACGGTCCCTCAAATACGCTGGCCCCAGGCCGTGTAAGGCCTTAAAGGTAAGAACCAACACTTTGAATGTGATCCGGTGCTCAATTGGCAGCCAGTGCAGATCCTGCAAAACAGGTGTTATGTGGGCGCCAGCTGGCGTGCCAGACAGGAGCCGGGCGGCAGTGTTCTGCACTAGCCTGAGCTTCCGGGTCACCGACAGAGGAAGGCCAACGTAGAGCGCGTTGCAGTAATCCAGCCTTGAGATGACCGTGGCTTGGATCACCGTGGCCAGATCGCTCCGGGAGAGATAGGGGGCCAGCCTCCTTGCCTGTCGCAGGTGAAAAAAAGCGATCTTGCTGACCGCAGAGACCTGGGCCTCCATGGTCAGCTGGGAGTCCAAATGGACCCCCAGGCTCTTTACGGAAGGCGATGGGCATAGCGCCGCACCGTCCAGGCTCGGAAGCTGGATATCTACATCACCCGGGCGACCCAGCCACAAGATCTCCGTCTTCACCAGATTCACCCTCAACCTACTGGCTCGCAGCCATCCAGTAACGGCTTCGAGGCAGTGTTGGAAATTATCGGGGACGGAACCCGGCCTGCCCCCATCCTCAGAATGAGCTGGGTGTCGTCAGCGTACTGGTGACACTCCAGCCCATAACTCCGCACCAGCTGTGCAAGCGGCTGCATGTAGATGTTAAATAACAGGGGGGAGAGAATGGCCCCTGGGGGACCCACAAAGTAGTGGGGAGCCCTCGGAGACCACTCGCCCCTCCTCACACGCTGAGACCGCTGGTGGAGGAAGGAGGCCAGCCATTTAAGGGCTGTCCCCCTCACTCCAGCCACGGCCAGGCGGTGGATCAATAGATTGTGGTCGACCGTGTCAAACGCTGCCGTGAGGTCCAATAACACGTGAGGTACAATATATATGTAAGATATAATATACAATCATATATTATTATATTATTCTACAGTATTTATATATATACACACACACACACATACACACACACACACACACACACATTTGTACCCCCCGTCCTTCTCAACCTCCAGCATGGCTTCCAACAGGAAACTATTCAATGTTTTATATTCAATATAATATACAATATTAATATTGTGCTATGCTAATAATATATACATATAACAATATAATCTATATAAAAACGCTCTTAGTTTTTAGTGACATCACAACTCAAAATCTGCTGGATGAATTTGCTGCCACAAGATGCCTACTAACCCAGGGAGTAACCATTACTCAAAACATTGATTTTGTCATTTGGGAGTTGTAGTTTCTGGGATTTATAGTTCACCTACAATCAAAGAGCACTCTGAACTCTACCAACAATGGAACTGAACCAAACTTGGCACACAGAACTCCCATGACCAATAGAAAACACTGGAAGGGTTTGGTGGGAGTTGTAGTTCACCTATATCCAGAGAGCACTGTGGACTGAAACAATGAAGGATCTTTAGACCAAACTTGTCGCAAATACTCCATATGCCCAAATATGAATACAGATGGAGTTTGGGGAAAATAGACCTTGACATTTTGGAGTTGTAGTTACTGAGAGTTATAGTTCACCTACAATCAAAGAGCATTCTGAACCTCACCAACAATAGAATTGGGCCAAATTTCCCACACAGAACGACCATAACCAACAGAAAATATTGCGTTTTCTGGTGGTCTTTGGCAACCCTTCTGACACCCCCTCGCGACCACCCAGGGGTCCCAACCCGCAGTTTGAGAAATGCTGCCTTGAGGCCATCCAGTCCAACTCCCTTCACCAGGGCAAGAAAACATCATCAAAGCCCTCCTGACAAAGAGCCATCCAGCCACAGATATAGATTTTTTTTTTGGTTGTGTCAGGAGCGACTTGAGAAACTGCGAGTTGCTTCTGGTGTGAGAAAATTGGCTCTCTATAAGGTCATTGTCCAGGGGACGCCTGAATGTTTTGATGTTTTTACCATCCTTGTGGAAGGCTTCTCTCATGTCCCCGCATGAGGAGCTGAAGCTGATAAAGGGAGCTCATCTGCGCTCTCCCTGGATTCGAACTTGCGACCTGTCAGTTTTCAGTCCTGCCAGCACAGGGAAGTTTATAAGAACATAAGAACATAAGAAGAGCCATGCTGAATCGGGCCTCAGCCCATCTAGTCCAGCATTCTGTGTCACACAGTGGCCCACTAGTTGTACACAGGGATCTCTAGCAGAAAGGAGGGCAAAACCCTCACCTGCTCCCGACCCCCCACAACCAGTACCCGGGGAAATCCTGCCTGCCTCCATCAACACAGAGGTGGCACTTGGATGTCCATTTCAGTAGCTACTGATTCCCTTGGTATCCATGAATCTGTCTAATCCTGCCTTGAAGCTGTCCAGGCTGACCGCTGTCACAACCTCCTCTGGAAGTTTAACCCACTGGGGGCTCCGTCACAGATATAGATAGATAGATAGATAGATATGATTCACGCACACACGTACACACACACATATATATGTCTATGTATATGGCAGGTATATTACCATAGATTTGAAAGGGACTCCTAAAGAAGTACACTTATATGTTGCATGTTCCAGAGTAGGCAAACCAGACAATCTCTACATCAACACTGAGAAAGAAACAAGAAATACTGTTTCTCCACAAGCTTAAAGAAATTACATATATTAGAAACAATCACTTTCTCATTATTTTCCAGATCCCCAGACTGGGCCGCAGCAATGCGATGCATCTTTAGAGGCCTCTAATTCATGCACGTCACCATAAATTGAAGCTGATGACAGCTAACAACAACAAAAAGGGGATTAAAGAAAGTCATGGAGGGTAAAGCTGCCCCAGTATATATTAATCATGATGATGCTGCGGCAAGCTACTTCCACTATCAGAGTCTAGCCTTCACTCCATGTATTATGGTCACTTACGTGCCATTAATGCTTGAAAATATCTGCAAAATTTAATCACTGGGTTAGATATCCTTACTCAGGTTCTGAAAAAGTGCAGAGAAAGAGCTGACTCATGAAACAGTTGCTGGGCTGGTTTTAGCTGTGTTTCTATTATGTTAAAAGTGCTCTTTCCACTAGGTGGCATTATGCTGCAGGTTAGTATGCATTTTTAATTTTAAAAAGTTATCTGAATAGCACATTTATTCTGGATTGAACGTTGCCTTTGGAGAGTGACCATCTATCCCATTTCTGTTTGTTCCATCTACAATGTTGCCCTTATGATGCACTTTCCCCCGTCCTAAACTAAAAGCCTAACCTCACTGTTCATTCTTTTTGGGCCCCTCTCAAATACATTTTTTTCTACTCTTACCTCATCCAGGGTTTTATAATTTTATCTTGTCCATTCGGCCAGCCCATGTGTTCAATTTTATATTATGTTATTTGGGTTTGGTTTTTTTGCTTCTGTATGTATTTTACTGTGATGTAATTTTTGTTGTTTGCACTTTGTATTTTATTTTGCTGTATTGTATCTTCATGCTTGGCCTCATGTTAGCCACCCTGAGTCCCCTTCGGGGAGATGGTGGCAGGGTATAAATAAAGATTATTATTATGTTATTTTCATGCAATGAAATGTATCACTTCACCTACATCAATGATGGGGAAACTTTGGCTTTGCAGATATGGTACTGCAGCTCCTTATATTAGGTATCCTGGCAAAGGGTGATGGCAGTGGTACTTGAGACACAGATTTAAGTAAGTTAGCAGGAAATTGTTAGTGAGTTTAGTGGAACATTAATAAACTGTAAAATCTTCAATTGCAATTAGAAGAGAAGAATAAGAAAAATAAATTGTCATTAGATGCTGGATTAAAACACTTGTCAGAATTAAACTGAAAAGTACTACCAGTGATTTAATGTCTCACTCTGCTCTTCCGTTTCCCCTTGTTTTAGCTTTGGAAATAATACATTTTTGGAAACCACATTTTTCATCCACCTCAATAAACCCTCCTCACTTTCTTTAATTTTCTCTCTCCTTTATCTCCTTCCCCTTTATTTCACTTACTAGAGCCCTTCAAAAGTCATAGGGTTCCATGTTTCCTGGGGCAAATGTACTGCTCCTATTTGGTGTCTGATGCAAGCCTTTTAAAGCTGCTCTTAACACATTAAAATGTTATAAACTTGGAATTAACTTAGTCACAAACTAAGATAAGTGTTATGGATTTAGTGACATAAACTTGATATGTTCCCAACCCTGGGGGACTAAAATTAAGCAAATATCCCTGAGAAAGGTAAACTGTGTGATGGAATGGAAATCACGCATAGTTCACATCTTTACCAATCCACACACTGTCTTGCTAGAGAAAAGATATGCTATGCAGATTATCAATAAAGAATAAGGTGTTTACTCTTTGTTATTCAGAGCAACATATATACAGTCATGTAAACAGTTGCATTGACTCACACAATGTCCGTCCTTTGAGAGAGATTCAAATGGTTCTTGGGTGTTCATGTGAGAGATCTTCTTCCAGCAGCCAAGAAGCAAAAATAATACTGTCTTCACAAGCTCCTGCACAGAAAACTTAAACATGTAACGGTTGTAAAACCTCACAGGCTCAGCTAGCTTCTGGGAGTAACCCAGCCAATCAGCTTTGTGCTTTGCATTTTTCAGTTAACACACTCACCAACTGATATTTACATGCTCCAACAAACTGTGTAAGCGTCTTACCATCACCTCTCATTTAATTAATAACCTAACTAAAAAATTAAGTTAATGTTGACATTCTAGCTTAAATCAATCATTTTAATTTTTTTTAATTATTTACCCTTTTATCTTTAAAAAAATCCAACTTAATTGATTTTAGTTTCTATCCCTGTTCTAATCTATATACTGTAACACAAACATGCACAGCACTCTGGTATATTTAATAATAATATAGGAAATGGGATTTCTGCAGATATAGTCTATCACACAAACTTCAGACATTCCCTCTCCTACATAACTAATAAAAATATAGACGCCCTTTCCTCTTTTTCACATGATTTTGGGTTGCCTTTCAAATACTGCCTCTCTAGTTAGGCTTGATCTGGTAAAGTAATTTTGGAGAAGAAAGTGGGCCTGCATGATCCAGCTAACCTCAGCTTTACAAAAACACATTTGTGGATTTAATTTTTATGGAGTTGATTATTCATGGATTTGATTAATATGATATCTAGGTCTTGGCAGAAGTTGACCATAGAGTTGCATTGGGGAACTTCGAGATTCTGATCAAGTTGTTCTCTTGGGTAGCAAACATAACTTTTTAAAAATTCACATTTTCCCATTTTCATAAGGGTCCTTAACAAATGTAGAAGAGCTGATAGTATTTCTAAGTATTTATTTAAATCATATCCCACATTTTCACCTCCCTCTCCCAGGTAGTTATAAATAGAATCATAAAATATGCATTAGAAATAAAATCTTAAGACATAACAGAAATAAAAATGCAACAATAACAGACACCCAACTAGTTGGACTCCCCACTTCCAGCAGCAACCTTGAGTTTCTATATTGGCAAAAAGGAATGATAAAAATTAAGTACATAAAGAGATTATAAAGTGATTAAAAATTTGCCTCTGAATAAAGAACTGAGACAGAACAAATCCTTACCTAGGGAGTTCCACTAGAAGTTGCTTTAAAGCTCTTCTCTTGTATCCTTGCCAGATAGAGATGTGCATGTTTTGAACTACTAAACAATTACCATGCAATTTAAATGAGAAATTACTTTCTGAGTTAATTCCTTCTGCTTTCTATTTCAACAAATATAGGCAACTAATTGTACTTGTGCACCCCTGGCTGGAATAAGCACATTTGTTTAGGTGTAAATACAGAATGTCTGAGAAATTTCATATTGTAACTCTGCTCTGCATTAGCTCCTGAATGTATGTGTCATGTGGGAGAAAAGGGCGGGGAAAGGGAGTCAAGAAATAAACATCTCACCATGTCACAAATCCAATTATCAGTGACAGGGCTAGTAAAGTCAAGTGAGTAACGCTGGCTAAAAGCAGCTTTGTGTTTGGCATCTCACTAGAGATTGCTAGAGACCGGTTGTACAAAGGGGGATAGAACACCAGGATTTGTAGTATATACCATACTATGTCACCGTACCTTTTCCAGCATTCACCTATGATGGAGATGAGGAAGAAATCCAGTCCCTCAGAAACAAAATATCTATTTCTGCTGCACTTGAACTAGAAAGCAGAATTAATGTCTGGGTGGAGTCAGTCATAACCACAAGACAGCTCAGATTTAAAGGGAGCTTTAGGCAAAGCTCAGCTAATAGCCCTGGAAGAGGCACTTCTTGACCATATGTCCAACTCAGAAAATCACTCTGCCCTGATATTTCAATTTCTCTTTCCCTAAAGAAAAATACATTTGGACTGACTGAAATAAGGCAATTTAAATAATTAATATCGTTCCTCAATTGCTTTTAATAAGGATTGTGTGTTGGGGAAGAAGGGAAAAATCAAAATCTCCTCCTCCTGGGCAGTTCTACCTATAATGCAGTTCAAAGCTGGCTCCAGAGCAGGGTGTCCACAAAATGCACCCCACCCCCGCCACATGGATGCATCAAGCATCAAGCCAGCAATAGCATGTTTTAAAAACTTCACCAGAAAATCTGGAACAAGGTAGATAATGTGCTGCAGTTGGATCAGAGTATATGCCACGCAGGGCTTGAAACCAGGATGGAAAATTTGGTGTGCTTGTCAGGACACCTCTAGTGCTGAAGCACATTAAAAATGCTGAAACAGGACTGGCTGGAAGGCAAACAATTACTCCCCTTGGAGAGAAAAAAACATATTATTCCCATGGTAATGCTTGCTTTTCATCCTTTTGTTTTTATTTCTTGTCCCTTGCTATGGTCAAGTGCTGATATCAAACTGACATGGGTATGCGTATGTGCATGAGTGCATCTCAGCAGACCAAGTACAAATACCCCTCTGCATTTTTGGGTGGATGTTTAGCATGGATGCTGCAATTCCTGTATTTAGGTTCTGATTCACAATCAACAGATAATGTGGCCACCATCCCAGCCTTGAACCAGATCCTGGGGTGTTTGTGTAGATACTACACAACAAAACAGACTTGTTTAAATCCACTTCTAAACTGGATTATTGTGTCTGTGTAGAACCACCCCATTGCATATGTTGCCTTTCCAAGATTCTGTAAATATCTGGAGAAGTGAATACAGTTCATAACTATGGATCCTTAATCCACAGATTCAACCATGAATTACTTTAAAATATTAAAAAACAACTCCAAAAAGTAAATCTTGATTTTGTCACCCTATATAAGGGATATCATTTTACTCTGCCACTGAGCATCCATGGATTTTGAAGCCAAATTCCAGTGGAGATACCAAGGGCCTATGGGCTTAATTTGGTACTTAATATAATATAATATATTGTATATACATATATTGATAATATTATAATGTAATACAATATAATACTAGTACTAATAATATGATATTATAATTATATATTTTATATTACATGTAATATTACTAATAATATTACAGTATAATGTTATAGTACAATGTAATATATAATATTAATATTGCGCTATGGCAATAATATAATAGATTGTATTTACATTTTACTTGTAAGCCGCTCTGAGTCCCCTTTGGGGTGAGAAGGGCGGCATATAAATGTCGTAAATAAATAAATAAATACTATCAAAAGCATCATGAAATATTATTCATGATATTTTGCTGGAAGATTTAATCAGCAGTATACCTCTATAAATCACTTACATATCTGGGTAATATAAGTTTGTGTTGTCCTGCATTATGAAAACTATTGCATCCCAATTTCAGACTGTTTATATTCAAGATTAAATATGTTGAGGCTCTTGTCTGCTCAGTCCTCTGAGTAGAAAGCCTTGTTTTCTAATCCCAGATAATGCTCAGTATCACAACGAGTACCAGTAGCCAATCAAGGTTTATGCACATGCTCGGTTGTACTCTCATTTATTCTATACACAGAGTTCCACAATCAAGTCTTTCCTTTTAAAAAGTATATGACACAATTGAATCCTGATAATAACCCCTTAACCCCACTCTCATGGGCTTACTCTTATTAGTTCATTATATGGTGCCAGTTATTGAATGGCAGATATTATCCAATATATTTTGCTGCCTGAAACAGAACGGTAAATGGTGCCTCCTACTCATTAAATAATAATAATAATAACAATAACAATAATTTATTTATTTATACCCCGCCACCATCTCCCTGAAGGGACTCGGGGTAGATTACATGAGGCCAAGCCCAATGATACAAAGGTGAGTACTATAAGCTGCCCAAGTCATTTTGACACATAAGTCAGTAAATTTCTCCAATTTCTGGCAGAAAAGCCGCAATAACAATGCAAACAACTAACAATTTTCCATGACATCCAAAAACCATCTACTTTAAAGAAAGATTAGGTAGAAAGGACTGTGAAATATTTTCTGTTAGGATGATGATTAAATTGTTGAAGACATTTGCTGACATTGTTATTAAACTATATAGTAAGTAGTCTTTTAAGTAATACTATGTACAGTAGTAAGATGTATTGTACTAGAGCAGGGCTGTCCAACATCTTCGGGCCCAAGGGCCGGAATGCAGGTGACGGATCACCTTGGGGGCCGGAGCGGAGGGCGTGGCTGCTCGCGGGGGCGTGGCCGCAGTGGGGGCGTGGCTGCTCGTGGGGGCGGGCCGCTCCGCCCTGGTGCGCATGCCCAGCGTCCTGCGTGGCCCGCCCATTTTTCGGGCGGGGTGACGCAGGCGCCACGCCTGACGTCACCCAGCCCCATCGAAAAGGGGCGGGTCGCGCAAGATACCGGGATTGCGTGCCAGGGCAGGATCGGCGAGCCGCCCTCCGCCATGTCCTTGACTCTTGCAGCGGCCGCGCCTGAAGGAAGGTAAGCCCGGGAGCTTACCTTCCTTCAGGCGCCGCTGCAAGAGTCAAGGACACGGGCGGAGGGCGATCCTCCCTGGCCCAAGCCAGGAAGCCCCGCGCGGAAGGCGGGGGGAATGCCCTAGGGCATCTGACTTGGCCGCCCTCCGCCTCCTCCTCACGTCAGGGCGCCCCCCCTCGCGCCCCCGAGATCGAAATTTTTCAAAAAAAATTCAATTTTTTTTAAAAAAACCCCTGATGTCTTGCAGGGGGTTAGGGGGCCGTGGGGAAGGGGCTTGGGGGCCGTGTACGGCCCCAGGGCCGCCAGTTGGACAGCCCTGTACTAGAGGGCACATATATGGTACTAATTCTTGGCACATGGGGGGGGGATTACTGTTCCCCCACATCAGATAGGCTGAGATACACTAATGACCAGTATGACATCATTGTAATCCTCAGTCCTGGTTTTCTTTCATAGTTATTTTTTTCTGAAAAGAAATGACTGCTTGAAATTATGACGGTCAAATAGAGACAAAATAATTTATCTTGCTTTACTCATATTGATTATTCTGGTCTTAAACTGGCAAAACGAAAGAGCCTGCTTTTATGTGTTCCTTATGTATGTTCAAGGCTTGTACCTCCATTAAGAAGGATTTTTACAAGTGCATCTAATTATTTTTAATAAACTGTATTTTAATATACCAGCCATAATAATTTTACACCAAACCGAGTTTTATATATAACATATTTTATTTCTTAACGCAACGAAGTGATTTTCAATCTTTAAAGGTGGTTGATGTTCCACATGTTGTTGTTTCAAAAAATATTTAATGGAGGGGAGACTCCTCTCATGTCTTCAAAATGTCTGGACATTTTACATCTTAGCTCACAAGCACTGTTTTGGAGCACAAGAAGCAAGTGGATGGAAGGAGATTCTGTGAAGCAGTCAACTCTCTCTCTCTCTCTCTCTCTCTCTCTCTCTCTCTCTCTCTCTCTCTCTCTCTCTGTGGGTATGGTAAGGGTTCAAGACCCATCAAAAGATGGAGAGGCCCTTTCACCAAGAGGTTAAAGTCCCCCTTTGCATGTCATGAACAAAATAATTAATGTAAGTAAAAATACTTATCTGATTTATACATATATAAGGTAAGTAGAAATACGTAAAAATAAATCAGGTATAAATTCAGGGCAGGTTTGGGGCCAAAATTATGGATTTGATATAATCCATAGATATAATCTATAGATATGTTGAGGATCATTCTGCAGAGAGGGGGGGGGGGGGAGAGAGACAGAGAAGAGGCAATGTAACCACAAAGGAACAGCTGCCTCTGGCCAATGCCAATGTCTTTTTTTCCAGATATTAAAAAAAGGCAGAAGTGGCATAGAAAGTAAAGGGCAACACACTGAGGGATTCCAAATAATTCACTTGTATTGAGCTTCCAAATAAGCACTGTTTTATCAATATTATTTACAAATATTATACAACACAAATGAAAATACCAAAGTATATAGTCACACAACTCACATATACAATATATCTTCAGACCCAATGGTCAAATAAATTTGACCCCGTTGGCCCAATTAAATCAAAAATAAAGGCAATAAATCCTAGGTGTCCGTTGGTATGGCGTGAGTTCCAATGCGTAAATTCCCTCCGTTTGTTGTATTCCGCTGGGCAACCAAATGAACTAGACAAATGAAATATAAACATGTACAATAGTATCCCATATACACAAAAAGAAGATAGTAACCAAAGCTCACTCACGCAAAATGCTAGCGCGCTGCTTAAGTGCCTAGGCGCAAACTTCAGAAAGTCACACAATTTTCATTGAGGCCTAGTGGTTGCTCGCATGTTATAAATCATGTCTGCGTGCGGTGGTACTGTCCTTTTGTGACTTAAAGTCTGGCACTGTCATGTACAGTTTAAATGTTTATACAGGAAAGTGTCTTCATTGCCTGATAAAATTCGATTTTTATGTTCTCTAATCTTTTCCTTAAAGATCTTTTAATGGTAATATTTTTGGACAAGAGCAAATAAATTTTCCGAGCGCAGATGAAGAACTGTTCGTGGCCCGTATTGTCAGGCAGTATTATAAGGTGATACAAAAACATCAAAGGCATGTGTGATAAATCCTAGGTGTCCCTGAAAATCTATTTACTTATTATTTTGCTTTGACTTGAAAAAGATTGAGTTCAGGCAATGAAGACACTTTCCTGTATACGCGTAAATTCCACGTTTGTTGTATTCGACCAAATGGGCAGTTCACCCACACTTTGGGTTAATCCTTCTTCAGACTCTGCCCCTCCCTATGTTTTACCAACCCATATTTATTTCGATCCTCTCTTGGTCGGTAACCCAGAAGAAGGATTAACAGGGTGGCCCCAGGAGTTATGGAGAGATGCACTAGACTGGAATACAAATTTATTTTGTCTGAAAATATAATTGAGTGTGTGACAGTGTGACTTTGGTATTTTTGTAATATAACTTTTGTGTTGATAATATTGATAAAAACAGTAGATAGTAACGATAGATAGTAACTGCACTGCATTGAATAATAGAAAGTAAAGGGAGCTGGTACTTCTTTTAGGTTCTCTAAGGACAAATTAAGCTCTCATATTTCATCGCTCTACTCAGAGACTATTCCTTTTTTGATCAGCATTGAAGTACAGTATGTACATTGACACGTGGAAAGGTGAACCCGGTTTTTGTGTCAACTTTTTGTCTAAAATTTCTATATTGTAATGAAATTATGTAACACAATGATTATGGCTGGGTTAATTGTGAGCCAATGATATAATGGTTTAAGTGTTGAACTACAATTCCAGGAGACCAGAGTTCACGGAAACCACTTAGGTGAACTTGAACAAGTCGCATTCTCTCAGTCTAAGAGAAAGGCAATAAAAACATCTTCTGAATAAGTGTTGCTCATAAAACTCTATGACAGAGTTGCCATATGACAGACTTGACTACAAAGCACAAAACAATAATAAACTTCTTTAAGAAAGCAACATTTTTAAAAAAATCAAATCAATTATTTTTGGAAGGGCTGAACCAACACTTAAAGTATTGATTAACTATATTATTTTCATATATGTGCTTATCTAACTCCAAAAAATGTTAAGGTTTCAATTGTAGTGATCTAATAATGCTTGAACCTCAACTCACAGATTACTAAACAAACTAAAAATTAAATAGATCAGACATGTTTTAATCCCTTGTTGCCATGTATGCCTTAACAACTGCAGAAAACAGATATTCATGTGACCATGAAACTCATTAGAAAACCGCCAACAGCTAAATTTAACAGTGGCAATATCTGATCCTTATGTGAAAATAAATCAAGAAATAAAAGCTGTTTCTGTCTTAGCAACAATAATGCTTTTATAACTTTCTGCTGATACCCAGCCAAAGGGTGTGACTGGTGTATAAAATATCCAGGATTGTATTATGAATTTAAAAACTAAAAATAAATAAATATAACCCTATTTGGTTTGGGATCTAGAACTCTGAAAAAATGGTTAATTACACTCTCTTATTTTTGAGTAATATTAGGGCCCATAACACAATTTTGTTGCTGAAAGCTATTTTTTTCCCAGCTTAATGTTGAAAATACTTTCAGTCATTCAAATGTTCTTCCTTTCAAAATTAAATAAGGACTGCATGCAATTTTGTTGGAAAATATTCCACTTGCATATATCATGGTATGGATTTGGCTCTATTTTGGTTCATTTCTTGAATTCATTATAATTATTACTCTAAAATAGAGTTGAAAAATTTAATGGGATTGATCAAAAGGCTTTATCCCACCAGCCTGTTGTCTCACCACAATCTCATTGTTTAAGCAAATGGAGGCCTACCAGCATCAAAACAATGACTTCAATGCCTTTTCTCCAATAGCACTATTGTGCCACTTCAGCAATGCACATTCCCAAAATCAGTCTTCTGGACTAACTTGCTTGATCCTGCCTTCCTATCCATGTTCACTGTACATAGTTAATGCTTGCTGTTTCATTTTTTTTAAAAAAAATGCTGCAGTCATGCAATTGCATCATTTAATGCTTCTTGCAAATGGAGAGCCATGGTATAATTGCAAAATTCTGTCCCCACCCAAACAAATTAAAACTAAAATAAAACCTGAGAACAGAGTAAAGCTTCATGACTTCACCTTGCTTGGGTATAGTGAGGGCAAGAAAAGGAGAACCACACTTACTCATAGCACATGACTGCCAAAATATCCAGACAGCACAGGAATGAAACAATCACAACAGGAAAAAAAATTGAGTAGCAACACAGAACAAAACCTATTAAAATCCACAATAAGCCAATCATATGATAAAATCCTAAATGCTGACTTGTCAGAAATGTATTCAGTTAAACTTCTCTAGGTGGGACTAACAATTAGATTTAGTCAATGTTTTAAGAGGCATGACTTGCTTCCTTTCCTCATCACTCAAGCAGGATCCATTTTAAATCTGGTTTCTGTCTCCTGAAAAATTCTGAGGTTTGTAGTTTAGTGAGGCCCAGGACCTTCCCTGGCTGAGCCGTTTAAAGGTCCCTCCCTAAATTACAAGCTCCAGAATTCTGCAGGAGGCAAAAACTGTATTTAAAGTGGATCCATGCTCTAGTGCAGTGGTTTTCAACCAGTGGGCCTCCAGGTGTTTTGGCCTACAACTCCCAGAAATCCCAGCCAGTTTACCAGCCGTTAGGATTTCTGGGAGTTGAAGGCCAAACCATCTGGGCACCCACAGGTTGAGAACCACTGCTCTAGTGTGATGTGGTCCTTACAATACATAGGTAGCCTTGGGACGAGGTCAGGAAGCATGCATTTCGATTTTGCAGTGAGCCCTCCACTCACTAAGACCACAAATCACACTAAGGCTGCTTCTACACAGCTATTCAGATTGAACAGGATGTGGATTAAGTAAACCCTGTTCCCTGTGGAGCACCTACACAGGCACCTCAGTAACCGACTGGAAGCTGGGATAGTCGCTACAAAGATCCACTGATTGCAAATCAATCTGATCCATGGAGTATTTTTTTCCCTGCCTCATACAGTGAGATGCGCTGATAAGAAGCAGCCTGTTCAATGAGGATCAGCGCCAGACCAGAATAGTATATTCCCAGAATCAGGCTGCCTCTTTGACCTGGGCCTCATCTATACACTGCCATATAATGTAGTTCCAAACTGTTTTATATGGTACTAGCTGTACCCGGCACGCGTTGCTGTGCCCTTTTTAGGAGATGCGAGAAAGTCCAATCATCCATGGTGTGTCCTCCTCTAAACTGCAGTTGGATGGAGTGTGGGTCATGGGGGGCATGGTGTGCCAAGTTGGGTCTTGATTGGTCTTGGTTCTGGGCCACAGTGGTCTGTGGGGAATGATGGGTTTTGAAGTACTACAAATCCCATTTTCCATGGTGGTACTTCAAGTCCCATCATGCATGGTCGGGGCTCTGTGTGCCAAGGTAGGTTACTGTAAATTCAGGCCATACACAATGTCCCATGAGCTGAGGCCTAGTTAGGAACAGGAAATTAATGAAGCCTTACTGCCAATTCAGGCCATACACAATGTCCAATGAGCTGAGGCCTAGTCGGGAGAATCAAGTTAATGAAGCCTTACTGTCAATTCAGAGCGTAAACAGCTTCCCAGTAAGTGAGGGCTAGTTAGGGAAATCAAGTTAATGAAGGCTTACTGTCAATTCAGAGCGTAAACAGCTTCCCAGTAAGTGAGGGCTAGTTAGGGAAATCAAGTTAATGAAGCCTTACTGTCAATTTAGAGCGTAAACAGCTTCCCAGTAAGTGAGGGCTAGTTAGGGAATCAAGATAATGAAGCCTTACTGTCAATTTTGGGCGTGGTCTGTGATTTTTCGGTTGGAAGTGATTTGGGTGTTTTTGTGTTGGGGATTGGCTTAGGCCTTTTCCTTATTCTGTTTTGGCAGTTTATTATGGATCGGAATTTTCATGTTGGTTGGCCAGTGCAGCAGTTATGCAAATCCGCCCTTATTGGCAGCCAATCATGTTGTTCAGAATGTAGAGGCTGGGTGAGTCTTTGGCTGCCCCGGAGGATGCTGGTAAATGTAGTTTTATTTTTACTCGTTGTTTTGGGGGCCTTTTAGGTTTTGGGGGGAAGTTTCTTTGCTACAAACGTACCTTGCTTGAGGCCTATTTCTGTTGGCAAGTATTGTGTTTCTGCGTTGTAAGGTTTCTTTGTTTGAGGTATACATCACATGACGTGAACCCATTTATATAATAGATTATAGAGCAGTGTAGATGGGGTACTAATTATAACCCCAAGAGTCATTGTGTTATTAAATCAGTTCCTTTAAATATTTATAACAATGTATGTTTTCTCAAAGTTACAATGCAAAACAAACTTTCATGCCCTGTTCCCCCCTGCCTTTATACAGTATATCATATGTTGAAGAAAACAATATCCCACAAGCATCACTGCTCCACTAGATTTCTGGATGTGCCTATGGAATGATAATCCAAATCCAGAGTTTAGGATTTTATTGTAGGAAATTTATTTTTATTAACAAGAATTTCAGTACATTATTGTTAATACAAAAGGATAAAATATTTTCCTTTATGCTGCAAGAAAACTGTAAAATGCTGGCCAGCATTACAACACAACTTAAATAGTGAGATCAAATATGTGCTCTGTAAGTGTAACTGTATAGATAACAAAAAATTGTTGCAATTACAGTTATGTTGCAAAAAGGAGTTACGGCATCCCCTCCTTAAGTCACAGTCACAATGTAACTTACTTGTCTTTAGTTATTGTAAAAAGGAACATACTGCAAGTCACTTGTTTGTTTACAAATATCTTCAAACTGCTGCCCAGTTAACAGAAGTTATAAAAGTTCTCCCATCTCCAGTCTTGTTCAGTGCTCATGAATCTAAAGCAATAATGAGGCTTGTGACACCTTATAATTAATTAAGCTGCCAGATTTGATAGACATTGATCCAACCAAATGTATTATTTATTTATTTATTTACAGTATTTTTACCCCGCCCTTCTCAACCCACCCCGGGGGGTGGACGACTCAGAGCGGTATTCACATGCTGGCTGTTCCTTTAATATTTTGGGTTCTGTTTTTCAGTTTCTATCCAAATAAAGATTGGAGGAAAACAAGGATTGCCCCAAGGCTCAGTTGGATCTCCAGTGGCCAAATCCTTTTGCGTATATTGCAAATTTGAGGTGGGGATGGCAAGAATGATGACACAAAGTCATCTTTGTTTTTTTTTGCATCTATTTATCTTTTATGAATATACTCAGCCTGTGCCCAAAAGAACACAGTTAAGTCAAGAATGTATTGCAAGGGGGAGATCTATAGCTTGGCCATAGATCAAATACAGCTTGGAAAAAATAATATGGTGTAAGGGAAACTGGGGTTAAAGGAAGCAAAAAATCAATTGCTAAGCATTAGAGGAGGGGGAAGGACACCAGAGAGAAAGAGGAGATGGGAACGTAAAAGATGGGTACTTGATGAAATAAAGATGCTTAATAAGAGGGGAAAACATGGCCTTTCGGAATGCTTTCAACTATAGCTCCCATCATCCTTGATCATTTGCTATGCTGACTGGTGCTCATAGGTGTTTGCCATCATCCAACAACATCTGGAAGTCACAGATTTCTAACGTCTGCCTTAAGCAGTAAAAAGAGGAAAATGAAAGGTGCCTAAAAGACAAGGGTTGGAAGAAGAAACATAGAGATGGCTCTATCTATAAACAGTGAAAGGAAACAATGCTAATCTATATGTTTGGATGGGAGAGAGCCAATTAATATCAAGTACTGTAGACTATATTGTAGATAAAGGATTGGCAAAATGATTCCTGAGAATCCATGGAGTCATGATAAGTTGACAAGCAATTTGAAGCATATGAACACACAGAGAGAACTTACGTATAACTAGAATGTGAACAACTTGGGACGGGCGGGGGATTGTCATTGTCCAGGATGTTTTCCAGATTTGGCAAAAGTTGGCACCTCACTGATGTTATAAATTCTTTAATATGCAACTAGAATCCTGTTGATGAGTTCCAACTAAAGTAGCATCATTGAATCAACTCCTGAATGGTGAGTCAACACATAGGTGAATCCAACTCGTTAAATGACTGCATACCAGTTGTGACTATGCAACTACACTGCAGAATTTATGCAATTTGACACCATGCTATGGAATCATGGGAGTTGTAGTTTTCCATGGTCTTTAGCCTTCTCTGCCAAAGAATGCTGGTGTTTCATCAAGCTATAAACCCAAGGATTTCATAGCATTTCAAGTTGGGTCAATCTGCATTCATTCTACATTGTAGATGTGTCCTAACGCAAGGATTCAGGCTTCTATGTGGCGTACTTAAAATAGAACAATTCTACATAAAATTTATTCTTTCTTAAGTAGGCACTTAAAAGCACTCTTATCTTTATCTCCCAACCATCTGTTTCTTTAATTATATTTTTATTTGTTTAATATATACATGTATTTTTACATGCTGATTTCCATGATAAGGTAAACACGTATACATCTCAGACCTAGCATATATCTGTCATCCAATTGCTAATTCCAACTAAAACAGCCCTATGGAATGAACATATGAGTATTAAGTCAATACTTAGGTAAATTCCATTGATAAATTTGTTATGCTATAACATAGCACTGGTGACCCTCCAAGCTTCCCAAATGGTCATCCAGGTCCCGATGCTGCAGTGGCCAAAGGAAGCCCCCTGCTTCCCAGCTGCTAAGAGATCCACACCAGTGATTGTCCAAAGGAAGCCTGGACCCAGTGGAGATCCCTAGGGTCATACAACCTCCATTATATCAAAACCAATATATAATTTATGTGATGCTACACTGTACCTCAATTTCTGGGACTTCACCAACACTTCCCCCTCTATTCCTATCCTATGTATCTTTTTTTCTTCAAACCTTCGCATCAGCGCAGAGCTTATAAGAATCAATAAAAGCAAATAACCTCTCCTATCTTTACACGGCCAAGACAGACCCCCACTTCTATCCTATTTCTAATGATAAACTTATGATGGAACCTCCCATGGTTCCCATCCTTATTTCTCTATTTTATTTCTTTAATATCTTATTACTCTATTTTTGATATGATGAAATATATTAAGTAGAAGGAAAACGAAGATGAACTATTTTGATCTCTTGGGCAATTTCTAATTATTCGAGGAATTCTTCTCCACCCTGGGCGCAAGGCATGACATTTGTTCCATTGAACAAATGTATTTCCTGACAGCTAGCAGGAGGCCATCCTTGGCCACCCAAAACCTCCTCTTTTGGGGATGCAAGCAGCCTGCTGGACAAATACCCAGGAAGAAACTTTTATGACACAATGATCTTCAATATAAATTTTTGGACCTTTTATTTGTCTTCCAAGCATAAGAAAATGTCTGGACACCCAACATCCATTGTACCCGTGTCATGGAGCCGGTATCTGCATAATCCTATAATTCACCTATTCAGACTCTCATTGTTTCCTACATTCCATTGTCACACACCCAGGGTTTGCTCAGCCCCCTGGAAATCTCTCTGCCCCAGGAACCACTTCCATTGGACGATTGGAGGCTCCAGGGCTTCCCTGCCCAGCTGGGAGGGGATCCCCAGCCACATCATCACCTCCTCCAATCAGCACGTGCACTGGCTATGGCCCACCTCTTGACCAATCAGAGGTCTGGGAAATGCTGTCTGGCTTTCTGGCACTGGCCAATTATGGGCAGGAATTTCAAACTGCAGTGATGTTAATGCATGGAAACTCATATATATAATGATGCCTCCTTTTTCCTTGTGCTTTATGCTTGTACACTTTGAGCATCAATTGGCATACAGGCATACAATCTGCAGATTGAATAAAGCTTCTGTTGTTTACCTTCAGGCTGATGACGTCTCTGAACAATCGCAGTTAGCGGAACTCTCCAGGCTTTCCCTCAGTATCCACGGGTCCTTGGAAAACTTCAAATTTTCAGCTTTAGCTATTCTGGCTAGGGCATATGGAAGTTGCTGTCCAACAACATCTAGGGGCCCACCATTTAGCCTTCTGTATTTTTAAGAGCACAAAAACCCCCTAAAAATTAGCTCTTCCAGACAGGCCCTATATCCCAGGATCTGATCCCAGGTTTTCTGTTTACCCCAGATTATCTGGTAATGTGAACTCATACAATCCAGTTTAAAGCAGAAAACCTGGAATCAGATCCTGGGGTATAGGGCCTGTCTGAAAGGGCCCTAAGATGGATGTGGTACAATTTTGACCTCCACTTTAGACATTGCATTGTGGATGTTTCCTCTGTATACTAATAGATGGAAATGTGAAGATCTAAACATTTATTGGATACAAAGCCTTGTAGGCAATCAGTAGCTTGATGTTTCTCATATTAGGCAGATGTCATTTAGCACCTTGATTTACTGAGATGCTGAGAACAGTAGGGCAAGTTGAAATAAAAAATATTAAATCTGTAGTGTTTTCAGTTAAAAGCAGAGCTTCAACATAGTCATCATAATCAAATATTCATATTACATTTTCACCCATATTCCCTAATCAGTTTACTGACCTGAAACTGTTGATGGAATATAAGATTTGTAATGAAATATTCATTTTTATTTTAAAGTAAAAAAACAAAAGCTTTATTTTCGTAACTGTGAGCTTTGATTCCATGCTCACTTATTAAGCTATGAATACTTGGAAAATCCTTTAACGGATTACAACTGTATCTATCTGATAAGCCTTCAGAGGTTGTTAAAAATAACTCTAGGATGATTCTACTGACACAGTTTAAAAGTCAACTTGTTCTACATTTTTAATATTTTAAAATAATTTACACCAAGAAATGTTGCCTATTTTTTCATATTTTCCCACAGATGCTGCAGTTGCAAACAGCATAAAAACGATCAATCTTGTTTACTATTTCATTTTATTGGGTAGCAGATACCCAGATATAATGCAACATGTTAGGCTTCTTATATGTGCTGTGCCAGTGCTTGGATTTTTTTTAAAATTTGGACTACAACTAACAGAATCCCACATCAAGAATGGCCACTGCCTATGCTACTTGAGAACTCTGGGAGCTATATAAAAATCTTCAAAGTTCTGTTATCAATTTAGATGCATTTCAATATGCATATGCCATTTGCATTATGACTTGTATCCAAATTTTATAATTTGGAATGTTTTAAAAAGTAGGCTGTATGTTTTATTCCTCATATTTTGGTTGTGGATATGGATGTGTAAACATGCCTGGAGATGTGAACATGAGAGTGCATCCAGCCAAGGATGGGTTCTATAGAGCAGATGGATGATGGGGACCTGGCTTATAGACAGCAAAATACTTATTCTTCCACCATAGTGTTTCTGTGTACCCTAGAGACTATCCATGTGATGAGTGATCCTTTGCAAATGCCAGTCCCTTTCTGTATTTGAAAAAGACACTTGTGCATATCTGTGACTGGGATGAAGCATGTATCAGTTTGGCTGCTTGGAGCTATCTGGGTGCAATGGGTATGGCTTGAACTGTTTAGCTAAGGACCACTGTAATTCTGCAGCTGAGCTGCTTGATATTTCTTATTTTTACACTTGATGAGGAATGCAGTAATAAGACTCTCTTGAAATATTTTCAGGTCCACATTGCTGTTAATCTCCAGCAAATATTAACAGTGAATAGGCTAAATCCATAAGTATGTTGCTCTTTCACGGAACCCAATAAAAGTACAAAATATTACTTGACACTGCAAGAAGGAATGTTTAAAAATATATAATGCATGCTGGGAGGAGACGGATAGTGTGGTAGATGGGAGATATAACGAAGAATAGCTGACAGAAGTAAATACACATAAATATAGTCAGGAAGAGCACATGATAGTTTTAAGAAAAGAATCACCATGGAAAGTGCTGTGTAGAGAGATGCTGTTTCTAGACTCTCAAATATCCTTACAGGTCATTCCTCCTGAAAATATATAACTAGTGACAGACCTGCCAAATTTCATTTATTTTACCAAAGGCACAACTCTCTCCTCCTCCTCCATCTATTAATGCTAGATTTGTGCTAGTTTCGTAGAGATATTTTAAATCAATTCATCCCCATGCAATAAACAATTTTTCCATCATATGGAGAATACTTATCCTCCTCATCTATTTATACATCATATAATTCAGATAATCATAGCTTTGAAATATCGCTGTTTATCATTAAAGCTTCTGCTTTCAATATACAGTCTTCTCCAACAGAATGTAGAAAAGGAAATGCGTGATCACTGTGATTTAGGAACACAGATTCAGGATTAGAGGAAGTAGTGGAAGAAAGCAACACTTTTTACATAATTGTGTTAGATTTAAATACAGAGTAACAGTCATGGTAGAGGAGGGCTAATACTGTGAAACGGGAGACAGTCAGCTACACACTATTCTTCCACTTCAACTGCCAGAGCAGCATCCTAGGCCCCAGCTACAATGCCGTATAATGCAGTTTCAGAATGCTGTTTAACTGCATTGAACTGGATTGTGAGTCTGCACTGCCATATAACATAGTGCAATGCAGTTAATCTTTCTGAAACTGCATTATATGGCAATGTAGATAGGCCCTATAAAATCTTGGAATTTGCACTTTAGGGGGAGGTATTTAGGATTCTCAGCCACAGAGATCTTAGGCCTCACTAAACTACAACTCCCAGTTTAGTTTATTATTCCAACTAAGTGAAATAATAGAGCTATACCAGTACAATGTGATAATGCATTAAGGGCTTATTGCATGCGCTATTCCCTGAACTTGAATATCCAAATCTGCACTTGTGAGTAGCGTAACTGTCTTCCTGCAGTGCCACTTTTTAATTTTTGTTTTATTTTGAAGGAAATTTGCATTTGCAAAGTTCTCGTCTTTTTCCTGCAGATGAGAAGATGCCATCACAGAAGACATGAGGCATTATCACACAAGGTAATTCCTGACAGCATGACACAATCAGGGATTATTGACAGCCTTTGCTCACCAATAGCCCGATGGCTTAATTGCAGGGAGATGGTGGACAAGCCACAATATTATTTGACAAGGACTGTCACTTTGAGTCTCTCTACGGTGCTGATTCACCACTTCTTGGTGATAATGCCCTTTGTCTACTCATGCAGATGTATAGAGTGAGGAATTATTTGAATTCTAACTCCATACATCTTAAGTGTACTATGGTTCATAAAAGCTCCTGCTACAACACATTTATATCAGAAGTTGACTTCTACTGGACTAAGTTTCAGTTCCTGGAGCATATTCTCAAGGCTGTCATTTTCTATGTTTTGTGGCATGACCACAACATTATACAGCATTATACAACAGGAATAGCCCTACAGTTTGGTAGATGAGATCTCTCTGCCCAATCAGACAGTACATGCTGATGGGTAAGAAATATGACCGAGGCACTGAAAAACAGAGTTGTGCATGCCTTCTTGCCTTAACTATGCCCTCTCAGTTGACTTGTTGCCCTGAAGTGAAGGTATTGCCAGTGATTAACTAATATTCAACATATTTAATAGGTGGAATTGTGGGTCTGGGGTCTTCTTCTTCATCCAAGACAACAAAATGTCTTAGCCTGCCCTTGTCATACAAAAAGCAATAGGCTGTCAAGGCATATCATCTAAGGTTGAAAAAAAAAAGGAAGTATGTGTACGGAGGTGGTGACACAACTGAGCCACAAGCTGTGCATAATGGAGGAAGTGAAGGAGAAATCTATCTTTAAAAGGAGATAATAAATTATTCAAAAGTAAATATGACAGCCATGGAGCAAAATACAACAAAATCTATAAGCAGTAATTCCTTTTTTGAGCTGAATCCAAGGTATAAAATAGATTATAGAAGTTTCAGAAGCTTTACTGGCTACTTCATCAGGTAAAGATGTTAAAAATCATACAGGAGAGAAATGGCGATGATATTTCACAGTCCTATATTCTGTCTAAGATTATGTCACTTAGTTGTCACATAATAAATTATGGCTGTTTTCCTTGTTTGCTCTTACTCATTTCTCCTAATCAGACACTTGTATCCAAATACAGACACTTGCAGCCAACAACATCAGAATAGTAAAATGTCATAGGTCAGTAGTTCTCAACATTTATAACACCGTAACCCCTAAATATGGTTCCTCATGTTGTGGTGACCCCCAACCATAACATTATTTTCGTTGCTCCTTTATAACTGTAATTTTTCTACTTGCGAATTGTAATGTAAATATCTGATATGCAGGATGTGTTTTCATTGTTACAAATATAATTAAAGCATCATGATTAATCAGAAAAAATGTTTGGGGGAGTATGGAAAACAGATGATGGGATTTGCAATACCTTCAACTGATTCAGCTCTGACTTCCACAGACCACTGAAACCTCCACACAGAACTCCCATGTCAAACAAAAAATACTGGAGGGGTTTGGGAGGAATTGACAGTGATTTAGGGAAGATGTAGTTCACCTACTGTATATCTGGAGAGCATTGTGAACCCAAACAACTATGGATCTGGACCAAACATGGCACGAATAATCAATATGCCCAAATTTGAACACTGGTGGAGTTTGGGGGAAATAAACCCTGACATTTGGGTGTTGCAGTTCCTTAATGTATAATTCACCTGCCATCAAATAGCATTCTGAACTTCACCAACAACTGAATTGAACTAAACTTGGCATACAGGACTCCCATGACCAACTGAAAATACTGGAGACATTTGGGGAAAAGAGATCCTGACATTTGGGAGTTGCAGTTGCTTGGAGATATAATTCCCCTGTCATTAAAGAGCATTCTGAACTCCAACAACCATGGAATTGATCCAAACCTGGCTTACAGAACTCCCATGGCCAACATAAAATACTGGAGAAATTTGGGGTATATATATATATATATATATATATAGAGAGAGAGAGAGAGAGAGAGAGAGAGAGAGAGAGAGACCATTAGGGAGTTGCTGTTGCTTGGTGCATTCTGGAGGAGTCTGGGCCCACATCCGACAGGGAGGCTTGTGCCTCCGGCAAGCCCGGCAGGCTGTAAGAGCTGGGCATGGGAGGATCCACCACACCACCTGGCTTTACATGGAGCCTCTTGCCTGGCTCACATTCCCTGCTGACTGGTGATAGAGCAAGGAAGGTGAGGGAGGCTTTGTGCGAGGCCAGGCCTCATGCAAAGGAGCCCTCACCTGCCTCGCACCCTTGCTAGCTGGTGAGAGCGCGAGGCAGCCAAGGGAGGCTTTGCGCAAGGTCAGGCCTCGCACGAAGAAGTCTGGCCTACGCCCTTGCCGGCTGGCGAGAGCATGATGCAGTCGAAGGAGCCCTCGCCTGGCCCCCACCCTTGGGGGTGGGGCCAAAGGAGGCGGCCTCACGACCCGTCTGAAATGGCTAAACGACCCTTCTGGGGGTCGTGACCCCCAGGTTGAAAACCACTGTCATATGTGCTAGGAACTATCGATTTTGAACGAAGCGCTGCTGTGTCTTTCTGTTTTAGTTGGCTTAATTTTTTCATGATCTCATCTTGTAAAATAAATTTTCCTTACTCCACCCTTGAGAAGAAAACCCCTTTTAATTCTACAGATAAGTTTTTGCTTGTTGGTACTCATCCTTTGAAAGAGAAGGGCTGCTTGGGCATCCCAGGAGGCTTACCTCTTCAGTTATTTTGAAAATTGTACCCTTTGTATAAGTAGCTCATTACATATGAAATGTAAGCTCTTTTTTGTTTTTGCTATTCAGAGCTCTTGAGACCAGTATTTTGTCAGAAGTTTGGGGGGCCAGAAAAGGAAATCCAGGAATGAAATTGAGGCGACCTTGTTTGTTGAGCTCCTGGAATTACACATTGAAGCTTTGTGGACACGGTGTTTCTATGTTCTGTCAAGGTTTAGGAGAACTTCCACTAACTTAGAATGTCTGTTTTTAAAATATATATCTGACTTTATCTTTGACTAGGTCAGTAGTTCTCTAGTTCACTGGATGGTTGGAACTTCATCTTCCAGCAGCCCTGGCTAGCACAGCCAACTATAAGGGATTCTAGTAGTTGACACTTAGAAAGCCAGGGGCTGAGAACCAATGGTATATCACCCAAGAGCAGAAAGGATAAAAGAGGATGCATCTTTGCATAATATGTGTACTTAATACACAAATAATATAATATATTAATTTAATAATCACTTTATTTTTATACCCTGCCTCCATCCTCCTGGAAGGACTTGGGGTGGCTTACATAGGGATGAGCCCCCCAAAATAATGGTTAAATTATAACACACTAAAATATAAAGAAGATGGAAGATTTTTTTTTAAAAAAACAAACAATTGCTATCTAATGGAAAAAGAAAATACATCTTAATATTATGATTTGGGACTTGTTCAGTTTGTTCCAAGTCTTGTTCTCTCTTAAGTCACATGAATACTCCAGAAGGGAACATATGTGCTATGGTTTGTGACTCCAAGTCCTGGCTATGGCAAATCCAAACAGGATGGGGATTATGTTAAGTGTGCCCAATGATATTAGTGTTCCCAGGTTTATATTATCTATTTACATGATGTGCATACATGCCTGCACTCATCAGTACCTATTCTGTGGTCTCATCACTAGCACTTTTTCCTTTATGCAACCAACAAATAATTTAAATTTGATCTGACTGCAGTGACTTCCTTGGGGTGTAAACTGGCTGTCCCATAAACATCATTCCCATGTTTCCCCTCCTAATGTTTTGCGTATCTTCTCCACCTGCCTTTCCCACTTGCAGTTCTCCATTTTTATTTTCTTCCCCTTTTCATCCCTGACATTGCCAATCCTAGCATGATGGGATTTGCCTTTTCCAAATAGGAAAGTTGAGCAACTATGAATGTGATTTTTTTAGCTAGGTGGGACCACTTTCTCCTAGCTGTCCAGTGAGGATGATAGTCTGCCTAAACACCCTAAAGACACCACATCCCATCTGATCTTGGAACCTAAGCAGGATTGGCCCTGGTTAGTATTCCAGTGAGAAACTGCTGATGAACACCAGATGCTCCAAGCTATATTTTAACAATCTTTGAGTATTTTAATGTCAACATAAGTCAACATGCAATTTGAATGCAATACATATTTGATAGCAAAAGGATGCTAACATTAGCAAAGATGATGTTTTGGTGGCCAAAATGGTAGAATAAGATGGAGAGCTATTCTATCCCAGTACATGATTTTATTAACTTAGTAATGCTATGATGACAACTCTGTCCTCAATTATTGCCCCTGTGAACAGTTGCTGTAATTATTTTGGCATACCATTAAGCAGTACCATAGCTGTTACAATTTTTGTTGTTGTTTCTGACATTTTAGCACCACTGGATCTCATATAGATATTCCTCTATGTACCTATGTAAGCAACTGAGAGTAATATCCATACATTTGAAGAAGCAAATATAAACATTTATTAATTTGTTGAGGTGCCACAAGACTTGCTATGCTGCAAGGCAAAAACAAACCCCAACACAGACAATGCAGAGAAACTAATTATAAATGCAGCAGTATGAAAGAAGTGTGAATGAAGTGTGGTTTATATACCCCCAAGAAAGAAATTAAATAATGGGATCTACTTTTTTATATACTGTAAGTGCTTCTCTAACTATATTGTGCAACATTGTTGGCATTTCTCTGTACTAGACTTAACAACACAAAAGGTATGAGTAAGGCAAAGTTATTGAGGAACGGACCTATAAAGAATAATTCACACATGTAGGTTAGCAATGCTTAGTTTTGCAATGAAGGACATGATGCTATATCTCTAAATTATTGGCAAGTTTTTAATGTCTCCAAAAATCTACAATACTTAACTTAGTCACTATACTGCAGCATTCACAATCACAGAACTTTTTTTTAAAAGGGTCAGAAAAGACACATTTTTGTTGATGTCATACTTATATAATTTCAAGATTTTCCTCCTCTAGGATTCTGTGCACAAGAGTTTCTGTCTGAATACATAGCAGGCTGGGCTGCCCTGCCTATAGCAAGAACAAATTCATTTCTGTTACATGGAAACGGACCAATTCTATACAGAACTAAGGGCAAACTTATACAAGGAGAGTTATGTGAATGTATCTTCCTTCATATTTTTATTCTGCTGAGTTTGTTGCACATCCTCACTGTATGAGCCACTTTGGGAGACAGTTTTGTCATAAAAGAATATTTAATTTCAAAGGTAACAAAGAAAATTCCCCTTTCTTTACTGTAGAGGATGATACATATTGTCCGCCTTTTAATAATATTTTACTTGACATAATAAAAAGCTTATTTTCATGGCCATTTTTAGATGTCTGTACAAATGGATGACAAATTAGTATGAATGCACATCATGAATGAAAGTGAGGTGGTTCCTATTGTTTCCCCCCTCTGATGTCAGAAAGGGTGTGAGGAGGAAAAACTGTCTCCACACCAGATAGCATGAAAAGTACTGTCCAACAGTATTTTTAACCAAATATACAGTATGACCCACACATCTGTGACAATACGTTTCCAGACATCGCATGAATACACAAAATTATAGATAAGTGAACTCTATTGAAATGATGGCCCTCTGACCCAAGAATACCACAGAGCAGAGCTTTCCAGACTGTGTGTCATGGCACTGTAGTGTGTCAGCTGCAGTGTATAGCTCATATATTGTTTAAAATATACATGAATGGTCTTAATGAGAGATGTGTCCTTATAAAGTTCTTTATCACAATTTTAAAATCTTTAATAATTTTAACAACTTTATACATATTTTTAGACTTGGCTAGACTTAGATTTTTGTTTAATATTAGATATGTTGTGGTTGTCCGGTTATTTTAATTTCATTTATTGGTTACTTTGTTATGGTTATAAATTTACTTTTGGGATTAGGTGGGGTTGTTTATTTTGTTTTTGTTTTAACATATTATGGCATTGAATGTTTACAATTTTTGTTGTAAGCTGTCCTGTGTCCCTTCGGGGTGTTAGGGCAGAATATAAAGTTTTATTATTTTATTATTATTAATCTGTGTCTTCTCTAAGGGTTGGTGAAACCTCCAGTTTTCTAGCAACACTGAATTTCTGTCATGCAACAATGCATGTTGGAAATAGCAACTGTCTACAAGCCTCCTATACTAGTTATTTGTTATGTATATAATTCAGATTGCTTACTGTGTTGTGTATGTATTGGTATGCAGTTTTCCTTAAAATATGTTGTGGGAGGGACTGCAGACCATGTGAAAAGATCTGGGACTATTCAGATCTCAGACTCCTTTTTAGAATGTAGAAACAGACTGTTTTTAGAGATGCCATTCGACTATTAGACTCTCAGAACAGAGAAATGCTTTAGACTTTGGACTGTTGATTCTAAGAAAGATGCCCTGTTATCTACACAGAGAAACTACTTCAAATCCTATCTGTAACTGAATTGATAAGCAATGTATCTGTCTGCTGAATACATTAAGTTTGTGAGTAAACCAATTATGTTGCTTTTAACAAAGGCTACATTATTTTTGATCTCTTGAGAGTATGATTTAAAAACCAAGATGTTTTAAGGGAGAGTAGATATTTTTGGGCAACACTTCTAAACTGTTATTTTTGTGCACTGGCATATTTTTGTTCCTAACAGTTCAAAGAGATATCTAGATAACAGTTCAAAGAGATATCATTGCCTTGCATGAATGCTGATGGATATTTACTACTAAGGTTGACTCAAGTGAGTTTTTGACTCTTCTCAAGATCATACTTTGCAAAAGGTTGCAATCTTTAACAAGACCATGCTTTTCCAAATAGTACAAATGCCAATTAATCTCCAAAAGGATCACGCTTCCGAAAGCCTGTGGAAATCCCTGTTTTTCCATAAGGTTTTGAATATGCCATTTTCCAAAATAGAAAGCATGACACCAACATGAAATGTCTCGAAAGCTCTGCCATAGTCGTGCTGGAGGTTTTAGAAAAATGTCTAGATGTTTAGTCAGATGTTGATAAATAGGCTGTAGTCACAGCATGGGCTAACTTGGGCTTCCCTAGGTGTTTTGGACTTCAACTCCCACCATTCCTAACAGCCTTGGGCCCTTTACTTTTCCCCTGGGGGAAGGGGGGGGGGAAGGAAGGGGCCTGAGGCTGTTAGGAATGGTGGAAGTTGAAGTCCAAAACTCCTGCAGGGAAGGCTCAAGTTGGCCCATGCCTGCAGCAGATGATACAGCCCAGTTCACTACTGCATAAGGTACTGAATGAATCAGCTAAATGGGGCACTAGTTCAGTAAACAATTCTGTGAGGTTTCTATTTGAAGATTACATTTTTTTAGCTCCTAGAGGGTCTGGGGACCACAGGGAGAAGAGGAAGTCTCCCTGACAGTCTTTCCAAGGGTTGCTGTGAGTTTTCCCTGCTGTATGGCCATGTTCCAGAAGCATTTTCCAACCGCAACTTCCCCAATGAATCCCCCGAGTGTGCCACAACCCGAAATAGGGAGCCTGCCAGCCGCGGATCCCCGCGTGATGTTCCCATCAATCATGGCCACGTCACAGACCGCAACGGCTCCGTTAATGTCACCATCAGCCATAGCGGCCTACCCTATTCCGCATTCAGAGCACAATCCGTTTTACGGAAGCCCACCCGCATATATGGGCCCCCAGCCAGCAGAAATACACTACCCCTTTGAGGAAGCAAGAGAGATTGAAAGGAGAGCCAGATGGCAGTCCCTAAGTGCCGAGAGAATGATAGCGCGTTCTCCGGACGGAGAGGGAGAGGAAGAAGATTATCCTGCCGCTACTAGGGGAGTGATGGCGCGTTCCCGAACGCCAGGAGAAGCTGTTCTCTTGGGGCCGAGAGACTGATAGCGCGGTCTCCCGACTCGAGTAGAAAAGATTACCGGAAGCCACGGGATGTTTCACCTAGACGGACTAGGAGTATGTCCCGGGAGGATGCAAGACAAAGGGCAGAAGAAAGGGGGGCCCTAGAATTGCCGATCCGACAGGTACCACTACTGGATGCGAACAATAGGGTAGTGCAAGCTTATCAGATAGTTCCCTTCTCTTCAAGTGATGTCCTAAATTGGCGAAATGCCACGCCCCCTTATTCGGAGCAACCGAAGGCGATGGCGGATCTTGTCGAAGGGATAATTGCAACACATGATCCGACCTGGTGGGACTGTAAACAGCTGTTAAATGCCCTGTTCACAGCGGCAGAGAGAAGGAGTATTATTAACCAGGCCAGATTGTTGTCACAAGAGGGACATGGAGATGTTGACCCAGTCAGATATGGAGATGCAAGATTCCCAATACAGATAGATCCGGGGTGGGACCCAAATGAGGAGGCCCACCGTGAACGTATCAGAGAGTTCCAACAAATACTTTTAAGAGCAATAAGAAAAGGGCCACCCAGGCCCTCCAATATACAGAAAATACAAGGAGTCCAACAAGATAAGGTAGAAACACCCGCTGCGTTTCTGGAAAGGTTAGGAGAGGCTTATAGAAGATACAGTCCCTACAATTTAGAGCAAGATGACGGAAGGATCGCCATAACGCAATCCTTCATTTCCCAATCAGCCCCAGACATCAGAAGGAAGATTCAAAAGCAGCCAGGATTTCTAGGGAAAACTTTGAATGAACTTTTAGCTTTAGCTGATCAAGTGTTTATTGCACGAGAGCAAGTAGAGGAAGAGAGAAAAGACAGAAAGAAGAAAGAAGGATACAAAGCTTTAATAAGTATGATGAGAGAAGAAACAAGTAGAGGAAGAGGCTATAGTCGTGGGAGAGGCCCAGGCAGAGGGCATGAAGGACAGAGTAAACTGGGACGAAACCAGTGCGCCCGGTGTAAAAAGGAAGGGCACTGGAGAAGAGAATGTGTGGAGGAAATATCAGAAGAAAGTGATGCAAGGGTGAAGAACAGAGGGGCACAGAGCAGAGGGTCAGGAAGAGGAAGGGGAAGAGAAAGGGGAAGAGGAAGTTATAGACCTTATGAGGAAAAAGTTGTTGTGGCTGCGGCCTTGGAAGAGGAAGAGGAGGAAGATGAATTCTGAAGGATAGGCCAAGCTTTCCTCTTACTGAACCCGGAGGAACCTTTGGTTGCCATAGACGTAGAGGGTCAGCGCGTAAAGTTCCTAGTAGATACAGGAGCGGATAAATCAGTAGTAAACAAGAAAATTGCCCCCCTTAGCAATCAACAGATCAAGGTCATTGGAGTCTCAGGTCGCCCACAGAAATGCCCATTGTTACAGAAAAGAAGGTGCAACATTGCAGGAAGAGAAGTGATACACCAGTTACTGTATATCCCAGAGTGCCCGATACCATTGTTAGGGAGAGACATATTAGCCAAGATTAGAGCAAGGTTGGAATTCCTGGAAACTGGCCAACTGGAACTGACTGTCCCAAGCCAGGAGGAGTACCGCCTGTTCAAATTGAAGGAGGTCAAGAAAGAGATACAATGGTGCTGGGAACAAACTCCAAGGGTATGGGCAGAAGATAACGATCCAGGGATGGCCAAAAATGTTGCACCAGTGGTGATACAGATAAGGGCGGGATGTCTTCCCGTGAGAAAGGCCCAATATGCTATCAGTAGAGAAGCAGTGGAAGGAATCCAAAACAGTTACACAGATTGTTACGTCATGGGATCATCACACATTGTAACTCCCCTTGGAATTCGCCCCTCCTTCCTGTCCGCAAGGCAGGGGGCGGGTACCGAGTTGTCCAGGATCTGCGAGCTGTCAATCAAGCCACAGTCCCATTAACCTCTGTAGTTCCAAATCCTTACATTATGATGAGTTTGATTCCAAGTACAGCAGTCTGGTTCTCAGTTCTGGATCTCCGAGACGCATTCTTCTGTATTAGATTGCCCCCTGTGTCACAGCCCATCTTTGCATTCCAATTGGAGACCCCAAATGGAGGAAGACGTTCTCAAGCCACTTGGGCTCGTTTACTTCAAGGGTTTCATTCGAGCCCTACGATCTTTGGCCAAGCCTTGGCCAAGGATCTGTCAGATTTTGAAATTCCAGAGTCAGAGGGAACCTGGCTCCAGTACGTAGATGATCTGTTAATAGCAACTAGGACAGAAGAAGGATGTAGACATTACACAATAGAGATGTTAAAGGTCTTGGAAGAAAAGGGATACAAAGTGTCAAGAAAGAAAGCACAGTTGTGTCAGAGGAAAGTCAAGTACTTGGGGTTTGGATTATCCCAGGGAAGCAAAGTGCTAGAGGTGGAAAGAAAGGAAGTCATCTGTGCCATTCCAACGCCCAAAGATAGAAGACAGACGAGAGAGTTCCTCGGAACCACCTCGTATGTGAGACATTGGATCCCGGGCTACGCTGTGATAGCAAAGCCCCTGTATCAAGCAACAAAAGGAAGTAACAAAGACCCATTCGTGTGGACGGAGGAATGCGAGCATGCTTTCAGAGAATTGAAGCAAGCTGTCATTTCCCCTCCGGCATTGGCCTTGCCAGACCTAGAAAAGCAGTTCTACCTCTTTGCCGCTGAGCGAAATGGTACAGCTGTGGGTGTGCTGACCCAGATTACAGGCACATGGCAGCGGCCTGTAGCATACTTGTCCAAGCAGTTAGACACAGTAGCTAGGGGTTTACCCCCCTGTTTGAAGGCCGTTGCAGCTTCAGTAGACTTAATTCGAGAAGCTACTAAGCTCACCCTAGGGAGACCTCTCATTGTACGAGTCCCACACCACGTAAAAGCATTGTTAGATACAAAGGGCCCCCGCTGGCTGACTAATGAGAGACTGACAAAGTATGAAGGGGTTCTGTGTGATAATCCGCTCGTTGCTCTTGAGATGTGTCCCATGTTAAATCCGGCCACTTTGTTGCCCAGCCATTCAGAGCCCTCAGATCATGATTGCATCCAGACAATGGACCTAGTTTATTCCAGCCGGCCAGATTTGCGTGATATTCCCTGGGAGAAAGTGGATTTGACCTTTTACACAGATGGAAGCAGTTTTGTGAGAGAAGGGGTAAGGCGTGCGGGTTACGCAGTTGTGACGTGGGAAGACGGGGTCTGGGAAGCCCGGCCCCTCCCTCCGGGATCCTCTGCGCAACTCGCTGAGCTGATTGCTCTTACCCGTGCTCTGGAACTTGCCAGAGGGCAAAGAGTGAATATTTACACGGATTCTCGTTTTGCGTTCTTAACGCTGCATGCACATGGTGCACTGTACAGGGAAAGAGGCTTTCTGACGTCTGCTGGAAAGGCTGTCAAATATGCAACTGAAATGTTGGCTCTCTTAGACGCTGTTTGGTTGCCCCGTAAGGTTGCTGTTATGCATTGTAAAGCACATCAAAAGGGAAACGACCCGGTGGTTCAAGGGAATAGGTTAGTGGATTTGGCAGCCCGAGAGATAGCACTGCAGGAACCCACACCCGTAATGTTAGCACTCACAGACTCAGGCCCAAAAGTGGAGAGATGTAATTATACAAAAGAGGAGGAGTGAGCCTTGAGCGAAGGGGGAGTGGGAAGAGAGTTTCATAGTAATGCCAGACCATTGCACTTTCATCCCTAAGGAGAAAGCGTGGCACATAGTGCAGCACTTTCATGAGGCCACCCATCTAGGTAAAAGTGCCCTGGCAGCAATGCTAGAGAGGCAAATGTACATTAATAGCTTGCACAGCCTAACTGCTGCTGCTGCGCAAAGATGCTGGACATGCGCGAAGAATAATCCCAGAGAAGGACCATTGAAAGCGCCTGGGATTCAATACCAAGGGAGTTGGCCGTTCGAAGCCCTTGTGACGGACTTCACTGAGATGCCACGGAGCGGTGGCTTTAGATATTTGCTGGTGTTTGTTGATACATTTTCAGGATGGGTTGAAGCTTATGCTACAAAGACAGAGAAAGCAATGGAAGTAGTGAAAGCCCTTTTGAAAGATATTATCCCCAGATTCGGAATGCCTTTACAGATAGGATCTGATAACCGCCCCGCCTACGTGCACAAAGTGGTGCAAGGACTAAGCAAGTTGCTAGGCGTCAAGTGGCGTCTTCATTGCGCTTATCGCCCTCAATCTTCTGCCAAGGCGGAAAGATTGAACAGGACATTGAAAAACTGTTTGGCAAAGATTTGTCAAGAGACAAAGTTAAACTGGAGGCTGGCGTTGCCCATGGCCTTGTTGAGGGTCAGGTGCACGCCACACAAGAAAACGGGGTTGTCACCTTTTGAAAGACTGTATGGAAGACCTCCATTAAACTTAAAGACTATAACTGGACTATCCTCAGATAGCCATGTGTTGGGAAACCAGCAGACTTTGCAGCAAGTACAGATGCTAGGAAGACAGCTAGAGAAACTGAGTCAATATACAGCATGTTAGAATTGATAAAATGTACCATAGTAATTAAATGTTAATTTGTGTATGTATATCTTTAAGTGTTATGTAGAATGGGAAGTGACGAAGGACACCTGGCCTAAAACTTCCCTCAGTGTTTAGTATAAAGCTTTGTTATCTAACCTTGGGTGGGGCTCTCGAAGAGATTGTGCTGAGAAGTGAAGTGGATTTGTTTTGTGAGTAAAGAATTGTTTTATTTTTAACTACCGACTCAGCGTCCTGATTTATCCAAGCTTCACAACATCAAACATCCGCTGCAGAGAATTAAAAATACTAACATTGGTTATGGTGCCCTCTGCCAAGGAGAAAGTTTGATTAAGTTTGTTTTGAAGCTTAAAGTTTTTGGAAAGGACGCAAGGCTGTATCGGAGCTGCTGCAGAAGAGTTTTTTTACTGCTGGGAGACGGTGTGTTTACACAGAAGAAGCGGTGATATCTGCACAGCGGGGCGTGCTGGGACCCTGAAGATTTATGGTACTGGGTGTGAAGCCATAAAGCCACTGAGTCTTGTGAGTAGCCAGATCAGAGGGGAGATTGCCGGAGGCTATAGGAAAAATAGCTGGGCTGAATTTCGGGTGCAACCGAAGATCTTCCAAAGGAGAAACTGACTGGGTACAATCCACTCACTAAAATAGAGAACAGCCATAAATCCATGATGTGCCTTGATGTGAAGAAGATCGCCAGGTGCCTGCTGTGAGTAAATAGTGTTGAACTACAGAGGCTGGGCTGTGAATCCGAGAAAAGGAGATCTTCTGAGTGGAAGTGGAAATGTCTACACGCAATCCACTTACAGAGATGGCAAATGGAATTGACCATATCTTTAAAGAATGGTCTGAGAGCATGGAAAACCTACAAGCCAGAGGTGAGCTGCAAATTGATAACTTTGTCCAGTGTGTGATGTGCCTACTGACAAAGGAGAAATTGCACAATGCCATTGCAATATGCAGGAGCATTTTGGATGTAATGGAAAGAGTGTTTGTGCAGAAAGATGTGGACAATGGTTGCCAGCCTGAGGGGAAAGCAGAATGTTGCCAGAGTTGCCAGGCTGATGTGGAGCCATTGAAGAAGCAGCAAGGGGCATGCAGGCGAAGCATGAGGAGAAGCAGGCTAAGAATATGAAGATTGGCTGCCAACTTGTGGAGCATGCAGAGGAAAGGCATTGCAAGATAGAGCTGTTGAGAGAGACAGACAGATGCAAGGAGCAGCTGAAAGAAATGGAGCCTGAGGAGCATACAGAAAGATGCCAGAATTACCAGGCCGAGGGAAGCTGAACCTGTCCTTGAAGGAGCAGCAAGGAGCATGCCAGCTTGAGGAGGAGTCGCCCAAGCCGAGGCTGAGAGACATGGAGCCAGTATTTGCCAATGTGTGTGTGTCTGCGGCAAGGAGGTGTTTTATCTGCAATTCAAGGGAACACCTGGCTCGAGATTGCAAGGTTAAGAGAAGCACAGCAAGAAGGTGCCATATTTGTAATAACATTGGACACCTGGCCCGGGAATGCAAGGCCAAGATGGAGGTGTCTGGAGGAAGAAGGAGAAGAGAACGTGATGATGGATCATCAAGTCAACCTGGAACAAGAGTTGCTGCAGTGGGAAGTAACTCCAGTAGAAGCAGTAGATGGATTTTAGACTCTGGAGCAACTCATCATATCACTAATGATTTGGCGAATTTGAGAAATGTGAAGACTTTATATGGATCATCATTATCTCTTGCAAATAACGCAGTACAACTTTTTAATAAATTTGGAACTTGTTATATTTCTTGTTTAAAAATGTACTGGCAAAAGGTTTTGTTTGTTCCAGAAATGAAGTCTAATTTGTTGAGTGCAGCTGAGTTAACAGAACAACAGTACAGAGTGTCATTCAAGGGAATATACTGTTACATTTACAACAGGGAAGGAAAACTAGTTGGCAAGGGTGTAAAACGTAATAAAATGTATGAAATGTTTGAGAAGGTCAACGGTTTTTGTGTAGAAGACAATGTGGAGGTTATGTGTGTTGGTAGTACAATTCAGCATGACAGGTGCTTACATTTGTTCCACAGAGTAATGGGGCATGCTAGCATGGAAGTTTTGAAGAAGACATTAGAGTTATGCCCTGAATATAAAATGGAACAGTGCTTTTGTGATTTGCAATGCGCAATTTGCGATAAAGTGAAAACTGTGCCTCTAAATTACAACAAGAGATCAAAGATAAAAGTAACCAATTTGTTTGATGCAGCACATGTTTGTATAGAAGGTCCTTTTGAGAAAAGTGTTGGTGGTTCACAATACGCAATGCTCTTTGTAGAACGTTTGAGCCGATTTTCATATGTGTATTTTTTTGATGACCTGTCTGAAGCAAAAGAAAAATTAACAAGCTGGTTAAACTTGATTGAAAATGGATATGGAGTGACATTGGGTAAATTGTTTTTGATAAAGGAATGGAAATCTGTGGTGCAGAGCTAAAACAAGTGCTAAGGAATAGAAATGTAGAATGTGTTAACATTGAAGAGTTAAAGGGAGAAGAGAGTGTAGCATTGAAGAAAATGCAAGCATTGAGGGAAATGGAGAAATGCATTCTAAAAGACAGCAAGTTCTCACAAGTGTATTGGACGGAAATCCTAAATACTAGCAATTACCTTATGAATAGGTTGTGGGATCAATGCATACAAGATATTCCTTTTAGAAAAATGTATGACCGTGTCCCTTGTTACAAATATCTCAAAGTGTTTGGTCAAAAGGCAAAGATGGTTTTGTCAGCAAAAGAAAGAACCAACAAGAAAATAAAACATAAAGAGGTGAAGTTCGTAGGATATGCAAGAAATGGTTGTTATAGGTTATTGGATAGCCCAAACACAGTGAAGTTCTCAAAACTAGCATATTTTAGCAAAATGGAAGACTGGAATGAAATTCATTCAAATACTGAAAACCTACATTGGATTCCAGAAGAAAATGTAGCGGGACACTCAAAGGAGGGGAGAGTCCATCTAGTGTTGAGAGTCAGAAACAACAGATAGTGAGGTCTAAGATTGTATCATCCTCACAGAGTGAAGGAAAGAAAGAGAGTTGCAGTACACCTGAAAGAAGACAGGCAGGTACACAAAAGGTAAAGACACCTACATCCCAAGAAAAAGTTACATCTAGAGCAGTTAAGCAGGAGGTGAAAGAAGAAAAATATATGTTAGAGCCTTTTTATCACAACCAGGAAAATTCCATAGAGTTCCTTGTGGAGATGATTGACACTGATGATTGTGTCACAGTCTATGAGTTAAAAAAAATGTGTATTATGTTTAAAAATGTGAAGTATGAGATGTGTGGTGCGTCTATATTGTGTACAGAGGAATGAAGTGATATCTTAAAGTTAAAAGGTTCTGCAGGAAGTGATTATGTTTGTGATGAAGTAATCCAGAAAAATATATATGTGTATATGTGATATATGAATACTGGATGTAAAAGTTAAAGAATACATTAACAGTGTAGAATGAAAAATTAACATTTAAGAGGGGAATTGTTAGAATTGATAAAATGTACCATAGTAATTAAATGTTAATTTGTGTATGTATATCTTTAAGTGTTATGTAGAGTGGGAAGTGACGAAGGACACCTGGCCTAAAACTTCCCTCAGTGTTTAGTATAAAGCTTTGTTATCTAACCTTGGGTGGGGCTCTCGAAGAGATTGTGCTGAGAAGTGAAGTGGATTTGTTTTGTGAGTAAAGAATTGTTTTATTTTTAACTACCGACTCAGCGTCCTGATTTATCCAAGCTTCACAACATCAAACATCCGCTGCAGAGAATTAAAAATACTAACACAGCAGACTTTTATCCGCCTTTCCCTACCACTTCTCTCCACTTGTTTTCCCCAGGAGACGAGATCTTGGTGTGCGACTGGGCGACCCGACCTCTACAGGCCAGATGGAGAGGACCGTACACCGTCTTGCTGACTACCCCAACCGCGGTGAAGGTGGAAGGAATACGCCCGTGGATCCATTACACGCGTGTAAAGAAAGCACCAGTGGTTTGGGAGTCTTCCGTGGACCCAGAAGATCAGTTAAGACTAAAAATCCACAGGAAACATCAGCACCCTGTTTAGGGGGTGATCAGGCCACAGAAGGGTCGGCGGATACCAACGTCCTGCAGCCAGGCAATAGTGGTCCAACTAGAGACAGATGGAGGGAGCCTAAAACCTTCTCCCTGAGATGGTGGTTTGGGATACTAATGGGACACTGATACGAAAGGAAACCACCTGTGGGAGTAAGGACTGTTTTTGGGTACATGGCTCTGATTTGGACATTGTACATAACCGGGACACATGGGGGTTGGGACCAAAACCTGTTTCATAAATTAGTAACCAATATGACACATGAACTTAGCCTAAATGATTGCTGGATATGCGGGCATGGCCCATCAAGTCATGGCCAGGGCTGGCCGATCGTCCCCACTGCTTTGTTAACGTTGCAGGGGTGGAATGAGATCAAGTGTAAACAAGCACACTTAGAACGAAGTGAAGATAAGGCTCAGTTTGTGATTTCACACCGTTCTCCCGTATTGGAAGCGCCGCTGTGCTTCAGATGGAAAAACGATGGTACTATATATGCTACAGGAGACCAGAGGGAGGGTAGATATGAACTTTTTAACAGAGTTGAACTAGGGTCCTACCCCGCATGCAATCACACAATTACAATACATGACTGTTACCGACCACATTGTGGTCAGAAGACAAAAGGAATCTGGACTTGGGGTTGGGAGTATTCAAAGTGCACCCACATCTTATATGGGAACCGTCAGGAAGATGCCCTGGTTAATCTGGTACAGAATCTCCCGCCCGGTCGCACTGGCCGTCGGGCAGAGGGCTTGCCAGCAGGGATCTTGTGGATTTGTGGGACATGGGTAGGACAAGTTTTGCCAGTCGCATGGAGCGGAACTTGCACCATGGGAACTATAGGACCGGGAGGATTGAGAATACACCCCAGAAAAACCCCAGTTACCAACTTACACATGCATGTTCAAAAGAGATCAGCTGAGTCAGTCCAAAAGCTTGGATACGATAGAAGTAGAACCTATCTCAATGAGGTTCAAAGGGTTTTGGCAATCAGTACGCCAATGGTGGGAGTGGCATGGAATATAAAGCAGCTACGTATAATCTCATATGGATTGGAAATGTTAGCTAATGAAACCGCTGAGGGAATGGCTGCTTTGCAAATTGAAGTCAATTCCCTGGCTGGGATGGCAATCCAGCAGAAAATTGCACTGGATTAGCTGTTATCTAAGCAAGGAGGCCTCTGTGTATGGCTGAATACTACGTGCTGCCATTATATTAACATGACTGGAGATATAGAGCTTGACATGGTTAAAATTCAGCAAGTTGCAAAAGAAGTACAAAAGAGTTATGAAGCTCCAGAAGACATCTGGAGTCTCCTTACTAGTTGGCTGCCCAACATAGGGTGGATCAGGTCAACAGTAATGTTAATACTGGTAATATTCTGTTCTGTAATAATAATGTTATGCTGTTTACCATTAATTTTGAGGTGCTGTGCATTTGCAGTGAGGAGATCAGCAAAAGCAGTCAAAAGTGTGAAACCAGGTGTCAAATGAGATTGGCAGGTGAATTGGGCTACACCTTGAGTGAAAATGCAAGCTGTGTTTCATTGGCCAGAAACAGTTACAAGAAAAAAGGAAGGAATAAAGCAGAATTGGTGCTTTTAGCAGAAGTACAGTCAGAGGAGAGTGATGCACAAGCACAGGCCTTAGTATAGCGAAGTAGCTTGCCAGAAATCATGCTGGCAGCCAAGACGAGAATAATGCACTCTGATTGGTACGTAAGGCACCCGCAGTGATTTGCCAGGGAACATCATGTGCCTGTTCTGATAACACAAGCTGTGATTGGCCTAGCTAGCACCCAGCGTGTATTTGTTTACATTGTTACTGATTGGTAGAAACCGCGCATGGGCAAATGAAACCGTTCCTCCTGCTGGCACAGAGGGACGACTTAGCAATGTTGCAAATTCAGTACAGGATGCTCATATGGCAGATAACATACTGTGGGAATGAAGAATTAATACTGCGTAGTGCTGTTTAACAAATAAGAATGCTAATAGAGTATGATGCCAAATAAAGTGATGTATAATTGGGTAATAGAAATGTGTTAATGCTGTGAACCAATGAAAATGATGAAGAAAGGAGGAGACGGGACCTGCCGCCATAGTGTGTATATAAGGGAAAGTTAGAGATTGCTCGGGGTTCTTGCCCTGAGGCAGCTAGTTCTGTGGGCAGGTCCCGTCAGCTGACGTTGTGCAAATAAACTTTGGCTTCATTGCACCTGCAGTACGGTTGTTGCGTCTTCTCGTTCCTGTGCTTGCACGTTTGCGCCGCCTGTAAGTTAAAAAGGTAACACTTGGGAGTTTTGGGACTCCAGATTTGCTGCTACAGTATAGACTATTCGTAAATCAACAAAACCTGAAGAAGGATCCCTGAAGAAACAAGAATATTGTACCCAGGGTTACTTGTTGTTATGTATTCTCTCTCTGGCATTACTTCACGAACAAAGATTCTTCTTAGGAAGGACTCATCCCATGCTTTTTACAAGCGCGTCGATGACTAAAAAAGGCCAATCTGAGATAGGCAAGTCCGGTTGCAGAAAGCACAGCAGAAATGTCTCCTTGGGTCATGTTGTTTCCAAGTTGCGGTTCTTTCTGCGTTGCGTTATGTATACAATCCTGGCATTTGTACTATTGATATTTATGTACGATATTATGTTTCAGGAGTTGCAGTAGAATAATAATAATAATTAGAACTCAGTTGGGGCTGTAAACAAAGACTAAAAACTGTGTTTGAATGGTCAATTTCTATTGATACCATTTCCGTTATGCTGCAGTATAGAGATCTGTGCCTAAAACGGAAGCGTGAATGCTCGCTCCTTCAGGGCTGTTTGGCCGGCGTGGGCCCTTCCTTCCTTCCTTCCCTCCCACCGCGCCTGACTGGGGCGAGGCAAGGCGCGGCCTAGGAGCCAAGGGCGCGGTGGCGCTTGCCGTCAAAGACTGATGCACGACGCGTGTCTTCCTCATTGTTTTCGTCACCCATCCTGCCAGGAAAAAGTTGGGACGGAGCGGGGAGGGGGAATAACAATAGCCTAGTCCGGGAGGGGGGCGGGAGGGAGGGAAAGAGGGGGAAAAGGAAGGCAGGACTGGCTGAGGAGGAGAAGGCCAGAAGAAGACCGGCAGAGCGAGCGAGCGAGACCCTCCCTCTCTCCGTCCATCCTTGCGCCTTCTGAGTAAGCCCCGCCCACTGGCTGAGGAGGAGGAGGCCAGAAGACCGGCAGAGCGCGCGAGCGAGCGAGCGCGCGAGCCCCTCTCTCCGTCCATCCTCGCGCCTTCTGAGTAAGCCCCGCCCCCTGGCTGAGGAGGAGGAGGCCAGAAGAAGACCGGCAGAGCGAGGGAGCGAGCGCGCGAGACCCTCCCTCCTCTCTCCGTCCATCCTCGCGCCTTCTGAGTAAGCCCCGCCCCTGGCTGAGGAGGCCAGAAGAAGACTGGCAGAGCGAGCGCGCGAGCCCCTCTCTCCGTCCATCCTCGCGCCTTCTGAGTAAGCCCCGCCCCCTGGCTGAGGAGGAGGAGGCCAGAAGAAGAAGACTGGCAGAGCGAGCGAGCGAGCGCGCGAGCCCCTCTCTCCGTCCATCCTCGCGCCTTCTGAGTAAGCCCCGCCCCCTGGCTGAGGAGGAGGAGGCCAGAAGAAGAAGACAGAGCGAGTGAGCGTGCGCGCGAGACCCTCCCTCTCTCTCGCCGTCTATCATCGCGCCTTCTGAGTAAGCCCCGCCCCCTGGCTGAGGAGGAGGAGGCCAGAAGAAGAAGACCGGCAGAGCGAGCGAGGGAGCGCGCGCGCGAGACCCTCCCTTCGTCCATCCTCGCGCCTTCTGAGTAAGCCCCGCCCCCTGGCTGAGGAGGAGGAGGCCAGAAGAAGAAGACTGGCAGAGCGAGCGAGGGAGTGCGCGCGCGAGACCCTCCCTCCCTCTCTCCGTCCATCCTCGCGCCTTCTCAGTAAGCCCCGCCCCCTGGCTGAAGAGGAGGAGGCCAGAAGAAGACCGGCAGAGCGAGCGAGCGCGCGAGACCCTCCCTCCTCGCGCCTTCTGAGTAAGCCCCGCCCACTGGGCGCGCGGCGCCACATCCGGGTCCTAAGCCAACGCCGCAGCTTGCTGCTGTTGTTGCCGTCCGCTCGGGGCTCTTTCTCTCTCTCTCTCAGGAGGCAGGGAAGAAGGGAGGGGATATAGGCGTTGTTGTCTCCCTTGGCTTGCGAAGAGGAGAGGAAGACGACGCACGCGCACTTGTGAGGGAAGGAAGGAAGGAGCGCGCGTGCGAGATTGAGAGCGCGCGCTGCCTCTGTGTGTTGTCTCTCTACAGACAGACACACACACATCAGCGAAGATGGCGGCCGTGGTCGGAGGGCGAGCCGGCTCCTTCGGCTCCTCTTCCTCGGCGGGCCTGGTCTCGGGTTACGCCGGCAACAACAACAGCAGCAGCAACAGCGGCGCCGACTCGCGGGCGGGAGGCGACGAGGACGACGGGCAGAACCTCTGGTAAGAAGGGCCTCTCCCTTCCTCCTCCCTCCTCCATCACCAGCCTCTCCCGTAGGAGAAGGAGGGACCGTTGCTGCTCTCCCCTCGCTTGGGGCCGGGGCTTCTCTCCCTCTTGAATATCCCCGGGTTGAGGGCCCCCTCCCTCCGCCATGATGCAGCTCTCCTCCTCCCTCCCTCTCTCTCTCCACCCTCCTCCTCAGGGACCCCCTTCCCCGACCTCCCCCTTGCCTCGCAGCTCCTGTCAGGAAGAGGAAGCGAGGGCTCCTTCCTTCCTGATACCAATAGACACAGCACCATAATCATACTGGCTTGCCTTTCTTTCCCACCGTCTCCACAGGTCCTGCATCCTCAGCGAAGTGTCAACCCGTTCCCGGTCTAAGCTGCCATCGGGGAAGAACGTGGTGCTGCTGGGTGAGTAGAGGATTCTCTCCCTGTCACAGCGCCAGGGCCTTTTTGGGGGTGGGGGGAAAGGGGGAAAGACCCCCAAGCAAGGGCCATTCAATCCCAGGCAGGAATACACAACCCAAGCCGCGTATTATTCCACTGTCAAGACAAAAGCAATAGTTTTGAGAGGCAGAGGCTTCTCAGTGGTGGCCCCTCAGCTATGGAACTATGGGTCTAGGCCAGGCCTGGGCAAACTTGGGCCCTCCAGGCGTTTTGGACTTCAACTCCCACCATTCCTCACAGCCTCAGGCCTCTTCCTTTTCCCCTCAGCCGCTTAAGCGGCTGAGGGGAAAAGGAAGAGGCCTGAGGCTGTGAGGAATGGTGGGAGTTGAAGTCCAAAAGCGCCTGGAGGGCCCAAGTTTGCCCAGGCCTGGCCTAGGCACTATGTTTTAAATGTTTTAATTGTATTTATGTTTTTATTTCTCAACGTGTTGTATCTGTTTATTGGTATTTGTAATGCGGCATTTAATTTTGCCATAACTAAGCTGCTCCGAGTCCTCTTCGGGTGAGAAGGGCAGGGTAGAAATAATAAACTAACGAATAAATAAGTATACATTATATTATGCTATATTAAGAAGAGTGGGGTAGAAATATAGTAAGTCATTAAATTTCATATTCTATTAAGAAGAGCAGGGTGCTCTGAGTCCTCTTCGGGTGAGAAGAGCAGGGTAGAAATACAACAAATAAATAAATAAGTATACATTATATTATACTATATTAAGAAGAGTGGGGTAGAAATACAACAAATAAATAAGTATATATTATATTATACTATATTAAGAAGAGTAGGGTAAAATACAACAAATAAATAAGTATACATTATATTATATTATATTAAGAAGAGTGGGGTAGAAATACAACAAATAAATAAGTATACATTATATTATACTATATTAAGACAGGGGTAGAAATACAACAAATAAATAAGTATACATTATATTATACTATATTAAGAAGAGTAGGGTAAAAATACAACAAATAAATAAGTATACATTATATTATACTATATCAAGAAGAGTGGGGTAGAAATACGACAAATAAGTAAGTATATATTATATTATACTATATCAAGAAGAGTGGGGTAGAAATACAACAAATAAATAAGTATACATTATATTATTCTATATTAAGAGTACGGTAAAAATACAACAAATAAATAAGTATACATTATATTATACTATATCAAGAAGAGTGGGGTAGAAATACAACAAATAAATACAGTAAGTATACATTATATTATACTGTATTAAGAGTGGGGTAGAAATACAACAAATAAATAAGTATACATTATATTATACTATGTTAAGAGTGGGGTATACAACAAATAAATACAGTAAGTATACATTATATTATACTATATTAAGAGTGGGGTAGAAATACAATAACTAATTAAATTTTATATTCTGTTAAGAAGAGCAGGTAGACATATAGTAAATAAATAAATAGTTATCAGGAAGTTCTTCCTGATTTTTTGGTGCATCCTCCCCCTTTCCCTGCAATTTGAATCCATTGTTCCATGTCCTAGTCCCTAGAGCAGTGGTTCCCAACCTGTGGTCTGTACATCACCAGTGGTCCGCAATAACTAAAATATGGTCCGCTGCCTCACCTTTTACCACACCATTGCAACAGTAGTGACACCCTTTTATATGCCAAGGCTTATTAAATATGGTTTTCTGTGGGCAAGCAGATGGTGACTACTGGATGGCATATGTTCTGTATCAGAAACTAGAGCTGATATTGTCTGTCCAATGAAATTTTCTGAATCAACACCCCAAATAACCAAACCGAATCTAAAGTTGTCCAAAAACTGGTTTGTAACCCTTTAGGTCAGAGGTGGGCAATTACCGGCCCTCCAGGTGTTTTGGATTTCAACTCCCAGAAATCCTAGCCAGTTTACCAGCTGTTAGGATTTCTGGGAGTTGAAGTCCAAAACACCTGGAGGGCTGGTAGTTGCCCACCCCTGCTTTAGGTACTAATGTTGGGAGAGTGGTCCCTGGACAAGGTTGGAAACCAGTGTTCTAGAGCAGCAGAACACCCCCCCCCCCCCCCCGGTCTGATTTGTTTCCCCTTCTCCCATCTTTTTACTTCTTTATCAGAGCTTCTTCTTAACATATCAGGGCTTCTTCTTACATAGTTGCTCCTGATTAGAGTGGACGGGGGTACTCAATTGCGAGGACCTTGTAGGTTGCATCGAACAAGGGAGGGATAGCAGCAGAGATGGCTTCATGGCTCTTTTTCTATGCCCAGCCCTGTAGAATGGAATAAACGTGGGGATATAAATCTGCCAATGCATTGGCTGTCAGGGCTTTTCAGCACCCATTTAGCAGCCTCTTCACTGTGTTGAATGGTGCACTAAGGGATGCGTGGGTATCTGCAGTGGACTTCGGGAGGGGGCTTATATTATATTCCACAAGTCCTGAAGGAATTGCCAGGATACTGCAAAACAAAGAGACTTGCCAATAATCCACTCCCAGCTTTGAAAGATGCATTTTTAATGTTAAATAGCTTGGGGGAAAGGTGCGACATATAAAAGCGAACCACTTATGCTACATAAAAAGGTTAGAAAAAAAGCAGTTTTGGGATTAAGGGCCAGGAGACTACTTTGCTAACTCTTGGGCTGGGTGGGTAACCTCTGCCTGTGAGCACTGTCACGTTGTGTCAGCAGCCAGCCTTTCACTGACTTGCATTATGCTATGATGTCTCCACCCAGGAGATATAGTTAGCTCCTCCTTTGCTTTTTTATTGTCTTATTATTTGACAGTATAGATGACGCTATCATTGAAGAAAAGCCGAGATCTACTGTAAGTGTGTTAGGTTGCATCTGGATCAACTGGCAAATGCCAGTACAATGTCTCATAGCCACCTGGCATGCTTTGTATCTTGTACTGAATTGTGATCTATACTCAGATTCTCTTTTGCTTATGGTATAGTATATAGAATATGCTTCCCTAACTATGTTTTTGATCATATGTGATCAGCTACAGTGTTCTATCAAGGTTATTTCACAGAATGGTAACCAATATTGTACTAGGGTATAGACTTAGCCATGGGTAATACTTCTGTTGGCTGTTTCGAACATCTTTTGGCCTAGTTATTGCCAAGAGCCGTGCATTAGGGTTTTCACTTTTTACAGTGAAATTGACTATAAAGCTGCATGTTAATATGACCAAACACACTTAATGGCTTCTATTTTGTCAGCAGCTTTACAGTATGAAATACTTGTAAACAAGAAGCTTGGCCTTATACTTGACATGGGCACATTAAAATATTTCCTGTACTGTTTTATGGAAATAGAACTTGATGTGCCTAAGAGATGAAAATAAGCTTTGGAATGAGGACTGATGCAGATAGTATTTTAGAAGAAAATAGTGGACAGATTGGAAGGCAAACACATAAATTTGTCCAAGACAAACAATACATTTAAAAAATTTATTTCATTAACCTGCCTTTCTTGAAAGTGCTGCTTAATTGCAAGTGCTGCTTAATTGTAAAATAGCTGTCTGAATAAAACGGCCCTTTCCTGTTGGAAAGGGACAGATAGAGGAGCTGTTTAGCTTCTCATGAAAGTAGCCAGCAAGTTGCTCCTCTTTTGTATCTTCATCAGACTTGCCTTTGAGGATAGTAAGACCAAAAGAAGACCTTTCCTGAAGATCTCAAGAATCAGATGAATTCAAAAACAGTGAAATGCCAGGCTAATTCATAGGCTTTGTCTTTCTGTCATTATTATTAATAATGTTGTTTGTATTTGCACCCCATTTTTTCCAGGGCTGAGACTCAAAGTAGTTCTCAACTTTTTAAAGTGGTGCATACAATTTAAGAAACTACAAAATATAACTATTAAAATATAATTAAATAATATAATTATTAAAACAAATAAATCAACTGTTTAAAAAACTTCTTGATACCATGCAGCATCCCTTTGCCCATTCTTAAACATCTACTGCTTTAAAAGCTTTCCTAAATATAAAGGTTTTAGTCTGCTATTAGAACAACAACAAAGGGGGAGGGGGTTCTGAGAGTTCCAGAGCCTAGGGGCAGCCACTGAGAACGCCTTCTCTCACAGCTCCAACAAGCGTGCTTGTGATTGTAGGGAGTTGAGAGAAGGCCTCTCCAGAGGATTTCTGAACTTGGATCAGGATCATACAGGGAGGCATGATCTGCAAAACAGTTTGGACCTTGAACCATAAAGGGATTTGTATGTCATAAGCAGCACTTTGAATTATAGCAGTTTGAAACTACTTTCATTTCCATGGCTCCTTCCTATTGAATCTTGGCAACATTCATAGAATTCTCTAGTATCGTTGCCTGAATAATGGAGAGCTCTCTAGCAGAGACTTTGAAGCATCTTATGAAACTACAAATCCCAGGATTTTGCTATTGTGCAATATAGATATGTTCATAGTAAGAAAAAACAACAACTTTTTTCCAGGCTAAAACTATAGCCAACTAACGATTACCTTAAAGTTAGCCTAAATGAATTCACTCATAACTATTTCTGGATACACTTTTCTGGGATTACAGTGTACTCCTACAAGGGCCTTTTTGTGGCAGAAGTTAGAGGGTTTGTGAAGGGTAAAATGACAAATATTTGGTGTGATTTGCTTTGATAATGTTACTAATTTCGAATGTCTCAATTACTTCATAGCAACTAATCCTATGTCATACTCCCCGAAGTTCTGAGCAACTGTACTTTTGTATGTTCCTTCTCAAAACTATGGATTTTTAAAAAAATGACTGGGAAATGCTATAGTTGACTTTTTCTGTAAATAATTTGGTACTACCTGATAGTCATTAAAGCCTTATGGGAAAGAATGAGTTAAAATGTGTTTAATACAATGTTGTTACCTGTTTAGATAATCAGTGGTACAGTCAAAACAGCAACATGTTTTAAGAAACCGGGGAGCATTTCAACCTATCCTTGGCAGTTCAATTAAATCAGTGGTTCTTAACCGGTGAGCTGCAGACCACCAGTGTGCCATGAGGACGAAATCTGGTCTGCGAGCCTCCTTCCTCTACATTTATTTTATTTATTTTATTTCTGTTCCTTTCACACTGCCTGCCATGCCTTCTCTTTTGCTGACCATGGCATGTGTTCTATATCAGAAACTGATGTGGCCCATCCTTCCTATGCCATTTTCTGAATCAGCACCCCAAACCAAATCTAAAGTTGACCAAAAACTGATTCATAACCCTTTTGGTACTAATGTTGGGGAGTGGTCCCTCGTCAAAAAAAAGTTGGGAACCACTGAATTAAATAATATATAGTAGTAAAATATCTGTGAAAATACACTCAAATTGGTTCTTAATCATATTAAAAGGAAATTGACTTTGTCATCATGGTTAGCATTTCTACCAGTGTAACGTGCTTGGGAGAGATCTGATAACAGAACATGGAGACCCATAGCACATTTCAAGTTCCCTTAGCTATAGCTGTGACGTGTAACAGAGTTCTGTCTATATTGGTCTTCAATATCAGGTAGTACTGATTTTTAAAAACATTTAATGGGAGACCACTATAAATGGACCGGTAGTTTTTTTGACCAAAGTGTACTTAATTTTAGCTTAAGGTATTTCTGTATAGCATCTGATTATATAGAACTAGCTGACCCGTGCATGCGTTGCTGTGCCATAGTCTGTGGCTAACCCCTTCTACCCACATGGTGGGAAAGCACAATCAAAGGACTCTTGACAGATGGCCATTTTGCCTCTTGTTGATAACATTAAGAGACCTTTAGCAGTTTGCTCAGGGTGAGTTGGGATTTGTATCTTCCTTTTGTTGTATTGTAGTCCTATCCCACTGTATTCCCAGGCCTGGGTCAACAAAGTGAATGTTTGTATGTATGTGGATATGTGCCAGCTTTCTGATTGGTTGCCACTGTGAGATTATTTGCATAACCCCTGATTGGCCAGCACCACCAACTGCCAGAGGGGGTGGTGGCTCTCAACCTCTACATTCTAACTGAGGGAGTATTTGCATAATGCCTCTAATTGGCCAGCACCACCAACATTCCGACACTCTAAACTGCCAAAGGGGGGTGGCAGTTTATTTCCAGTTTTTGTACTTTTGTGGGTATTCTCTGCTCATAACCTGTGCAAAATTGACACGCCTGATGCAGTTTATTTCCTTCATATATTGATAACATGCCAAACCAAGGAGGTCTAAGAAGAAACATGTGAGCATGCAGATTATTCTTGAACCAATAACCTCTGACCTATTAGACCAAGACTGATGAAGCTGAATTGGGTTAATATGTTTTGTAGTTAAATGCATGGTCATACTTGCATTCATTCAGGGTGGATAAAACCAGCATTAAAAATTATTAAAGGATAAATTGGCTTTCTACTTAATTATTATAAATGAACTGCATATTAGCATGTTAGTACTGCAGTTGATATTTAAAATCCTCTGTCAAAAGCATTTTAAAATGTTAAAAACATTTTTTGTTAAATGAAGAACTAATTTGTTTTCTCAAATATAAATTTACTCATCTTACCAGACAAAGATACTTAATGTTAATGAAAATATAAATGATCTAGTTTATCAGAAAGTAGACTCTACCTGTTGGTTATGAGCATTGATTTTTTTTGGCTCCCTTGTATGAAATGCTTGGCCAGAAGCATTTTGGATTTTTCCAAATTTTGTAATATCTGTATTAGCATATAAGTACATTTTTATTGTGTCAGAGGCAAATTGAAAATACTTCAAGTCGATTCTAGTGTAAGAGAATTGGCCATTTGCAAGGACGCTGCCCAAGGGACGCCTAGATCTGTTACCATCCTGTGGGAGGCTTCTCATGTCCCTGCTTGAAGCTGGGGCTGACAGATGGGGAGTTCTAAGTGCTGAACTTCAGGTCAGCAGTTTAGCTGGCACAAGGGTTTAACCCATTGCACCATCGTGGCTCCAGATATGAGTACATAGTTACATATCTTGAATATGATACTGAAATTCAAACATGAAATTTATGTATGCTTCATATATACCTTATATGAAGGAAACTTTATACACAATACTTTTAATAATTTTGTGCAAGAAACTGTATACATTGAACCATCAGAAAGCAATGGTTTCACAGTCTTAGCCATCCATATGAACAATTTTGGATTTTGTAATATTTTGGAGTTTGTAGTTTGGATTAGAAATGCTCAACCATTTATGATTGTGAGACAGAACCAAGACAAAGTGAATATGAACACAGGGAAAAAAGAGAAGAAGAAAATCCTGTCCAATGTATGGGGTTCTATATCCTGATCAATTAACTATGTTTTCTCACAGATATGAAATTGTAAATTAAAAAATTCTTCTAGAGAATAAAAAAGGAAAGCATGTAAAATGTAAATTTGACAAAGGTGTAGCAGGTCTGCTTGTCAAATTGAAACCATTTAAATGGGACTGTGTTTAGCTGTAAATAAAAATGCTTTACTGATAATAGTTCAGAAATATAGGAAAATGTAGGAAGAAATATAAATTGTGAAGTAATTTACATTGGTCTTTCTTGCTAAATTAAGTCACATTGATTTAAATCAGTCTATCCTGGGCACTTCCTGGATATCTTCAGGCGGGGTAACCAAATACTGTATATCTTCAGGAAAAAAAACAATATCTGTGTATCTTCAGGGGAAAAGCAAACAGACTACTTAACAGGACATTCCTGGTGAGTGTGAGCTCCTCAGCACAAATTGCAGTTGTTTTTAATTAATTCAGGAAGTAGCATGGCAATGTAGTTTTGTTACCCCGAGGTTGTGCACAGTGAACCATTTTCTGGGCGGGGGTGCTGAATTCTGAGTAGTATTTAAGAGCAGGAAGCATCAGCTTATATCTTATATCTTTTTTTTCTTTTCTTTTTAAATAGGTTTGTTACTTTGACTTTGAAATCTTAGATTTTGGTGTTTAGACTATTTGTCTAATTTTCTTTGATCTGCATATCACTGATATTAAGGCAACTGTTTTGCTAGCTGGTTAGCTCTGTTGTTTGGATCTTTTTATTTAAATTTATTTCCTCAAGCTAGTACAGCATAATTAAGCAAGAAAATCTTTACTTAATGTCTGAATAATGATGTGTGCTGATGTAGTTTGAAACAATGAAGTAATTTAGTTTTCTTGCTTAGTGCAGGCATTGTTATTTCTACCAATGGGGCTGTATTTGGGCTTTTCTTGGGACAGATTTTTGTATGTTACATATTATCTTTAGAGAAATAGTATAGTCAACAGATTTGTTCAATGTGAATTAGTGCCTGTAGATTATAGAATGCCACTGGGTAAAATGGCATGAAATTGAGCATGGATGTTTAGGTGGCATTAACATGCCACAGTATTTCTGAAATAGAAATGTGGGGTGTAGAAAAAGCATACCAATTACAAAGCAACTAGAGGTAAGGTTATTGTAAGGCTTAGCAATGCCAACAGATGGGAAGAACGCATATGGAAAAATGCTTCGTTATTAATTTTAAATTTATTATATGCTTTTTCAGTGAGTGTACAAAAAACTGAGTTGAAGCCAATAATGAGTTAAGTTCTAATTAGCACCTATTGGGTGAATGTGAAATAGAGAAATCAGAATCTTATGGTCCTCCACCAATGTGCAAGTCTACAGTTTTTAGTGTTCTAAAAGGGTGTTCTGAAAAGGGTGTGGATATAATATAAGTCTTTTGAGTAAACATTCACGATCTGATTGCTGGTTCGTATTACTGCTGCTAAGTCGTTTTTCCCTGTTTTAAATTACTTCCAGTCAATATGCACCCAGTTTTTCTATTACATGATGGAGAAGCAATTACATGTTCATGTTAAAAGATAAAATAATTTCATGCGTGGCTTTCTTTCTTGGCACATGCTATATTATATTTTATACTGTATATTATTTGCAGATTCTATGTAAATTATTTCATTTTTTAGGTATGTTCCCAACTGATCGAGAAAAATAAATTTCAGTTATCCTTTACAGTCTACTTCCTGATACTGTTTATGCAGCCATGGAAATTTTGTTCTTAAATAAAGGAAGTATTGATTAACTCTTCAAGCTGCTGCCATTTCTTTTCCACTGTGCCTTTGGTTTGCCTTGCAGAAGGATTAGGTACAAACATAGGTATCTGAACCCATTGAGTTTTTGTCTTTCTTTGTTAAGGCATCTGCTATTTTCCTCCTTTTTGGACAAATTTTGTTTTTTGAATTCTGCAGTGCAGGCTGAAGCTATCAGTGAGACCTTAGCATGAAGCACAGTCTCTTTTGTGTGCTAATGCTAGTGCTAGTTACTCACATTTTTGTTAAATTGGGTCAGCTCAGCCTAACTTGTTATCAGGGCACACCATAGTGAATATTAATAAGTAGTATGTAGTCTTGCAGTTTCCCTTGATAGCAAGCCTCATTGAAAATGGTGGGAGAAATATCGAGTAGGCTAATCCTGGGAGCATGCAATTTTTTTCCTCAAGCAGTTGGCTTTATAGACAAAAAGCTTTATATATGGGTAGAAAGAACATCATTTAATTTGCTCTCCATACATTAATATGTTATGTTATATGATTTGTATGAAATATAGTTCAGCATTTAAACCTATATCTGTTAGATTTAAAATAAGACTGGGGGTAGGGGAATGTGCATTGAGTTACTAGTAGGGTATCTGCCATCCTCAATAGGAATTTCAGTGTATTAATGTTAGGATTAGTATTGTGGTTTATGTTGATGGTTAAGGTTTCATTTGGACTTTTTGTTTTTTTGACTCTAATGAGAATGCAAATGTCTGTCTCAGATGATAACCAGAGTACGTGTACATTGATTGCCTCTTCTTCAAAACAAAAAAATCCTCCATAAGCAGTAGATTTACTGAAACCACTTCTCGTAATGGTCTTTACTCTACTTCAGTAGCCCATTGAGTGCCTTCCAACTTGGCAGTCTCATCTTCTTTGTTTCATTTGGAACTGTCTCCTTATAGGGTTTTCATTGTGATAGACATTTAATAAAGGTTTGCTGTGCCCCCGTCTGTGCAGTACTAAAATGTGTTAACTATGGTGCCCAGCCATTGTCCCTTTAGATTCCCTTATTACTGTTGCTGTCCAGTATCTGGATAGCACATTTAGTGTGACTTCTCAGCAAATGTCTGTTTGACATGAGAGACCCAACAACAGCATTGCTGCCATCAGCATAGCCTTTTACCTCAAAGGAGCACACTGCCCCACTACTGCAGAAAGGTTGCAGACCTTATTCTGTGCAGCAAATAATGCACCAGGTGGTAATACAGAATAACTGATGCTTCCACATAGTATATATCTTAAAATATTTAACCTTTAAAATGTATACCCAGGGGAGATTACTATTTAAAACAATACCATTAAAATGTGGTGATTCTTCATGATTATTGAACTTGAATTTAAGCTTGTAGATTTCTTGGACAGGAATATTGAGTAATCATGCCAATTAAAATGCATGTATTAGGAATGTAAGAGAAGCTTGATGCTACATAAAAGCTTAATTTTAGCTTTCTCATTTTCTCATAGCTTTGTAATTATATTGAAAAACAGGAGATAATTGCAGAGCAAGAGCAATAGGATGATATGTTAATTTTTTAAAATGAAAATGAATGTTGGTATTGCAATTACTGGATAAACAGAGCTTTTTTCTGCCGCGACAAGTAAATGCACAAGCTTTTTCAAAATTCTCACAGTTCATTGTGAGATACTCTTTTAGATTTGATTTGCTATCAAATATTAAGATGGTCCGTTCCGGGTGGTTTATGGATCCAATGCTGCCAGCATTGCATTTGCAAAAAACTGCCCAACTGAGCTGTTTCAAGTGGTGAGAGGGCTATTACATACTGGTCCTCAAAGATAAAATACTGACAATGCAACAACCTGCTGTGAATAATTTGTGCAGCACTTTGCAGATAAAGTCGCTCAGATCTGTTCCGACATGGATGTTGTTATTGATACAGTAACTGCGGCTCCTGCTTGCCCAGTGTTGATGGATACATTTCAGTTTGTGCAGCCTGAGGATGTTTATAGGATCCTTGGAGGTGAGAGCTACCACATGTATTCTAGATCCTTGCCCTTCCTGACTGATCAAACAGGCCAGAGGGCCACTGGCAGAGAAAATGAAGATAGTAGTCAATGCCTTGAAACAGGGGTGCTCACACTTTTTCAGCATGCGAGTTACTCTTAAAGCAACCAAGTCCAAAAGATCTACCTGCACCCGCCGCCGTGTGCTCCCGCGCGCTCCCGCCCCGGCGCGTGCTCCTGCTGCTGTTTTCCGCCCGCGCAGCGCTTCTTCCGTCTGCGGGGCATTGCAGGAAGGAGAAAGCACGAGGCGGGGCATCCAGAGGGAGCGCTCTGCCCTGCCTGTCTTGCCGGCAATGGAGGCTGCACAGATGCTTCTGGGCGAGAGAGAGGCAGGGCACTCCCTCCAGAAGCCCTGCCTCGTGCTTCCTTCTTCCTGCAATGCCCCACAGGTGAAAGAAGCATTGCAAGAGCGGAAGCCAGCAGCCGTCACGTGCGTACACGCAGGGTGTGCGCACGCCTGGCAGGGGCGCTCCATCCGGCTGGTGAGGCCCGAAGATCACCTGGAAGAGGGCCGAAGATCTACTAGTAGCTCTCAAGCTACCTAATGAGCACCCCTGCCTTGGAACAAGGCAGAATTAAAACTTTCCTAAAGGATGCAGTTATGGGACCTACATTTAAAAAGCCACCCCTGAACCCCACCATAATGAATAATTGCCCAGTGTCCCTCAGTCTTCCCTTTTTTGAGCAAGGTTTTGGATTGTGTGGTGGCTTCCCAACTCCAGGGGTTTTTGGTTGAAATGGATTATCTTCCCCAATGTATTTCTATCTGTTTCCATGTGCTTTTTTAAAAACAAACTCCAAACAGGCTTTGATATGGACTTGTTTCAGCCGTTTTTGTCACTTTTTAAAGTCAGCTTTGTAGAACATCTGGATGATAGTTTCTGCCATTACAGCTGTTAATCTCTCCAGCTCCTTCACAGCTGCTTGGGTTCTTTCCTAAGACTCTCAGCAAATCACTGAGCTTGGTGACCAAGTTGCAATTATACTATATTACATTCTTTTTGTAACCATGAATTTAAGGATGCTCTGGGGGTGTTGATAACTGCATGTCTGTACAACTTGATCCTGGATTTGTCAAATGGTTCCTTAATCGTCATCATATTTGTTTAGGCGTGTTATCTAGCAAACTGTGTGGGTTTATAAACAAAAATTTAATTTCAGGTCACTTGGCACAGGTATTGGGCTCTATTCAACTACTTAATGTGACTTTTGGGTTCCGCCCATGTTTATTTGAATGTGTCAGTTTGCTTTTGCTTACCAAACCTTTGTAGCAGAATGAAAATACTTAAAACTCTCCCAACATTGAATACTATAGTACAGTGTTTCCCAACCTTTTTTGAGCCGTGGCACACTTTTAACATTAAAAAAATCTGGGGGCACACCACCAACCAAAATGACACAAAATGACACTCTAACACAGTAAAGAACGGCTGGGGATGGTGGCCTGCTGGTAACAGCTGCTGGGAGTTCCGAAACCGGGGAGGGGGCGGAGCCAGGCTGCGCCATGCCCCGCCCCCTCCCCGGCTTCAGCTCTCCCACAGCTTCTCCAGCCTTGAGGGGGCAGTGCCAAGCCAGCGGTGCCAGAGCCAGCACAATGCTGGCTTGGCACTGTCCCCTCAAGGCTGGAGCAGCTGCTGGGAGTGCCGAAGACGGGGGAGGGGGCAGAGTCAGGCCGCGCCATGCCCTGCCCCCTCCCCCCAGCTTCAGCTCTCCTACAGAGGAGGAGCATGAGCGGTGGACGCGCTTCAGTGGGCAGCGCTCCTCCATGCAGCTTCAGCGAGCGAGGGGCGAGAGTCATGGAGGGAGTCATGGCGGATTGGAGGCTGGCTGGGGAAATGGCCGAAGGAGGCGGCACCCCGGTCCCTTCTTCTTTTTCTTCGCCACTGCCTGGCCCTTCCTCCTCCCCCAAGCAGCAGGAGTTCAGCAGGAGGGGGGAGGAAGGGGGGCAGAGAGCTTTTCTCGCAGCACAGCAGGAGGTCCGTCACGGCACACTAGTGTGCCACGGCACACTGGTTGAGAAAGACTGCTATAGTATATTAAGCAACAATACTGAGAAATGTATTTCAGTTTCAATTTGTAACACAACAAAATGCAGAAAACACAAGGAGTAGGGTGCTGATGCTTGTGCATCTTGCTGATGCTTGTTCCAGTTTAGCCTGTGGTTTTTTTATGCCTTTGTCAGATAACGTTGTGATCTTTGTATTAAGCATATTTTATATGTTTATCTTTCAGTACGCTACTTGCTAAAACTATGGTCTAGGAATCTGAGCTATAAATATGAGCATGTGATAATTATACCAGGGATATGGGGAAAGAGACTTTCAGGAAATGATGTTGCTTCAAAATTTCATAGCATTTAATGTATAACATGTAACCCTGGCAACTGGCCGAAACTCAGGAGATCTCTCTGCGTGTGGGTAGACATGTATGTCTTTCCTATATATTGATTCCCTTATTTCATGAGTGCTTGTGGGTTTCTGTATTGAGGAACTTTTGTACAGGATCGCACCACACATGAGAGAGCCTCAAAATTGTATCCCAAATGCAGGCTGTCTTAGATAATACAAGTTGTCTAGATCAATTTCAAACCAGCTTCAGAGCAGGATATGGAGTTGAGACTACTATGCTTGTCTTAGTAGATGATATTTTCCTCAACATTGATGTGAATTTCTGTCTAGATTTTTATGTGGGTATCTAGATTTTTCTTACATAACAGTAATTTTTAGAAATCTGAATCTAATGGGACTGAATCTGATGTGTTTTCTCTGCCACGACATCTATTATAATTATCATATTTGTTTCTTTTTGTCAACTTCTTTACATTTATGTGCAGGTTGCAATTAGCAGTAAAAAATAGCATAAAATAAAAGTGTTTCAAAAAGATGGACTCCATTTGAAATCTTTGCAACCATAAACCACCCATGAGTAAAACCCTTACCACTTGAAAACATAGGGCATAGAGTTTCAATTGATTACTTCTAGATGCCTCTTCCAGTGCAAAAACAGCCCTAGCTTCAGTCATTGGTCTGCCAGTGCCAAAGAGCATACATTGTTGGTGCCAACAATTCGAAGGTACAGGCTGTTTATGTAAGAGCACAGGGCAACCATACGCATCATAAGAAAACTTGATAACTCATTAAGCCATTTCTAACTTTTCGTGTAATTGTAACATATAGCCATCGTGAAATATATGACTTTGAAATAAGTAGTGGAAGTAAATAGTCAAGAAACATACCTTCATATTGTCTATTGCATCTAGCAGCACTTTATAAGAGAAAAGTGGGCACTTAAAAGTTAAAATATTTTATCAGTAGTTTGATCTTTATGCAATAATAACTTGCATAAGATAGCCCAATGATCTGTGTAGTGTTAAAACATTTTGTACTTCTCAGTGAGTGCTTTGTTCTTCATTTTCTTTGCTATCATATGAGGTTTTTTTCACTGTGTGGAGTGCTACACTCCAGATCAGGGGTGCTCACACTTTTTCAGCTACTCTTAAAACAACCAAGTCCAAAAGATCTACCTGCCCCCGCCGCCGCGCGTGCTCCTGGTGCTGCTTTTTGCCCGCGCAACACTTCTTCCACCTGTGGGGCATTGCAGGAAGGAGAAAGCACGAGGCGGGACATCCAGAGGGAGCGCTCCGCCCTGCCTGTCTCGCCGGCAATGGAGGCTGCACAGCTGCTTCTGGACGAGAGAGAGGCAGGGCGCTCCCTCCAGAGCCCCTGCCTCGTGCTTCCTTCTTCCTACAATGCCCCGCAGGCGAAAGAAGCACCGCGAGAGCGGAAGCCAGCAGCAGGAGCGCGCGTGCACGCGCATGACAGGAGCACTCCATCCGGCTGGTGAGGCCCAAAGATCACCTGGAAGAGGGCCGAAGATCGACTAGTAGCTCGCGAGCTACCTAATGAGCACCCCTGCTCCAGATGATGTTCTGGGAATTTCAACAGGTCTTCCCACTATCTGCCCATTTGCCTACTTTTTGAGCATTATGTCTTGCTGTATTCTGTTTCAATTCTGTGTTGCATGATCATCAAAAGATTAATCTGATGGAGGAGTAATATATTGTGTATAGATAATGTGCCAACTTTATTCCTGATGAGTTGAAAAGAGATGTAGAAAACAGTTAATCCAAAACAGTAATTGAGATCCTCCAGTTTTTTCAAACCTCAGCTCTCTGAATCCCAAGCCATTGACCAACTGTCAGAAATTCTGGAAGTTGAAGTTCCAACATTTGGAAGACCAGCGTTTGGCAATGCTGATCTGAAAAAAATAAGGAAAATATGCAGTGTCATATTAATTTTCATAACGTTATGTTAACTTCCATATGGAAATATGAAATTCATCTGATGAATAAAGTAAAACGGTTGTTCTGGAGGACAACACTCTATGTCATGTAGCCCTTTCTCTACCATTTAAATTAGCCTGATGCCCCAGATACGGTGGAGAATCATTGTCTTATCAGTTGAAGTAAAAATCAAATACCAGTACAATTTGCTAATGTACAGAACTCTGTGTGTGTGTGTTGTCATCCTTTGCCTCTAGCAGCATAATTGTATGACTGAATAATCATTTGTAGGTTTTTGTTTTACTTTGTTTTTCAGATGTGGATTGCATGTAACTTTACATAAACATTTTTTGTACAGCAAGGTGATGTTGGGTTGGAGTATAGGGCTAGGACTATGAAGGACCCAATCTCCAGACAGCCACAGAAAAGCATTGGATGAAATTGTCCAAGCCACACTTTCTCAGCCATAGATGAAACCAATAGTAAATATCCTCTGAACAAATCTGTAAAGAAATTTTCATGAGAGGGTCACTTTAGGGTTGCCATAAATTGGGAACATCATGAAAGCACAAAACAGTAACAGATACTATGCAGTATGTTATAATGTCTGACACCTGAAGGTATTAAGTGCCCTAAGCCATTTCTATCCTAAACACTTTTCACAAGTTCAAGAAACATATTATGCTGCAATATTAATTAGGCTGTCTTTTACAATATTTCTAGGAGAAGATGGAGCAGGAAAAACTAGTTTAATTGGAAAACTTCAGGGAATTGAGGAATACAAGAAAGGAAGAGGAATGGAGTACTTGTACTTAAATGTACATGATGAAGACAGAGATGGTAAGTATCAGTTCAGATATGGGAGGAGTAAATCCTTTAAAATTTTTGATTGCCTCGGTATTTACCAGTTAAAATTATATGACATTTTCACTTGCTTCTGTTTCGCCTATTTTGTATTGTTTCGTTTCTGAACTTCCACTTCCGCCCCCACTTTTTTCAACTATCTCCCTCACCATTTTTTCTTATTTTAAATTGGATTTTTCAAGTCTGCTTACAAAGAAGAATAGAAAAAATGAAACGGGGAGATGGAATTGGATATGACCAAGGACTCATAACTTAAAAATTAAATCTTCTTGAAGTTGGAAATCTGCAAAATTCATGTTCCTGCATAGTGGAGATAAAAAGTTTTACTATCATTGAATGATAGATGGATGGTGAATGTTGATCTTTCTAGCATTGGAATATTAAGTTTTTGGGAAACAGCAAGAGCATGTATTGGCTGTCAGTCAAATTACACGTCACACCTGTATAATTTAATGTAAAATAAAACACGTATGCTTAAATGCAAATACTTTTCTAATACAAAATTAATAGTATTACATCCAACAAAAAAGAATAACTGAACCCCATCAAAAACCAAACCTTGATTTTGCCATTTTGTATCAGAGATGGCATTTTGCTACATCAGGGCATATAGTGGTAGTTCGGCACATATGGATTTTGGTATCCATAAAGATGGAGATTGGGTGGATCCTGGAACCAAATCTCAGTGGAGAATACTAATGTGTCTATAGTTGTATCTTACTAAAAGGGACATAATAGTGTCCAGACACCCAAACCTCAATTTTTGCAGACCAAACGTAGTTTTAGATCTGACAACCAATTTATTATTATTATTATATTATTATATTATTATTATTACTAATTCGATTTATACACCACTACTCCCCAAGGCTTGGGTCGGTTTACAGATAAAAGAGATAAGAAATACAATTTAAAAACAGTTTCAATTTGAATTCCATTGCAATTCGAAAGCCTGCCGGAACAAGTGAGTTTTGCAAGCCTTCCGGAAGGCTCCCAAGTCACGCAGTGCTCGGGTCTCAGGAGGGGAGCATTCCAGAGTGTAGGGGTAATGATCGTAAAATCCCTTCGCCTGGTAGCTGTCAGGCGATAGCTCCTTAGGCCAGGGATTTCTAAGAGATCCGATGTTCAATCGGAAGCCAGTGCAGTTGCTGCAAGACCGGTGTTATACAGCAGCTCGTCGGCTCCCCGAGCAGCCGGGCCGCATCATTCTCCACAATCTTAGGCTTCTGGATCACCGTCAAAGGTAGGCCATTGTAAAGGGCGTTGCAGTAATCAAGCCTCGAGATGGCTGTGGCCTGGATCACCGTAGCCAGGTCGCTCTGGGACAAGCAGGGGGCCAGCCGTCTAGCCTGACACAGATGGAAAAATGCTGTTCTGCTCACAACGGAGATTTGAGCCTCCATTGTCAGCAGGGGGTCCAAACGGACTCCCAGGCTTTTTTTTATACTGATAATGGTCTCGCCATCCAAAGTAGTGCTTGCCAATAATAATTATAAACTGGAATTATAAACTACTGAAATTTTTTGTTGTTGTCTCGTCCGTAGTGGGTTTATGCTGTTATCGGTTACTTAATATAGCATTTTCCCCTTTGGAGCTGATGGAAGCCTTTACTGGGTAGATGGACATTATCTGGATTATGTCATCTAATGTGTATTTCATTGTGCATTTTTAAATTTATATCAGTATTTATTATTTATTTATTTACTTTATTTATATTCCGCCCTTCTCATCCCGAAGGGGACTCAGGGCGGATTGCAGGTACATATACAAGCAGACAATCCCTGCCGTTTATCACAGTACAGTACATACATTTTTGACATATTACACACATATAAATGAACAGAGGCAAATCTGGCCACCAGGGGGAGCTGACGCACTTCTCATCTCTCCGCGTTTCAGCATCCCTCGTTGTTTCTTCCGCATTCCTCAGCGTTTTCTGGAGTTCTTTAATGGCCTCATAATTCAGTCAAAATTTGCCTCCCCACTTAATGTGGTACCTTTATCTCCTACTTGACAGCTGCAACTGTTTTACGGGCTGCAAAGGTTGACAGCAGGCTACACTTAAGGTCGAGCACCCACCTTGACCCGGGCAGGCCTCGAACTCATGACCTACTGGTCAGAGAGATCTTATACAGCTGACACTTAGCCAGCTGCGTCACATTCCCAGTGCCATTAATAGCAATAGTATCACATGAATAGCATATTTATAAATACTAGTTGTAATGCTGGAGTACAATATACCTAAACTTCTTTCTTTGCTTCTGTTATAGATCAAACAAGGTGTAATGTTTGGATACTGGATGGTGATCTCTATCATAAAGGTCTTCTTAAATTTGCAATGGAAGCTATCTCATTAAAGGACACTTTGGTTATGCTGGTTGTAGATATGTCTAAACCATGGACTGCTTTAGACTCTTTACAAAAATGGGCAAGTGTTATAAGGGAGCATATCGACAAATTAAAAATTCCTCCTGAAGAAATGAAGGAAATGGAACAAAAGAGTGAGTATTGTAAAAGTGAAGAAACTTGATGTGTGTGGACACATTTATCTGCACATTTGTTCTGAATTCATTTTTGTATAATTGTACTCACTCCTAAATAGGCTGTTTGTGTTATGATGCTTAGTCTAGGAGTTTTCTATAACTAATAATCCCTTTTACGAAAGGAAATATTTGTCATAGTCAGTTTGTTAATTATATTTGTATAATATGCGTATACACTTTATAAAATGTATTAAATCCTTTCTGTTGACTGCTTAGATTCTTGTTATCATAGTTCTAATATCTAGTGTGTAGCTTTTTCTTCATAATTTGTTTCAAAAATTACATTGTTTTAGGATATGTTGAAATAAGAGTTCTAAGTCCATTATAAAATTTCTGTGATATTTAAAGTTCAGGTTGCCTGTACATTGAACAGTTACATCTTTTTAATAATGAATGTGTATTATGTTTATCTTGTTAAGCATTGTAATAATTTTTTTATCTCTCAGGTGTGTGTTTTAAAATATTTCGATTTGTGTTATGGAGAAAAGAGCGTAATAGGATCTAAATGGCTGAAAAGAGATATTACTAAAATGTATTTCTAATACAGCAACTAAGAATTTTGCATAGTAATGTTTCAGTGCATGCTGGGAGTTTCTTCATTTACTTCTCTGTAGTTTCACGCCCAAAATTGACAGTAAGGCTTCATTAACTTAATTTCCCTGACTAGGCCTCACTTAATGGAATGCTGTTTACGCTCTGAATTGACAGTAAGGCTTCATTAACTTGATTCTCCCGACTACGCCTCAGCTCATTGCACATTGTGTATGGCCTGAATTGACAGTAAGGCTTCATTAACTTGCTGTTCCTGACTAGGCCTCAGCTCATGGGACATTGTGTATGGCCTGAATTTACAGTAACCTACCTTGGCACACAGAGCCCCTATGACCCACGCTACATTCTACTACAGTTTGGAGGAGGGTGGACCATGGATTATGGGACTTGAAGTACCTCCATGGATAATGGGATTTGTAGTACTTCAAAACCCATCATTCCCCACAGACCACTGTGTCCAAGAACCAAGACCGATAAAGACCAAACTTGGCAAACAATGCACCCCATGACCCACACTCCATCCGACTGCAGATTAGAGGAGGACACACCAGATTAGAGGAGGACACACCATGGATAATGGGATTTCAAGTACCTCCACTCACCCCACCCACACACGCATCAACCTCTACATCAACACAGCAGACGGAAATACAAAAAACATTGTATATCCACAAGCTATGCAGAACACCAGCAACACCACAGAACAACAACTCCACAGGACTCCAACATCCCACCCATCAAAACGACCCACAACAACACAGCCATGACCCCAACAACACCATAACTAACCACAACTCCAACCCTTACATACTCAGACTTCCTCGCATCTCCTAAATAGGGCACAGCAACGCGTGCCGGGTACAGCTAGTTTCTAATACAGCAACTAAGAATTTTGCATAGTAATGTTTCAGTGCATGCTGGGAGTTTCTTCATTTACTTCTCTGTAGTTTCACAGTGCTATATGTCTTTAAACATTTTCTCACCAGTGTTATAGAAGGGAGGCTATTTGTTCGATCTGCTTTACAGAATTCTGAGAAACGTAGTTTAGGAAAGCTGAGGACCTCTCTAGCTGAGAATTCCAAAGGCTCTGCCCTGAACTACATTTCCCAGAATTCTGCAGGAGGAATCCAGATGATTGACCGACAATAGCCTCCATCCATCCTATAATGCTAGTGGGAAAATGTCCTTAGCCACTGAAAAAAGTCTTAGAATGAAAATCATGATGGTTGAAATAGATGACCCAAAAACTTAATACGGTCCACAAATGCATGTATTGGAGCTTATGTGTTCGATGTGTTTTCTCTCTTCTTCAAAAGAAAATAATTGTTAGAAGGAGATGATGGGAGAATGAAGGAATTAGGGGATATGCAAAGGAGTGCATTTATCCGTCTGCCATTTTTCTGCTTCAAATTGTAGCTTTCCAAAGTTGCTTTAGAAATAGTACTTCAATTCTAATTTACATCTTGGCCTAAAGAGTGACTAGTTTGTTTGCTGTCAATATTGTATATTCTGTAAGACTCTGTTCTATAGATTACATAAATACATACCTCTTGAGAAGAAGATTATTAAAGAAATTCTGTAGAAAATTGGTGGAGGCATCTATGTAATTTCAGGAACTAGATTACCTCTTCCATCATATGGGTTCCTGGAAAAGAGTTGCCATCTTAAAATTCCACAAAGTATTTTCCTTTGTACTTATTTTATATTAACTTCTGAGTATATGCATTTTTTCTTATCAGCTCCTTTGTGCTTTCCCATCAAGATTTCTTTTGCTGAAGGAAATAGCAAAAAAGCCAAGAAGATAAAATTGGCAACAGCAAAATGACATCCTTCCATCTTCCAAAACAAATAGTTTCCTTGTGTTTTCTGTAATGCAACTTAGGTTTTTGGAAGTTGCAGTGGTCAAAAAAGACTCTTAAAAATAACAAAACAGTATATAACTTTCTAAAAGTGCAAACATTGTTTGAAAGCCAAACAAATTATCCACAGACTTACTTTGCTGAGGAATTTACAGTCTCTGAAAGATTGATACTGACCTCTATTACCACATCTTTAGGGTCATGAAGATGCAAGGATCTTTTTTATCAGCACTGCATACCAAATAGTGTAGGATGACTGAAATAATAATTAAAAATGAAGTGACTACACATGTCTCAACACTATCATAAGACTTAAAGCAAGGGTAGGAATCTTTAAACCCTTCAAATGTGGTTGAATTGCAACTCCCATTAACTTTGCCAGCTAAGTAAGGCTGATAAAAGTAGGAGTCCCAACTCCTACTTTTGGAGGGCCGCATGGTAACTGTTCTTTCATTCTAACAAATAATGGAAATAGGTTATGGCTGCTTTCTTGGCTAGAAAAACCAAGAACACTGATTTGAGGGCTTGCTTTCACACACACATACACACACACATATATAGTTTCGGGTTTTTTTAAATTAACGTATGCTTAAGAACTTTCTTACTTGTAGTGGATTTTGTCTTTTGGAAGGAACTATGCTTCTTGAATCTTACTGTATGTTTTCTTGTATCTCAGTTTATGATACTTTGTAGGCTTAGTTTCTGAGATACTATAAAAAGTAGACAGTAAGATTTTAATTTTTAAAGTGTGTGTGTCACAATATATATTTACATATTATATATGAGGTCCCTAATAAATGCAAACAAATCACTGTTAATATCTAATTCTCAAATTGCCCCCCTCCCCTAAAAATCAAATTGCCTCCCTGTGGGGTGTGTGCCCAATGTTGGGAGCCAGGGGCTTAGAAGGATCTAGTTTGACACAGCTGGGCAAAGATAAATCATTCACATTTTAGTTAATACGAATATAAGCTCTTTCATGAGCAAAGTAATTTCCTGTGAAAGAAACCTTATCCACCTTTTCCTCTATCTTTATTTCAGTGGTAAGAGACTTCCAAGAATACACAGAACCAGGAGAAGATTTTCCAGCTTCTCCGCAAAGGAGAAATACTTCATCACAAGAAGATAAAGATGATAGTGTCATTTTACCACTGGGTGCAGATACACTAACATGTAACTTAGGCATTCCTGTAGTAGTAGTTTGTACAAAGGTTTGTCTCATATTTCAGATAATTTTACTTATATTAAAAGATCTACAATGAGGTTAAACTACTTAGAACGGGTTTTTTTTGTTGGAGTGCATATTAATTGTTCATTAGCATGAACATTTTTCACTTTGTTGATTGTTAACAAACTATTTCAGCAAAAAAGATATTTTTATCGTTCAGACATTTATTAGAATAGTTTCGATTCTGATGTTAGCACTATTTCTGTTCAGAATCTGCATTACCCCTTATTACTTATAAATTATATTGATATCACTTTCTGGAAATGTTCAGCTATGTATTCCTACCTGTCCCTTTTACAAAATGGTCTTCACATATATTTTTTGGAGATAATACTTTTTTAGTTTTGGGTTTTGGGTTGTAGATGGAATTAAGTATTTGTAAAGCTTCCGAGCCCATGGGAATTTTGAGTTCCTACCCATTTGCATAAGGATTAGATTGGGAAGACCTTTTGAGACATTAGTATGTGCCTTTGGATTGCTATATCCTTGGGCATATTTCCAAATAGTTCTTTGATCCTGGCCATTGTAACCAATTCCAAAAATGGGGAGTATCTAAAGCTCTCTTAACACATTTCAGAGGTGCTACATCAGGGGTGGGCAATTACCGGCCCTCCAGGTGTTTTGGACTTCAGCTCCCAGAAATCCTAACAGCTAGTAAACTGGCTAGGATTTCTGGGAGCTGAAGTCCAAAACACCTGGAGGGCCGGTAATTGCCCACCCCTGTGCTACATGGTAGGTGGAAATGTAAATCATTAAATCTTGTTTTGAAATTTATTTTAGATATGTTCAAAAACATAAAGGTATCCAGTTTTTTGAAGTACTAAAGGAAGAAGTGGACCGCCCCTCTAAGAAATCTATGGGTTTAAAATATATTTCATTGACCCTAGAATAGGTTCTGAATTGGGAGAAGTGGCTGTAACCTCTCTTTTAGCAAATACTAACACATGAATATAGTTGACAGTGATTTACTTTTAAGAATGTTTGTACTGCAAAAGCAGACTACTGACCATAAAAACGGCACTATTTTTGAATGGCATATGTGTTTTGAAATTGTAATGATCAAATTATGCAGATATATTCTCTTTAAAAACAATTTTTATACATTTGTTTCTTTGCAGTGTGATGCAATTAGTTTACTGGAAAAAGAGCACGATTACAGAGACGAGCACTTCGACTTCATTCAATCACACATCCGACAGTTTTGTTTACAATGTATCCTTAATCAGTAAAATTTATTCTAAATGTTTGGTTAGCTTTTATCTAAAGCAGGGCTGTCCAACCGGCGGCCCGGGGACGTATACGCCCCCCAGCCCCTTCCCTGCGGCCCCCACCTACCCTGCAAATAATATTTTTTTAAATAATTTTTTTTAAAAAATTCGATCTCCGGGGGGCAGGATTGGGTGACGTCAGCTGTGGCGCCGGCGCCGAGCCTGACATCACCCAGCCCCGCCCGCTCCCTTCCTCCTCCTCTGTCCCGCCTCTCCCCCCGGCGCACCAATCGGGAACGCCGGGGGCCTAAAGGCGGGCCTAAAGAGGAGGAAGGGAGGCTCCCTTCCTCCTCCTCCGTCCCGCCTCTCCCCCCGGCGCACCAATCGGGAACGCCGGGGGGGAGGAGGCGTGCCTAAAGAGGAGGAAGGGAAGTGCTTCCCTTCCTCCTCTTTAGGCACGCCTTCTCCGTTCTGCCTCTCCTCCCGGCGCACTGATCGGTGCGCTGGTGGGAGAGGGAGAACAGGAGGAGGCGTGCCTAAAAATGTGGAAGGGAAGCGCTTCCCTTCCTCCTCTTTAGGCACGCCTTCTCCGTTCTGCCTCTCCTCCCGGCGCACTGACCGGTGCGCCGGAGGGAGAGGCAGAACAGAGGAGGAGGCTGGCGTGACACTTTAGGAGGGCGGGTGAAGCCATGGATGGCTCCCCTTGGCTTTGCCTTCCCTCCTAAAGGGTCACGCCAGCCTCAGAAGCGAAATCGCCGCTTCTGAGGCTGGCGTGACACTTTAGGAGGAGGGGCCGGGGGCATGGCTGGGGGCGGGGCGGGGCGGAGTGGCGTGGAGCGGCCCCCCAGGTCACCAGTGACTGGAAGTCCGGCCCTAGGTCCGGTAGAAGTTGGACAGCACTGATCTAAAGCGCTGGGGATGCTTGTAAAATCACTCCATGCCAATGAAGAGTGATCCTACTTTGGCTTGAATATGTCTTCATTTGAACTTAAAACTGTCGGCAGCTTTGGCACAGCCAAGATAATGAATCATGGGGTAAAATTGGTTTAAAATCCTGACCTATTTCCAAGTCGAGAAGATAGGAACATCCTACAATGCTGGGTAACTTCTCCCACTCCAGATAGGCCGGGGGAGAGAAAGACCTTCCCATATCTCCGTGAAGGAAGCTGCCCATAATAGGCCAGTCTTTTTCCTGTCTTCCCCTCTACAATTATTCTGTTTTGCCATTACTGCAGCTGCTTCTGATCTCTACCTTTTCTGCTTTATTTCTTTGACTTTTCTTGAGCTCTTTCGATTCTAAGAAAATCCTTTATACTTAGACGTTTCCAAACCTATAATTTCCTCTACCAACCAAGTCTTCATACTATTGCAGTGTCCTACTCCCTTCTCTCCCCCTCTTCCTTTATTCACAGAAGGAAATATTAGAATTGAAATGTCCAGGATGGAGGAGATGGTACATTATTTTATCACAATTGTGATTGATATTGAAAGTTGAAAAAAAAAACCTTGCCATTTTTCAGTAATCAGTGTTTTTGTTAAGACTGAAGCAACATGGTGACAATCTCTCTTGGCATTACTTCGCAAACAAAGATCCTTAGGAAGGATTCATCCCACACTTTTTACAAGCGTGTTGATGATTAAAAGGCCAATCTGAGATAGGCAAGTTTGGTTGCAGAAAGCACAGTAGAAAGCTGTAATAATAATTATTATACAATAATAATAATAAATTATTATTATACAATCCATTCTTTAAGGATAGGGTAGCAAATAGGTGAGGATATGTCTGGGAAATATGTAATTCTTTAGAAAAGGTTTGGCTGCTGATTCACTTTGGCAACCTCATCGTAAGGATATGTACAATACACTTTCAGTTACCGTGTTTCCCCGAATGTAAGACACCCCCGATTGTAAGACGTATCGGGGGTGTCAGGGGGGTCGGCTAATGTAAGCCGTACCCCGAAAATAAGACGTACCCCCGGCCGCCGCGTCACTCAGTCCCGCCTCCTCCTCGGAACTCAAGTAACCCTACCACTCAAGCAACTGGAAAAAGGAAAAAATAATACTGCATTCACAAAGCCGTTTATAATAAAGTAAAACTTTTAACATTTTCTTTAACAAATAATTCAGATGGTGCAGCACTTATTTACACTTCAGTAAAGGAAAACAAGAATATTGATTTTGTGTATAAATATATTGTCCAGAAATTATACGGATTCCCCTTCAACATGCCTGCTGTTGTTGTGGAAAAAGATGCTGTATTTATGTAAGTTATTCAGGTTATTTCTGCTGTAAATTTATCTTGTATTATGGTCCATTCTAAGTTAACTGCAATCCCAGCCTTTGACCGTAGTGTTCTTCTGTTCAGGATTCTATCCACTGAAAAAGGACATTTGTCTAAGGGAGATGTGGGAAGAAAAGGAGATTTTTTTTGGCTTTTCCAATCTATTCAAAGCTTATTCTATTGTATAATAAAGTGATAAAGGATCTGCCAGTCCCAAACTTAACTTCTTTCTATTGAATTAATGGTTTCTCCCAATCAAAATCAAACCCCATACAATGTAGGGAATGTGTTTTAATCTCTGTGTCCACTTCCAGACTTTCTGGATAATTTTTTTGTTCTGTTTTGAAGTATGGTGACCCTTTGTACATTGTGGGGTTTGATAAAAAGGGAACTAAATTTTGACTGTTTTTGTGTTTTCAGTCCTGCTGGATGGGACAATGAGAAGAAAATAGGAATATTACATGAGAATTTCCAGACTTTAAAAGTGGGTGATAGTTTTGAGGATATTATTACAAAGCCTCCAGTGAGAAAGGTAATGACATTACAGTATTATTTTTTTTTTAAATTCAACATCTTATTGGCAGACATATAAGCCTTTGTTCTGTCTAGCAATTATTTTTGTGTTGTAATCAAATGTGTTTAGATGTAAATGTCATTTGAAGTCAGTGAGACATCTGGTTTAAGAATTACCTCTGTTGGAAGACGAACCACTACTATAGCATGCCATATTTTATTTACAGTTTTTCATAAAACAGGGCTAGAAATTAAGGGATACAATTTGTATCTGGAGTTGGCCATAAGAATTAACATTCTTGAAAAATTAAAGCTTTGGAAACGTGAATTATCACACATTTTGGTGTATGAGAATTGTAGATTGCAAGAAGATAATAAACATTAGCCTGGTTCAAGGCATAATTTGGGTTAATGGTTGTATGTATTTTATAATGGAAATAACAGATAGGTGCGTTTGACATTGTAATGTTTCCCTGCTGTGTTCGGAAGGGATAGAGTACATACCTACATGCAATTCTTAGTTAGGTCAATGCTTATATACAAGGCTGCAGTAGAAAAATGAGGAATGTCTTGTCTTTCAATATTCATTTTTAAAAGCCGGAGAAAATTTTAAAAAATCTTGACTTTTCACCTAAATTGCAAACACAACCAGGATCCATCTATTCCCAGTGTTTCCCAATCTTTGATGTTTGGGACCACTTCCTAGAAGCCTCAGGCTGGAGATACGCTGCCATATAATCCATAGTATCAAAATGGATAATCCAGATTATCTGTTTTGAACTGGAATATATGAGTGTACACTGCCATGTAATCCAGTTCAAAGCAGATAATCTGGATTTTATATGGCAGTGTAGATGAGGCCTCGGCCAAGAATATTCCTAGAACTCACTACAAAAGTTGGTACAGGCATCTGGAAGTAAAAACTATTCGCCATTAATTGCATTTGTTTTAAGGATTCCTGTGTTTGCACTTCTAACAAATTGTTCTAGCTTTTGTAAACACTATTGAATAGTAAATATTTATTAAAGTTAAATATTAAACAATATTATTATTAAATATTAGTTATAAAACTAGTTTCAGTTTTATTAAAGTCTTTTTTTCCTCATTGCAGTTTGTACATGAAAAAGAAATAGTAGCAGAAGATGACCAAGTATTTCTTATGAAGCAACAGGTATAACTGATTTGTGTTTAAAAAAAAACTAGAATTAAATGTTATTTCAATTTAAATTTATTTTCGACCTGTGTTTCTTTTTATTTTGCAGTCCCTGTTAGCAAAACAGCCACCTACTGCAGCTGGAAGACCAGTGGTTAGTCATACTTGCTTAAATATTAATGATTTATAGGAAATTGATGTAGCATAAAGGTTTTAATATGGCCACTTGTTTTTGGTGAAGTACTACCTCTGAGTATTCCTTGTGAAATTCATGGGGTCATCAGAAGCCAGGCACATACTCACACACAGTTAGTGCACTGATAATTCTGCTTTTTTGCTTTTAAAAGTCTTGATGTTGTTGATTTTTTTAGTGCAATCTTGCAGTATCTCTTTACTTGGCCTTGCTGAACTTGATTATCATAGTTCTAAATAGAAAATGTTAAGACAGCCAATCAGAAAAAAATGAATTAAAATATAAACTTAAAAGTAAGATGTTCAGAAGAGGAAATTTGCATATGCCCCACGGGAGGGGGGGATTTGATTTTGGAGAGGGACAATTCGAGAATGAAGTTATTTTGTTTGCTTTATTATGGTGCTAGGGGTCTCATATATAATATGGAAAAATATATATTGTGACATACACATTTTTAAAACTAAACTTAGAATGTATGAGTACAGAAAAGTGAGGCAACTTTCATTCCAAACACCTCAACTCATCTCAGGTTAAATGATCAAAGCATTACAGAAAAAGCTACCATTATAATTATTTTATATTTATGCATTTCAATCCTCTATTATATGTTTTGAAGCTTTAGTTGCTATTTTTTCATATCACTTCATATTATTATAATTTTAACAATATCTTAGTAATTTCCTCCTCAGTGCTTCAACTGTTATTTCGTTCTTTTATTTTTCTCATGGATGCCATGTTCTTTGGAAGCTTGGTTCAACCAAGTAAATGGCCTTTTACACTTCCATCACATGAATCTCAGTACTCTTTTTGAATAATAATTATATGTTACAGGGAGGGGGGAGGGCATCAGGATTTCAGAGATACGTATGTGGGGCATGGCCAGAAAAAGTTTGGGAACCACTGCCACAGGCAATTATTTGGCTATTTGTGACAACAGAACATTGGAATAAATAAGTCTTTTGTCTGGTCTAGCATGGCTGTTCTTACGTTCTTAACTTTAAAAGAAAAACCTAAGCCAAGTTGTTTTTTAAAAGCTTGCTAAAAGCTGTGCCATGTAGCACAAAGAAGGAATTATTTTTCATTATGTGGATTCTGGCTGATGAACTGGAATTTATATGGCAATGCAGAGTAAATTTTCCATTAAACATATGTATGTTACTGAATTTGTGTAACCTATACATCTACAAATATATGTCTTATTACCCAGTCACCTTTCAATTTAAACTTAGCTTCCTATGACACTTTGCATAAAGAAACTTATTAGATCCCCCTTTTATATTTTCTGGAAGCTCAGGGCCCTTTCACACAGCCATATAACCCAGAATATCAAGACAGACAATCCACAATATTTGCTTTGAACTGGATTATCTGAGCCCACGTTCCCATTATTTCAATTTCCTATGTAGGATACCTCACCCAGAGTTCCTGGAGGATCTCCCAGGACACCAAACAGATCTGTCACGTCCAATGTTGCCAGTGTTACACCCATTCCTGCTGGATCCAAAAAAATTGATCCTAGTATGAAAGGTAAAAACCATTTACTATTTTCTTCTAAATTAAATATTGATTCATATTGTATATAAGTAATAAATATTTCTTGCTCAGACACCTTCTGATATATTATTCTGCAGATTACACAGCCCAACCAAAAATAATAATCCTTGATGTCTTGGTTTTAGGCCTGTTCCTGGGCTTATTTGGGCACTGATTCAGAAAATTGCATTGGGACTGAATCAGATCTAGTTTCTTAGATATGGTCATCATGATTTTTTATGAGCAAGCAGATGATGACTGGTAGATGGCATATGTTCTGTATTTCAAAACCTAGAGCTGATAGGGGAAAACTGGTGCCATTTTTGGAATCGGCAGGTCGGATATACCCAGAAACAAGGCTAACATTTGAGATGCCCAAATGTGTGTTGGCTGCCGTTATTGGGGCTGGTTTCTTTAGTGGCATGAAAATTTTTGAACTATTCAAAACATTTACTAATGTTCTACTCGATTGAAAAAAGCTATACTTTTCAAATTATGTGATTTTTTTTTTCTGTAAGATGGGCATTGTTCTTGTTAACTGGATGAAAATAGAAGTTGTTATTCTTTGTATGTGAAACGACCCTCATGCAAGATCCTTAGAGAAATGGCCAACACAAGTTAAAGATCTTTTAATTATGAGTGCTTAGAAGTAAACTAATTACTGGTTTTATCAGTAATTAGTCAAACACTAATTACTGATAAAACCTCCATCCTGAACCGATGGGCTGAACATTTTCAGGGTCTCTTTAATGCCAGCCGAGTAGTCCAAGGTTCAGCTATCCAACACATGATACAACAACCAATGAAAAATGAACTGGACACAGCTCCCACTCTGGAAGAGACCATTGAGGCCATACAGCAGTTGAAAAATGGCAAGGCAGCCGGGATCGATGGAATCCCACCTGAAGCTTTGAAACAGGGAGGTCATGTACTGCATGCTAAATTCCACGAGCTCCTTGTGAGTTGCTGGGAAAAAGGTGAACTGCCATCAGATCTCCGAGATGCAGTTATCATCACCCTGTATAAGAAAAAGGGAACAAAATCCGATTGCTCAAACTATCGAGGTATAACACTGCTCTCCATTGCTGGAAAAATCCTTGCAAGGATACTCCTGAACAGATTAGTTCCGGCTATTGCAGAAGAACTTCTCCTGAAAGCCAATGCGGCTTCAGAGCAAATAGAGCACCACAGATATGGTTTTTGCCCTTAGACAACTGCAAGAGAAATGTAGAGAGCAGAACAAAGGACTCTATGTAACATTTGTCGACCTCACCAAAGCCTTCGACACTGTGAGCAGGAAAGGTCTGTGGCAGATCCTGGAACGTCTAGGATGTCCCCCAAGTTCCTCAAAATGATTGTCCTGTTACATGAGGGCCAGCACGGTCAAGTCAGATATGGCGATGCTCTCTCGGAGCCCTTTCTCATAACTAATGGAGTGAAACAAGGTTGTGTTCTTGCACCAACCCTATTTACAATCTTCTTCAGCATGATGCTCCAAAGGGCTATGGCAGACCTACAAGAAGAAGACGGCACATATATACGCTATCGTACTGATGGTAGCTTGTTCAACTTAAGCCGTCTGAGGGCTCGCACTAAGACTCTAAACTATCTAGTCCGTGAGCTACTTTTTGCTGACGATGCTGCCCTTGTCGCCCATTCAGAAGCAGCCCTGCAGCGCCTCACATCCTGCTTTGCAACAGCTGCAGAGCTGTTTGGGCTGGAAGTCAGCCTGAAGAAAACAGAAGTCCTCTACCAGCCCGCACCACAGGAAGAACACCACCATCCTCACGTCAGCATAGGCACATCTGTGCTTAAGTCCGTTCAGCAGTTCACCTACCTGGGAAGCATCATCTCTTCAGACGCGCCAAGATTGACAAAGAGATAGATCACAGATTATCAAAGGCATATAGTGCATTCGGAAGGCTTCACAAAAGAGTCTGGAGCAACAAGCACCTGAGACAAAGCACCAAAATCAGTGTGTACAGAGCTATCATACTGTCCATTCTCCTCTATGGGTCTGAAACATGGGTCACCTATCGCCAACACCTACGACTCCGAGCGCTTTCATCAGCGCTGTCTTCGCACAATCCTAAATATACACTGGACCGACTATGTGACGAATGTTGCTGTCCTTGAGCAAGCAGGGATCACCAGCATTGAGGCCATGCTATTGAGAACACAGCTGCGCTGGGCAGGACACGTCTCTAGGATGGAGGACCACCGCCTCCCAAAGATACTACTCTACGGTGAACTCGCCATGGGTCAGCGCAAGAGAGGCGCCCCAAAAGAGATATAAGGACTCCTGAAACAACATCTCAGGCTTGGCCAGATTGATCACCAACAATGGTCCACCCTGGCCTCACATCGGGAGGCATGGAGAAGCACTATCCACAATGCTGCGGCCTCTTTCGAGAAGACACGCCGAATGGGTCTCGAAGAGAAACGACAACGCAGAAAGAACCGCAACTTGGAAAAAACATCACCCAAGGAGACTTTCTGCTGCGCTTTCTGCAACCGAACTTGCCTATCTCAGATTGGCCTTTTTAGTCATCAACGCGCTTGTAAAAAGCGTGGGATGAGTCCTTCCTGAATCTTCGTTCGCGAAGTAATGCCGAGAGAGAGAGAGAGAGAAGTAAACATTATCTGATAGTTAAATAGTTATTTCACTTTTCAGTATATAAGACAACTATGAGATATAATTGGCCACGTGTATCTTAAATTATATTGTATAGAAAACTTATTGGCTTTGCCTCAGGACTTCATGGCTTCTATGACAACCGTAGGCCTGTCCCAAGTGGTATCTGTTCCTATCCATGTTGCTGGACACACTTTGGACCTTGTTTAATGCGCAGAATTGATTTATGGTTATTGTGGTGTGGAGGGACTTATTACAGTTCTGTTTTCATGGACTGATCATTACCTGATCAGGTTTAGACTCGCTGGGACTTCAAACCTCCACAGAGGTGGGAGGCTTATGGATCCGCATGGATTCCAGGCAGCTCTTGGGGATTTTCCTGTCCCTTTTGTGGGTGATTCTGTTGAAGCTCTGACTGATCTCTGGAATGGGGAAGTGACCAGGGCCGTGTACACAGCCCTGTTGCAGCAGCTCCATTGGCTCATCTCTCTGACACACCTCCATCTCAAGCTCGGTTGGTGGGATCGAGAGAGCAGGCCTTCTCGGTGGCTGCCCCTCAACTCCTGTCTGGGGAAGCCAGAATGGCCTGCTCCCTGTCGTCCTTTCCATGGTAGACTAAAACCTTTTTATTCAGGTAGGCTTTTAAAGCTGAAGGTTTTTAAGATCAAGTCAGGAGGTGCTGTGGTTTTAACTTAAATATGCATTGAGTATGTTGAATGTTTTTTTTAACTGTGAGTTTTTAATACTGTTTATATTTAATTCTGTTTTCATGTGTGCATATTTGTATATTTTAAATTGTGTACTAATGCTTTTATGTTAAGCTACTTTGAGTCCCCTTCGGGAGAGATAAAGCAGAATAATAATAATAATAATAATGTTTACAGTTCCTGTTTTATATTGAAATATTCCAAATTGAATTAATTAGTATTATTTACCTGTTTTAAACTTCCTTTTAGCTGGAGCCACAAGCGAAGGAGTCCTGGCTAATTTTTTCAACAGTTTGCTAAGTAAGAAGACTGGCTCGCCTGGTGGACCTAGTGGTGTTGGTAGTCCTGGAGGAGTAGGAGGCACTGGTGGCGGAAGCGGCGGCAGCTTGCCAACATCTGCAAAGAAGTCAGGTAAATGAGTATGCAAAATTTTTATAACTGGATAAAATTGAACTGTTTTGGTCCCATCCTTTTCCACCCCTTCCCCCAAGTGTTCTGTGGTTGCCAGGGGCAGGGGGTTCCGACTTATTGCACGCATAGGACTTTGGAGCAGATGAAAGACTATATAAAACTTCAACCTTTCCATTCAAATCAAATGAGAATTTTATAGCATCTTAAAACTTTTGACCACCACAAATTCTATGTTTACATTTCTATTCTTCTTCCTCCAACTTCAAGTCAGAGACACTTTACTGTTAAACCTACTATCAGGCAATCTAGTTAATGCAACTAAATATGTATCCTGCAAAAGATTATTGCTATAAGTTCTATACAGTAACTAATGATGGAACTACACATTACCTTGAAAAAATTGGCATTGCTGAAACTATGTAAGTGGTAGGGAAGTACAACTAGGAAAGCACCACTAGGTTTATCTGAAGGATGGTGTACACCTTCCTATGTCTGTAAGCTTATCATTGCATAGTTCTTCTCTTTCAAACCTCAAATCCCTCATAAATGGGAGCTGGTTCTCCTCTATAAGTATTCCCCTCCACCCCCCCCACCCCCTTTCTGGCAAATGAAACATTCTGAATACAGAACTGTTCTTTATGACATTATGTTTTTGTGACCACTACACATTATGGATAAAGGTGCAGTTAGATATTGCCCAAGCTGAGCCATCTGAGAATGCATTGGAGAAACTGTTTGAAAATATATTCCTGAGTGTTAAATTAGGAAAAAGTCACGAAGCTTTCCATATGGAAACATTGCCATGTGTATCCAGTGCATGTGCACTTTCATGAAAGAATTGGAGTCCCTTAAATACAGTCTTTTAAAACTACACTTTATAATACTGCTATATATTTTAATAGCAACTCCATATTGACTTCTATGACTGTGAATACTTGATATGCACTGCTTGTAGGGGAAAGTGTCACATAAAACATTACATGTTGTATCCTTCCTGTATAGGCCAGAAGCCTGTCTTAACAGATGTTCAAGCTGAATTGGACAGAATTTCACGGAAACCAGATCTGGTCTCCCCAACCACACCGACATCCCCCACAGAAGGCGAAGCATCTTGAAGACACCAAATATAGCCATTTATTCAATTTTCTGGGATAATTTAAACTTGCCTCGGCCTCTTCCTTCCGTGACTGGGACTAGGGAGCTGAAACACTTTCAGAGGAGGACAAGCAGTTTATGTCTTTTGTGTTGCCCAACATTGTAAAAGGGAACTGTACAGATGGAAAGCTATCACCCAGTGTAAGACTGCTGTTCACAGTACAATGTGGCATTCAGAAGTATCTGGATTTTGTTTAAAAGTCAGCGTAATTCTGTAAAATTGGAAGTGTCCACTTAATCATTTGTAATGCAAAAAAGCTGCTTGAAGAGTTGGAAAGGGGATATGCAACATGGGCACTTAATTTATACTGATCCCCCAAACTTTTTAGTTTAATGCAGTTTACAAATTAACCTCAAGGGGGAGGAATTCCTAGGTTTTGTTGGAAAGAGATAAATCAACTGTTGTTTTTGTGCACCATCAATAAACTAACTCAAATAAAATTTAACACTTCATTTGGAATATGACTTCAGACTGTAGTGATCTCATTTGTTATTTAAACTGTATTAAGCTACTTAAACTAAACTGTGATGTCAGAACCTGTTACAACATGAAAGATTTACCACTGAACTGGTTTGAAGCGCTGAAATTAAATATCATTTTCATGTTTAGCTGGTTGAAAACAAAACTTTCTCAAAAGCTTCCAACAGGCATGGCTTTCTGAACATTAGATATACATAGAATGCCGTAAACATTACCCTCAAATTTTTACAAAAAGATACATTTGTGAAGTTAATTTTTTATTTATCAACATACTTTACCAATATTTTATGTGGGGACAGGCAATTCATTCTCTTTATATAGATATAGTTCTGTTTTCAATACATTTAATGAATGTGAGTATACGTTTTTTGCCTTTGACAATGTTGGTGTGATTTTCACACATCTCTTTAATAAGTTGTGTTCTAGAAAGGTTGTGCAAATGTTGACATTCCGGAACATAGCATTTGTTCCTAGCTCAAGTAACATTTTTTATCTCCTTTTCAAGAAACTATTATCTTACATTGTTCTCTAGTATTTTCTCATTCAAGGAATTGATCAGGTCATTTAACAGTACTGCATTTTAATACACTTCCAGCCTGTTCAGTTGGCTCTAAACCACCACTTCTGAGCGGTATCTTAAAAATATAGAAAATATTATAAACTAAGATTATTCTGTTCACGTTCAGTATAATATCATGCACAATACCTAATACTTTATAATGATGAGCAGTTCTCAGCAGAAAAGTCTTGTTAGGAGGGTGGGCCTAAATTAAAGGTAAGCAGTTGTGTCCCTTTATACCAGACCTGGGCAATTGCCGGCCCTTCAGGTGTTTTGGACTTCAACTCCCAGAAATCCTAGCCAGTTTACCAGCTGTTAGGATTTCTGGGATTTGAAGTTGCCCAGGTCTGTTTTATATGATGGCCTGTAGCTTTCTTCAATCTGAACTAGCATATCCGTAGTGATGAATGCTTGGTGCCAGCTGTAAATCATTGTTAAGCATTTCTCCCCTCTTTTTTGTTATATATTGTTTTGTTGTTTCGGATAAATGGGCAACGGCATGAATTGGAATCCACAGAAACACTTTGTGTCTACTGTTGTGCATGCCCTGCCTCCTCTGCAATTTCATCCCTTTCCCCCCCCAAGACCTCAGTAGTCCTAAGATGCTTTTGTACGTTTCTGAACTTTCAAAAGCAATTTACCATATAGTATGTGGAGCAATTGCTAAAAGAAGCAAATCTAATTAATTCTAAAATACATGGAATTTCTTGCACGATTTTTCATATCATGGCAACTTATTGAAACAGTGGGGAGAAATATGAATCTCTACATGGCTCCACAGCAAATTTGAAATGGCTGCTTGTAAATCTTTCTGTAAAACGCACCGATTTCAAAAAGGGAAGGGAACTCCACAACTATCTGACAAAAGAAGAAGCCTGGGCTTATGGCTGCATTACGATCTAAATTTGAGGAGAAAATGCTTAACCCGACAAAGAACATCTCTACAGAAGACTACAGAATTCTACAATTCTAATCAAATGTGTGCAACATTTGAGCATTTTGGTGCACATTTAAGATGTGCATGAGGTTATTCTACTGATAAGGTAAGTGAAATGTCTCTCTATTCAATTGTAACTTAGGGTTAAATTGTTAGTGTCTATTAGTAGATTTGTATGGTAATTAGAGAAGGAGTGCTTCCTATACCTAGCATCTGTATACCACTTAATATGTTCTAGGATGCATAGATCTTTCTGAACTCCGCAAATAAATGTATTAAATACTGCCATGTTTCTTAGAAGACAGCTGTTTTGTCAAATGTAGACTGTTACATTTCTTTGTTATTGTGAAGTTTCTGAAAATATTTTGAAGAGAAGAGGCAGTACAAGTACTTGACTATGAACACAATATAGAAGCCAATTCCATATCAACAGGAGGATGGGAACGATGAGAGATCAAGATGGAGATATGGTTGAAAAATTGAAATGGACAGCATACGAATGTGTTAAATACACGAAACTAAATTTTGATCAGTAAATGCTAGCTAAATAGAAAAGAAATCTAGCATAGAATTTTAGAATGTACTGTATCTGCTTTTCAGAGAAAGAGAATGTTGCGAAGCTTCAAAGGAAAAAGAATATTATGCCACTGCCACTGAAAATGTCATTCTCCGTTCCTTCATTTGGATTTTGCAAATGGTTTTTGTCGAATAGATCAGAATCAAAGATCACTATGCGATACAAAGGCAAGAGACTCTTTTCAGGTAGGTTGGGGTTTAGCAGTTCAGTGTTCCTAAGAGTGTACATAGAGTAAAAGAATTTGAGATCATATTTGCAAGTAATTTCTTGTGTCCGTTTGCATTCACCCTCTATTGCAGGGGTGCTCATTAGGTAGATCGCGATCTACTGGTAGATCGCGTAGGGCGGGAGGAAGGTTCAGTCCCGCCCCCGGAGGCTCCCGACGCCGCGCAAGTGCTGCCGGCCCTGGGTTATCTGAGGTCCTTTCCACACAGTTGTGTAAAATCCCATGTTACCTGCTTTGAATCAGATTATATGGCAGTGTGGACTCAGAAAACCCAGTTCAAAGCAGATATTGTGTTATATGTTTCACATTTTTGTAGTGGGTAGGTAGATCATTTTGACTTGGTTGTCTTATAAGTAGCTCGCATGCTGAAAAAGTGTGAGCACCCCTGCTCTATTGTGTATATCACAAACAGTTAAGGGTCAGAATCCTACCACCATCCAGATGTTGCATTGCAATTTTGTAGTATCCCTCACCATAGGCTGCTGGGACTTACAATCCAATAATATCTGTATGAGTCTCACCTCAGATTGCTTGGTAAATCGTAAAATGCACAAGACATGGCCCATGGGCCAGATGCAGCCTACAAAGAGCTTTCCTGCGGGAATGGCACAAGGCTGGCTTTCCCTTCGCTGGTTGGCCCTTATGCTGCCTGCTTCCTCCGGGAGGAGGAGTGGCCCACATAATTTTTTTTAAAAAAACCAAAACATTGGCCTTTTATAACTGTCAGGTTGTACAGGCCTGGTGCAGATTTACCTTCCTTTCTGTCTTGGCATAGGTCTTAACTACATGAAATCGTTCCATAACATATTTTGCAATCAAACTGACATTTTATTTGAAATGCATAAAAAGTCCCAATAGAATTTCAACCAAAAGAATGTTGTGCTTATGTTCATGGAATAGTCACAAGGCTATCCTAAGTAATGGTTGACGCATACTAGAGAGATACTGTGAAATGCTTTACAACTAAGCTGGTCTTTCTGAAAGAGCTAATGGTCTCTTTTCACACACATTTGATTTTCTTTGCTTATGTAGTAGCTATGTCCAATTAGGGAAGGAAGTTCACTCATTTAGCATAATAGTCTCCTTCAGGGTTCTTCCTCTAGTGTTGAGCCTTGAGGCAATGACTATATTAACAATTATCAGGTAGGCTGAAGAAACAACCCTCTACATGTGGGTTAACTCCTCATGATTAAAGCAGTTCTACAAGTCATTATAGCCATTGCCTCCCCTTTCCAATTCCTGCCTTACTAACCTGATGAGCTTTTTCTTTTTTTTCTTTAACTATAATTCATTGATCATGGCTTCTGATTTAGTTAATAAGAAAGCAAAATGAATTGAAGGAAGTTAATAATAATGAACTTTATTTTAGACCATCCCCCTGTCCCTGGAGAGACTCCGTTAAGGAGGATCCCTGCTTGCCTTCCAAGAAGAGAAAGTGATAAGTGGAAGGTGTTGCTATTTCTCTCATCATCATCATAGGTGATCCCTTGTGGTCAAATATGATTGCCTTCCAAGTGTAGGGCCTTGACAGTGGGGCCATAGGTGACTAGATACCTATTCTTAATCTGTATGTTCTTTCACATCAATTTCCAGATGGAAGACGGTCTCGACAAGGGTTGGCTTGACACGCCTTCCTCTTTGCCCTCTATTCATGCCTCTTTGAATTGCATAGCAATGTTGGTAACAACTAACCCCAGTTAGAATGCTCTATGGTCAGGGCCTCCCAGTTCTCGGTGTTTATGCCAGTTTTTAAGATTAATTTTAAGCCCATCTTTAAATCTCTTTTCCTGTCCACCAACATTCTGTTTTCCATTCTTGAGCTGGGAGTATAGTAACTGCTTTAGGAGACAGTGATTGGGCATTAGGACAACGTGGCCAGTCCAGCGAAGCTGATGGCAAAGGATCATTCCTTCAGTGCTGGTCTTTGCTTCTTCCAGCACACTGACATTTTTCTGCCTGTCTTCCCAAGAGATTTACAGAACTTTTCTAAGGCAATGCTGTTGAAATCATTCCAGAAGTTGGGTGTGATGTCTGTAGACGTTTCACAGGTGTATAACAGGGTTGAGAGGATAATAGCTTTATAAACAAGCATTTTGGTATCCCTAGCAATGTCCTGATTCTCAAACACTCTCTGCTTCATTCAGAAAAATGCACTCAGAGCTCAGGCGGTGTTCTATTTCAGTGTCGATGCTAACTTTTATAGAGAGATGGCTGCCACGGTAGCGGAAATGATCAACATTTTTAACATTACACCATTAAACTGTATTTCTGGCATTGCAGAGGGATTAGCTGGTGCCTACAGAAATAGCACTTTGGTGTTCAGTGAGAGGCCAAGGTTTTAGTATTCTTTTGCAAAGGTGTTTAGAGTGGCTTGTAGGTCTTCTAAATGAGCACAGACTACATTATCATCGGCAAATTGGAACTCTATAACATGTTGTGACCTTGGTTTTGGCTTTTGGTCTGCTGTGGTGAAATAGCTTGCCATTTGTCTGATAGATGATTTAAACGGGGGAAGCTTCCCATCAACAAGGTGCAGTATCATAGTGATTACGATGGAAAATAAAGGTGGGGCAATAACACATCCCTTTTTGACACCTGATTCCACCTTAAATGGGTCACTTTCGGAGCCATTTTCCCCTCACAAGACTGGGAATCAGCAAATCATGGGGGGTGAGCAATATAGTGTCTCAAATATTAACATTCACTTGTCAAGCGAGGGCGGAAATGCTATTAAAAATAAACCCAGTGAAAGTGAGGGTTGATCTCCTCAGCAGGAGGCAACGTTGGAAAAAAATAAAGGAAACTGAGCAATTTCAGAGCGATAAGGAGAAAAAGACAGAAGTAGGACTAAATTTACAGTTAAAATACCATGTAAGTCCTTTAAAAGTGGGTCTTTGAGTTCAAGAGACTTCTAGTTATCATTTTGAAAACAAATTCCAGCAGAGAAGTGGGGTGGATCTGCAGAACGGAAGCTTGCAATCAGGTTCAGTTAAGCAGTTAAGTGGGCAGACATGGACTTTGATGCACAGGTCTTGTCAGTCAGTCGAGCTGCAATCTGAAAAAGAGCCTCTTTGAATTCAAGTACTCTGAGTCAATTTATGAATTATCTGTCATGCCTATCAATGGAACCTTCCTCTGAAGGACAGTCAACTTCAACAACCCATACATCTTAATTTAATAATATAGGAGTGACAAATACAAATAAATAAATAAATCAGATATCTCTAGAAGCTCAGGCTTCTCATCTTAATGGCTCCCCATTTAAGACTCCTGTAGCAATATATTTACAGAATTAGTAAGGGCAGCACTACAAGCAGGAATTCAATCAACGTTAAATAGTCAGCATGTATTAAGTACAATAAATGAATCCAATAATTTAAGGGATGTAATTTATTTTGTTCAATGTGATCCAGTAGCTTCAATATCTAGTGGTAATAATAGGTTAGGAATAACTTAAATGAATGAAATAAATAATTTGCAGTCTGATGAGCAGATGGAGAAACAAGTAATGAATTTAAGATGTAATTTATTCCAATAAATCTTTGAAATGCAAAGAAAAGAAAACATTTAGATACATTAGTTAATGCAGTAAATAGGTCTGCATTAACTAATGTGAGTGGCTGACAGATTTGATAGAATTGGAATCAGAGTTTGGTGATCATGTGGAAAAACTGGAAAGTGACTGAATAATCTATATAAATAAAAATGTAATGTTCATTTGTAGGATTAACAATTCAAAAACCACTGGACGAATTGACATCAAATTTGGACACAATACACCTATCAGGGTAATGAGTGACCATTACTCATAAAAACACTGAAGAACACAGTGGAAGGGACTTAAAGGCCAAGAAAGCAAAAAGACACTATTGTGCATATGCAAAAATGACTCCCCCCGGCAAACAAAACATACAATAGCATATCATCTCTTCCGGACTACAGCTCCCAACATCCTCTAAACCAGGCTCTTTAGCAGAGGAGGATGATCCAAATGCAAGCTTTCTTTTCCTTGGATTTCTTTGAGAGCATCCCAGTCCTTGCATATTTCCAATTTCCTATTCCTGGACTACAACTCTCAGCAATCCTCCAGATGGATAGATTCGATAGAGTTAGGTAGAAGGTAGATAGGTCAATCAGGAGGACTGCTGGTAGTTGCAGTCCAAAAATAGGTAGAGAAGGAAGAAAGGGGAGAAAGAGGAAAGGAAAGATGGAGGGGAATGAAAGGGAACAAGAAGCGAAGGAAGGAAGGAGAGAAAGAAAGAAGAAAAATAGGGAGGGAAGGTTAGCCACAGCAACGTATGGTGGGTACAGCTAGTATCCTATTAAAAAGGACTGGGTTTTCTTGAGGCTGATCATTTGATGAGCTTGTTCAAGAAAATGTTCATATTTTGGGTTTAAATTCAATAGAACAGGAAAATTTGCATGGTTAGAAACACGTAAATTGGCAGCAATATTGTAGCAGGTGACTGCGAATGATATCCAGATCTGAGGTGCCTCAATGAATTAGTACAATACCAAATATTTGAAATAGAGACAAACTACTTTGGACAACTTGGAGTTAGGTGACTTCTTGTTTATGGGAAGAACACTTGCAAGTTTCTATTAATATGTTTATGGGAAGAACACTTGCAAGTTTCTATTAATCCATTCTGTAGGTAATTTCTTCATTTCAACACAAGAGTCATAATTATCCATTTGGACCACTACCCTTCAGCTCCAAGAGTATTTATCAAAGGTTTAGTTCCAATAAGTAACCCATTTTCATGTTCCCTTATTTCAGTGGTTCTCAACCTATGGGTCCCAGGTGTTTTGGCATACAACTCCCAGAAACCCCAGCCAGTTTACCAGCTGTTGGGTTTTCTGGGAGTTGAAGGCCAAAACATCTGGGAACCCACAGGTTGAGAACCACTGACTTATTTGAACCTTTGAAGAAAAAACTCCCCAAGGTGTCTTTAGTTCAGGATGCTGTTTTGGGTGTCGGCTCCCTACGTTCCTGCAGTGGCATTTCTTTCTATCTACCAACCCAATTTCCGTAGGTTTGTTGATAAGTTATCTTTAGTCATAGATCAATCCTTTATTTCTGAATCATTAAATAGAGGGTAGGTAGTCAGATGCTAGGACTGTCCATGTTATGCCTAAATCCCGAACATCTACACATAAGTATTCATTGGATGTCAGATTATTATTGTTATTGATTATTATGTTAGTAGTCAGTAGTAGGGGAGGGGGCAGACTATAGTTTAAAAAAAAACATAAACAAATTCCTATGTAAATTGCTAACGGTTTCCATTATTTTCAAGATGTTTGGACATCTTCCTAAACATGGTAGACATGTAGGTAAAGGTAAAGGTTTCCCCCTGACATTAAGACCAGTCGTGTCCGACTCTGGGGGTTGGTGCTCATCCCCATTTATAAGCTGAAGAGCCAGCATTGTCCATAGACACCTCCAAGGTCGTGTGGCCAGCATGACTGCATAGAGCACCATTACCTTTCTGCCGTAGCGGTACCTATTGATCTCACATTTGCATGTTTTCAAACTGCTATGTTAGCAGAAGCTGGAGCTGACAGTGGAAGCTCTCGCTGCTCCCTGGATTAGGACCTGCGACCTTTTGGTCAACAAGCTCAGCAGCTCAGCAATTTAACCCACTGCACCACCGGGGGCTCCCTATGAACATATGCTTTTTTGGAATTCAGATTAAGTCCAATCTTTTAAGAACTACATTAACTTACGAAGACACAATCTGTAACTTTTTTAGTATGAGTGTTGGACTAAATATCTGGGAGACTGTGGTTCAAATCCCTGCTGAGCCACGGAAATAAACTGAGTGAGCTTGAGCATCTTATACTGTCTCAACCGCAGTGGTAGGTAAAACCAAAACTCCTCTTCACAAATTATGCCCAACCTGCCCCCCGAGATGTTTGGCTTAAGATTGCCATGGGTACACTAATACTAATTTAATGATAGCAGAGAAAATTGCACATCTATAAAGAAACCTTATCACTTGCTGCTCTTTTGTTTCTTACCATACAGTCTTACTCTCTCCTGACCAGATACACCATATTCCTAAATTACTGGTAATGTGCATGTGAAGATCTGTTACACTTCTTGTAGATGTCCACAAGAGGGAGGTAACAGGCTTCTCAGCTGCATTAAATAGTGTTCTAGTGCTATGTGCATTCTAAAGAACATGTAATGTACATCAGTTTTGTGCTGCATTTTGTCAGAAAAGTTGTACTGCTCTTATCTCAAGGCATGGTTGTGAACTATCAATGGTGTAAATCTCTGTTGGAAATTAGGCAAGGGAAGTTTATATATCTGTGGAATGTCCAGAGTGGGGGAAAGAATTCTTGTCTGCTTGAGGCAAGTATGAATCTTGCAATTGGCTACATTGATTAGCATTTAATGGCCTAGCAGCTTCAAAGCCTGACTGATTGCTGCTTAGGGATCCTTTCTTGGTGGTGGTAGTTGGCCCTGATTGATTCTTATCTGGGATTCTGTTTTTTGAGTGTTTATTTACTGTCCAGATTTTGGAATTTTGTAATACTGGTTGCCAGATTTTGTTATTTTTAATAGTTGCCTCCTTTCTGTTGAATTTCCCTGTCGTCTGACATGGCAAAGTGTTCCAGCATTTCTGTGTTTCTGTATGTAATTCACTAACAGTGAGCTAATGTGATACATGAACCTGAGTTCTGGATGTAGAGCTTAAGTCAAATCCCCCCTCAAAATTAATTACTAAACTTATTACCAAACCAGCCTACCATATTCTGGGATCTCTTGTGATAATAAAATAGGACGTCAGCTCCTGCCCCATATAAATTAGGGCAGCTTCCTTGGGGCTGCATGTACTTGTGAGAAACAGTATTTGTTATATCTATTTGGCTGGAGTTATACTTTGAAAATATTTGTCCTGACTTACATACAATTTCAACGAGAGAAACAAATCTATATAACCTACCTTGCTTGGGGACTGCCTAGTGCAGCATTTCTCAACCTGGGGGTCGGGACCCCTGGGGAGGTCACAAGTGGGGTTTCAGAGGGGTCGCCAAAGACCATCAGAAAACACATATTCCTGATGGTCTTAGGAATCCCTTTGCCAGAGAAGGCTGAAGATCCCTCTGCCTGTCCGTCTCTTCCTTTTTGGAAACAGACAGCAGATCCTCCCACCAAAAGCCCTCCTTCTGCTCTGATTGTAGTTGAACTATAAATCCCAACAACTACAACTCCCAGACGTCAAGGTCTATTTTCCCCAAACTCCACCAGTGTTCACATTTGGGCATATTGAGTATTCATGCCAAGTTTGGTCCAGATCCATAGTTGTTTGGGTTCACAATGCTCTCCAGATGTAGGTGAACTACAACTCTCAACGTCAATGCCCACCAAACCTTCCCAGTATTTTCCGTTGGTTATGGGCGTTCTGTGTGCCAAGTTTGGCTCAATTCCATCGCTGGTGGAGTTCAGAACATTCTTTGATTGTATGAGAACTACAATCCCAGCAACTACAACTCCCAAATATCAAGGTCTGTTTTTCCCCAACTACATCAGTGGTTCAAATTTGGGCGTATTGAGTATTTGTGCCAAGTTTGGTCCAGATTCATCATTGTTTGAGTCCACAGTGTTCCCTAGATGTGGGCTAGGTGAACTACAACTCCAAAACTTAAAGTCAATTCCTACCAAATCATCCCAGTATTTGGTCATGGGAATTCTGTCTGCCAAATTTGGTTCAATTCCATCATCGGTAGGGGTTCAGAATGCTCTTTGATTGCAGGTGAACTACAAACCCCAGCAACTACAGCTCCCAAATGACAAAATCAACCTGCCCCAACCCCGCCAGGATTCAAACTTGGGCATTTTGGGTAGTTGTGCTGAATGTGGTGCAGAGAATGAAAATACACCCTACATATCAGATATTTATGTCACGATTCATAATAGGAACAAAATTACAGTTATGAAACAGCAACGAAAATAATGTTATGGTTGGGGGTCACCACAACATGAGGTGATGTGTTAATTTTATGGGTGGGTCACCACAACATGAGGTGATGTGTTAATTTTATGGTTGGGGGGTCACCACAACATGAGGTGAGGTGTTAATTTTATGGGGGGGGGTCACCACAACATGAGGTGAGGTGTTAATTTTATGGGGGTCACCACAACATGAGGTGAGGTGTTAATTTTATGGTTGGGGGGGTCACCACAACATGAGGTGAGGTGTTAATTTTATGGGGGGGTCACCACAACATGAGGTGATGTGTTAATTTTATGGGTGGGTCATCACAACATGAGGTGAGGTGTTAATTTTATGGGGGTCACCACAACATGAGGAGGTGTTAATTTTATGGGGGGGTCACCACAACATGAGGTGATGTGTTAATTTTATGGTTGGGGGGATCACCACAACATGAGGTGAGGTGTTAATTTTGTGGTGGGGGGGGTCACCACAACATGAGGTGAGGTGTTAATTTTATGGTTGGGGGGTCACCACAACATGAGGTGAGGTGTTAATGTTATGGTTGGGGGGGGTCACCACAACATGATATGAGGTGTTAATTTTATGGTTGGGGGGGTCACAACAACATGAGAGGTGTTAATGTTATGGTTCGGGATCACCACAACTTGAGGTGAGGTGTTAATATTATGGTTGGGGGGGGGGTGACCACAACATCAAGTGAGGTGTTAATGTTATGGTTGGGGGGGTGACCACAACATGAGGTGAGGTATTAATTTTATGGTGGGGGGGGGTCACCACAACATGAGGTGAGGTGAGGTGTTAATATTATGGTTTGGGGGGGGGTGACCCAGGGGCGGTCTAAGGTAATTTTAAATGGTAGGCGAACATTATTTTGGTGCCCCCCCAAAAAACATTATTTTGCCGCCCCCCATGTAAAACAAATATACAATTATAATATCACAATACCATTAGTAGTATTATAGTGTATCAATGTATATACAATATATTATACCATACTCATACTATATTATATCATAATTATACTACATTACAATATAATTATATTATAATATATTGACATTATAATATAATGTAACATTCTATTATATTATTATTATAAAATAATAAAATTATTTATTTAAATAGAATTCTCCTCTACTAAATATTTTCATTACTCCTATAAAACTCAAATAACCCAAAATAAAGTAAAATAAAATATTATATATTACTATTTTGTACAATACCACTATACTGCAATATTGTTTGTAATATTACATGTAATATAAAATATATCATTATTCTATTATATTGTATTTGTATTATATTGTATGACAATATTAAGCAACAAGAATAATAATCAACAAGAAATGCAATGTAAATGCATCAAAATCAGAATATATTACCTACCACCCGACTCATAATTCATAGGAGTCTCCCATAAGTCCAAAATTAGGATCCCAATGTAAATGTAAATAGAAAAACAGCCAAAATGTTCAAATGAGGTCGAATACAGGCAGCGCGGCCTGGGCAAACTTGGGCCCTCCCTCCCTCCTTCTAAGTGTTTTGGCCTCCAACTCCCACAACTCCTCATAGCCTCAGGCCCCTCAGGTCTAGACAGAAATAGAGCCGAAGAGAGGAAGGAGGGAGAGGTCACAGAGGAGGTGGAGGAAAGCCTTTCGTTCATTCCTTCACTTACACTTCCTTCACTGATTCTTTTCTCCTTCCCCGCAAATGCGCGCGCGCGGCGGAGACAAAGAGAGAGGGAAAGCACTCCCTGCCTGCCCGATAGGGAGTGCTTTGCTTACAGGCTTCTGCGCAAGGGAGCTACTGGGCATGCGCGGAGGTTTTCGCGCATGTGCAGTTGCTCCTGCACTCAACTTCAGCTCCAGAGCAACTGCGCCTGCGTGAAAACCTCCGTGCGTGCCCAGAAGCGGCGTCGGAGCGCACAAGGCCGGGGTCAAAAAGCAGGCAGCTGCAGCACTGTCTGAGGAACATCGGCAGGGCCAGGATGGCGCCCCATGCAGCCAGGATGGCGCCCCCTTCCCAGATGGCGCCCTAGGCGGCCGCCTACTTGGCCTATCTTGTAGGACCGCCCCTGGGGTGACCACAACATGAAGTGAGGTGTTAATGTTATGGTTGGGGGTCACAACAACATGAGGAGAGGTGTTAATGTTATGGTTGGGGGTCACCACAACATGAGGTGGGGTTTTAATGTTATGGTTGGGGGTCACCACCAGGTGTATCCACCAGGTATGAGCCAACTCAGGCACTCCAGGTGTTTAGGACTTCAACTCCCACAATTCCTAACTCCTCCTCCTCCTGGAGGCTTGGGCGCCTGCCTCCTCTCCTGCTTCAGGGCGGGACCGCCTTTCCCTTTCGCTTTCTTGCAGGACCTGCTGCTGTTGCGTCGCCTCCTCCTCCTCTTCCCTTCGCAGCCATGGAGAACGGCGGGCGGGTCTATGAGGCGACCACGCTCCCGGCCGAGCAGCCCCCGCCGGGGAAAACGCCCCGCTGCTGCCCAGGCTGGACCCTCCACCGCCTCGAGCCCCCGCGCCTCATCCTGAAGGTCTCCCAGCTGGTAGGTCTGGCTTCTTTCCCCTTTCCTCCTCCTCTGTGGCCTTCCTTTCCTTCTTTCCTTCTCCCACTTCAGGCCAATCCTTTCAGGGGGCCCAGAGGTGGGTCTTTGCCCCTTCAAGCGACCCTCGTGGGTGTCCAAGAGGCTTCTCAGGCGAGGAATATTGGGGGCTTTTGGACTGGGCGGCCCTTTTAGATTCCCTATGTGACGTTACACTATCTTCCTGGGTCATCACCAGTGCCATTTCCGACTTGATTCTGTCCTCAAAACTTGGGGAAAGTTTGTGAAACTGCCCAAAGTGTTCTCAAAGGCTTTCATGGCTGGAATCACTGGGTTGCTGTGGGTTTTCCAGCCTGGATGGCCCATGTTCCAGAAGCATTCTCTCCTGACGTTTCGCCCACATCTGTGACAGGCATCCTCAGAGGTTGTGAGGTTTGTTGCAAACTAAAACATGGGGAAAGTTTATGAAACTGCCCAAAGTGTTGTCGAAGGCTTTCATGGTCGGAATCATTGGGTTGCTGTGAGTTTTCTGGGCTGTATGGCCATGTTCCAGAAGCATTCTCTCCTGACGTTTTGCCCACATCCGTGGCAGGCATCCTCAGAGGTTGTGAGATTTGTTGCAAACTAAAACATGGGGAAAGTTTATAAAACTGCCCAAAGTGTTGTCAGAGGCTTTCATGGCCAGAATCACTGGGTTGCTGTGGGTTTTCCAGGCTGTATGGCCATGTTCCAGAAGCATTCTCTCCTGACGTTTCACCCACATCTATGGCAGGCATCCTAACAGGTGAAGCTCCCAATAGCGCAATGGGTCAAACCCTTGCAGGTTCAAATCCAGGGAGAGCAGGGATGAGCTCCCTCTGTCAGCTCCGGTTCCCTTTGAGGGGACATGAGAGAAGCCTCCCACAAGGATGGTAAAACATCAAAACATCCAGGTGTTCCCTGAGCAACGTCCTTGCAGACGGCCAATTCTCTCACACCAGAAGCAACTTGCAAATTGTGTCAGGAGCAACTTTTGCAAGTCGCTGACACACACACAATCCTCAGAGGTTGTGAGGTTTGCTTGAGGCAAGGGTGAATGCTGCAATTGGCCACCTTGATTAGCATTGAAAAGCTATGAAAAAGAAACCATGAAAATGAACAAAATCTGGCTACCAATATTAAAAACTCTAAAATCAGAACAGTAAAGAAAGAACAACACTCAAAAGCAGGGGAATTCCAGACAAGAACAATCAGGGCCAGTTAACACCTCCCAACAAAGGATTCCCCCAGACAGGAAGCAGCCAAGCCTTAAAGCTGCAAGGTTTTTCAGTACTAATCAAGGTGATCAATTGCAGCATTCACACTTGCCTCAAGCAGACAAGAGTTCTTTCTCCCAGCTCCAGGATGCCTCTGAATACAGCCTACAATCCTTGGCAAGTAGACTCTTAAGTTAATGGGCCCCGTGCTGGATAAATATTGCTTCTGGTTGGTTGAGAGTTACTGTTTGAAAATAGGCCAAACAAATACATACTATATGGGGAGTCCCCAAGTTATGAACAGGATAGGTTCTGTGGGTTCTGTAGAGTTTTTTTAATACTGGTGGCCTGATTTTGCTAATTTTCATGGTTTCCATGAGGACTATGTGCTACCGTGTTGTAGGCTACATTCCCAAAGCATCCTGAAGTTGGAAGAGAGTCCAGGCAGTCCCCGAGTTGCAAACATCCGACTTATAGGGTTGCTGTGAGTTTTCCGGGCTATATGGCCATGTTCCGGAAGCTATAATCTATAAATGTAGCTTTTGGTTGCTTTAGAGTTACTATTTGAAAATAGGTCATACTAATAGTATCCTCCACTTTACCCCACCCCATGAACTCTGTATGGGCTTGATGCTGATTTCGAAGTAATTAGATGCAAATAAAGACAAACGTAAGGCAACACAACTTTACTGTATTCTAAAAAACGGGTGTTACTGTATTATAACAATAATTTTGTTTTTATGTTTTATTTATAATTATAATATAAAGTATTTTTCCTTGATTTTTTTTTTTTTGCTGGTTGCTTGAGCTCAAGTTAATTGAGAGTCTACTGCAGGCACGGGCAAACTTTGGCCCTCCAGGTGTTTTGGACTTCAACTCCCACAATTCCTAACGGCTGGTCTGTTAGGAATTGTGGGAGTTGAAGTCCAAAACACCTTGAGGGACAAAGTTTGCCTATGCCTGATCTACTTGATGTGTTGGTGGTCTCCGTTCCAGGTATTAACCAGGGCTGATTGTACTTAGTTCCCATGATCAGGGAGGATCTAGTGCCTTTTTAGAGCATTTAGGCCTAAGTTTGGTAATCCCAGCAGGTTGGGCTGAATGAGGAAGGTGGCTTCTGAGTAATCATGTGCTACTCAGTGTCTTTGGGGATTATTAGTACAGCCGGGCCATCCCCTGAATGGGTGAAGCAGAGTAGCAAATGGCTCCCTTGCCTCCATGTGCACTCGCAAGATGAGGGATTGTTTCCGAGATTGCGTTGTATTGGAGTGCATTCCCGAATTCCTCAGCCACTATGGCCACTGGGAGTTGTAGTCCACTCTTCAGGGCACAGTATTCAAAGCCAGGTACATTGTTTTAGTACTGAAGAGAAAGAGAAAACTACTAGCACCTTTCTCGTCTCATTGGTATTTAGAGTCCATTTGTATCAGCCCAGAGTTTTCCCTTCACCAACATGATTTCTCCAATTGTTTGTGAAGATACTTTTTGCACAATGGATTCTTCCACACTTAATAGCAGAATGCTCCAGAATGGAAAAAAATAAGCATGTGCTTGGACTAGCCCATAGTTTAAAAGCCTGAATGTCAGCTGGATTTCCTATGGTTGAGAAATGTAAACGGGCGGCCTGAGCACCTCACCCAGATAAGATGAATAGAAAACCATGCTGTATTTGCATGGCACACATTATGAAGCAGTGGACACGGATAGCTTATCTACCAAAAGGCAACAGTATTACAGCACAGTCCAACCTATGTCCATTCAGGCCTAAATCCCAGTGAGTTTGTTCAGGAGTAAAGAGTTAGGCCCATCCACATTACTGTGTTTAGCAAGGGGCTGTGTTTAACACAGCGGGTTAAACCACCAGCTATAGAGAATCTTGCCAACCAGAAGATCAGCAGCTCAAGTTGCAGGTCGGGGTGAGCTCCTGCCATCTGGCTCCAGCTTCTGCTTGCATAGCAATTCGAAAACAGCAAGATAAATAGGTAAAAGGCGGCCCTGAAGCAATGTTGGCAATTTGATTAGGAACGCATCCACAGACAACAAGGTCCTTGGCGTGGAAAATGGAACAACAGCACTTCCCCATGGCCGAGTCGAGCATACCGTTCAGTTGCCAGAAATGAAAAAAGAGGGAAGCCTTGCCTTTGTCTATGTACTATTTGTCTCTGTTGTTAATTGCATAAAGGCATTGAATGTTTGTCATATATGTATTCTGTTATCCGCTCTGGGTCCCCTTGAGGAGATAGAGCGGAATATAAATAAAGTATATTGAAGTATATTATATAATCCAGTGTCTGATTCCAGTGTGGACTCATATAATCCAGTACAAAGCAGATCATCTGGATTCAGAAACTGAATTATATGGCAGTATAGATCCAGTCACAGTCTACAGTGTGTGGTGTCATTTACAGTACAATTTAAACACAAAAAGGGAGAGCTGAATCTTTTGGTATCTGAATGTTTCCATGTGAAAAATAATCTTTTTTTTTAACAATATGAGAGTGGGTAGCCAGGTTGAGTCTGTTGAAACAAAGAGTGCATCTACATACACTGTAGGATTAGCATAGTTTGATACCACTTTAACTGCCATGGCTCAAATTTTAGTTTATGCATTTTTAGCATTCTCTGCCAAATAGTACTGATGCCTAAAACCACAATTCCCATGACCCCATATCATTAAGACGCGGCAGTTAAAGTGGTATCAAACTGCATTAATTCTACAGTGTAGATGCACCCAATGTCTTGTGACACTGTAAAGTCTAATATATTTTATTTAAGCACTACCTTGGGTACCTGGCATTGCCCGGGCTATTTGAAAAAGTCATTTTTCATTATACAAAATGCATAAGGTTGTGTGTGAACTATAACTCACATCATGCCAGGCTAACTCTCTGAAATTCCATCAGTAGTTAATGTTTGTCATGCTTGGCAAGTTTGCTCTCTAGATGCATCATTGGTGGGGTTCAGTGTGATCTTTGGCTGCAGGATAAACTACAGCTCCCACCATGGTGGGTCGGTCCCCTCAAATCCCTTCAGTAGGTTCGATTGATCATAGGGGTTCTGTGTTCCAAGTTTGGTCCAGGTCTGTCATCGGCCATGGCCACAGTGTCTCTGGATGTAAGTGAACTACAGCTTCCAGAAATGGTCAGTTCTCCCCCAAACCCCTCCAGTATTTTCAGTTGGTCATGGGGTTTCTGTGTGCCAAGTTAGGTCCAGGGCCATTGATGGTGTAGTCCAGAGTGCTCTTTGATTGCAAGTGAACTATAAATCCCAGTACCTACAACGACTATAAATCAAGGTGAATCCACCCCAAACCTTTCCAGTCTTTTTCTTTCGTCATGGGGGTTGTGTGTGCTAGATGTGGTCCAGGTCCATTGTCAGTGGGGGTCACAGTGCTCTGACTTGATGCAGGGTGAACTACAACTTCCATCATGTGGAGTCAATTCCCCAAACCAATTCCAGTATGTTTAGTTGCTGTTTAGTTCTGTTCTGTTTGTTGTGCAGACAGAGTTGAAAAGAGTAGGAAAGGGTTAAAAGAGAGGCAGTGGGTTGGAACATGCAATTTCCACACCAATGGAAAGAGTAAGAAACACTGGGATATCTGTGGTGGAGGAAACACGTAAAATCTAGGACGAAATTCTCCCCGAATGAAAGCATTTATTGGGTGGTGGGCAAAATTTGGGGAGGACATTGGCAGGGGTTGGGCTACATGTTCATGGCGCTCGCTATAACCTGAAATGTCATTGGAGGGCGGGCTTTTGATGGCTCCTCTCCACTTGTGGGTTAAAGCTGTTTGTGGAAGCGGGAGCCTGTCTGTGAAAGTGGGCACCCCAGCCACACACATACATAATTATTTTCACTTTTATTATGCATATAGATGCGTATAGAATATAGATGTAGATAAACCTACTTTTTTCCCCGCAGTCCATTTCACCAGTATCAGACAAAATAGGCTGGGAAGTGATTGGTTTCTTAGTCTTTAAGGAGCCACAAGATTCTTTGGTGCTTTTTCATCATAAAACTTATTACATTCCACAACACTCCTTTGTTTTAATTACTACCTTTGACTCCAAAGGGGATATAGAAAATATTAGGAAGGATGTTACTGTAATTCAGAGGTATTTCCCCCTCAATATCAACCTGGGAGGTTAGAGATTACATGGTGCCACTTGTGTTTATGTGTCTCCACTTCTTTTCATATATCCAGTTTCATTGCTCTTCGCAACAAAAACGAAACAAGAGCTGGATTTTCTGAGGTTTTGTGAAAGAAAACAAGCTTATTTTTATCTTTGTTTTTCTGAATACCAAACGACTGTGTAATCTAAAGCAGACAATTCAGGGCAAAACAAGCTTTCTCCGGCATTTCGTTATATTCCTCTTTTTTAAGATCCTATCATGGCAGAGGTCTGTAGATAATTTCTGCTTCTCTGGCTACCTGTCTCTCAAATTGGTGTGAAGTTTTGACCCATTTGGCTCAGTCTGTAGTAACATGGGCAAGATACTGGGAATGAGCCTTTTAGTTTTTGAAATGAATAGGGTTATTGACTTCATCAGCTTGCTAAATTGGTTTTCTGAAGAGTTGATTTGTTTATTTAAAGTACTGTATTTCTTCCTTGCCCTTGGTCACATCAGTCAAAATTCATCCAGTCTTTCTTAGTAAGGGCATGTTTGTAGAGTATTTCTCAACATATACTCACTTGTTCTGTGCCTGCTTTAAAGATACCAGATTCTGTCTAGTATCCCATTGCTTCTTCTTGTGGTGTATTTATATCAGGGGTGGGAATCTTTGACGGTGATATTGGACTGCCACCCCTAGAATTCCTCATCATTGGCTTTGTTGACAAGGGCTATTGAGAGTTGTATCTAACAATGTCTGACCACATGATTCTCAATCATGGTATATACCCTGCTTAATACTGCCTGGTGGCGCAGTGGATTAAACCACTGAGCTGCTGAAATTGCTAACTGAAAGGTCACAGGTTCGAATCTGGGGAGCGGCGTGATCTCCCACTGTTAGCTCCAGCTTCTACCAACCTAGCAGTTCGAAAACATGCAAATGTGAGTAGATCAATAGGTACCGCTCCGGTGGGGAGATAATGACGCTTCATGCATTCATGCTGGCCACATGACCTTGGAGGGGTCTACGGACAATGCCAGTTCTTCAGTTTAGAAATAGAGATGAGCACCAACCCCCAGATTCGGACATGACTGGACTTCATATCAGGGGAAAACCTTTACCTTTTACTAATACTGCCTTAAATGTTTTGCTAAGGACAACTGGCATTGTGTGTGTGTGTGAGAGAGAGAGAGAGAGATAGGGGGGGGGGAAGACCTTGCAGTCGGAATAATTTATCTTATAGAAAAACTTCCCGCAACAAGATGTCTAATATGGAGAATCAACACTTGTAGCTGAGGAGCAGCTTCATGCCTATTGAGAATTATCATAGTTTTATGGAACCTTAAATATGCTCTTGTTTATATTGTTTTTGTAGGCTGGAGTCCAACTCTAGTTCATGAAAGTTTATATTGTAAATAATGATTTGTGAGATTTTAAAGATGTCATGCTAGGGGCTGCGGTGGCACAGTGGGTTAAACCGCTAAGCTGCAGAACTTGCTGATTGGAAGGTCAGCAGTTCAAATCCATGGCCGGGGTGAGCTCCTGTCATTAGCCCCAGCTTCTGTCATTCTAACAGTTTGAAAACATGCAAATGTGAGTAGATCAATGGGTGCCGCTCCGGCGGGAAGGTGACAGAGCTGCATACAGTCATGCTGGCCACATGATGTTGGAGGCATCTATGGACAACACCGGCTCTTTGGCTTAGAAATGGAAATCTTACAATCAGAATAATATGTCTCATAGAAACACTTCTTGCAACAAGATGCCTAATACGAGAATCAAGACCTAATACAAGAATCAAGACCACCCCCCAGAGTCAGATGTGACTAGACATAATGTCAAGGGGAAACCTTTACCCTTAAAGATGTCACAGGAGTCTTGGGGTACATCCACACTGTAGAATTAATACAGTTTAACACCACGTTAACTGCCATGGCTCAATGCTATGGAAGCCTGGGATCTTGGTGAGCTACCAGCACTATTTGGAAGAGACAGCTAAGACCAGGTAAAACAACAGCACCTAGGATTCAATAGCATTGAGCAGGGGTGCTCACACTTTTTCAGCATGCGAGCTACTTGTAAAGCAACCAAGTCCAAAAGATCTACCTGCCCCCGCCGCCGCACGCTCCCAAGTGCTCCCGCTGCCACGCGTTCTTGCCACCACGCGTGCTCCTGCTGCTGTTTTCCACCCGCGTAGCTCTTCTTCCGCCTGCGAGGCATTGCAGGAAGGAGAAAGCACGAGGCGGGGCATCCAGAGGGAGCGCTCCACCCTGCCTGTCTTGCCAGCAACGGAGGCTGCACAGTTGCTTCTGGACGAGAGAGAGGCAGGGCGCTCCCTCCAGAGGCCTCGCCTCATGCTTCCTTCTTCCTGCGATGCCCCGCAGGTAAAAGAAGCACCGCAAGAGCGGAAGCCAGCAGCAGGAGCGCGCGTGCGCGCAGGTTGTGCGCGCGCATGGCAGGAGCGCCCCATCCGGCTGGTGAGGGCCGAAGATCACATGGAAGAGGGCCGAAGATCTACTAGTAGCTCCCGAGCTACCTAATGAGCACCCTTGGCATTGAGCCATGGCAGTTAAACTGCATTAATTCCACAGTACAGTTGGACTCTTGGTTGTTGCTGCTGGAAAGGATGACACAATTGCCTCTCCCAATGTGAACGGTATCATCGCTGTAGTCCCTGAGTGATGTTCCTTACTAGTCCCAGATCATTGCTTTTCTCTTATATCTTGTAATGGAAAAAGAAATAACCACATTAAATATTGCTGTAGACAAGTAAGTATCTGGCAACCAGTTAAAATGTGGCTGTTTTCAATTAAGGTTTTAGCAAGACGATTATAAATGGCCCACCCGTTATCCCAACTGTGTAAAGAAACCAACTGACTGGTCTACTTGCATCTAAAAATATTTGGGATTCCTAAAAATTTAGGACCACTTATTCAGTTTTATGGACGGCTGGCAGCTACACTTAGCATATTAGCTTCTGAACAATTTGTTGCCAAAGAATATCAGACATTTCTGGAATGTTGTTTTGTGCACCAGAGATTGTTTATAGATAAACAACACTACCACACAGTTCATTTTTTGCAGTTCTTATTAGATAGCCTCAAGATGAAATTCACACATGTTTTTTCAGACTAATCACTTTGCAAAATACATCCTGCCTACTTCCTGAAATTGCTTAATGTTTTTGTCACCATGCTGCTGTAGTAGCTCTTACATTATTTCTTCAATGTTGTCATCTTATTTTTGACAGTAAGTATACTAAGTATAAACATATATAAATAAAAAACCAAGTATAATATTGTACCCAATAGTGGATCACATCCAGAGTTAAATTATGTATTTCATAATTAAATTGTGTATTTCAGAAGAAAGGCTACAGTAATGCCCGCTGGATGCTGCCAAATAAGATGTTGCTCTATTAAAAATGGCATAGGGTGGCAGGAAATAATTCACAAATATCAGTAATCAGATTTGTGAAAATTAAAGCCCAATATGTGGAGGGTCAATTTTTGGGTTTGAAGGTTTGAACATTTGATTGATTGATTGATTGATTTAATTATTTGTGAGTCGCCCTCCACGTCAGTGCTCCGGGCGACTTACACATAAAGCGTAAAAACAGTTCAATAGTAAAAAGCTAAAAAAGATGGGAATTTAATTAAAAGAGTTCCGGTAGCTCAGGCCAAGTCTGGGAGGTGTCCTTAGCCATAAGCCTTTCGGAAGAGCCAAGTCTTCAATGCGGTCAGGAACTGGGGCATGTCCAAGATAGCTCTCTGCTCCGCCGGCATCAGATTCCAGAGAACAGGGGCCACAATGGAGAAGGCTCTCCGTCTTGTGATGTCGAGGCGGGCCTCACTCACACCTGGAATGCGGAGAAGGTCCCTGTTCACTGAACGTGGCGACCTTAAATGAACTGGTTCGAACAAGCGATCTTTTAAATAGGCTGGGCCGGCGCCGTGGAGGGCCTTAAAGGTGAGCGACAAGATCTTGTGGATGGCTCTGAGCTCGATTGGCAACCAGTGTAAGCGTTGTAGAGATGGCGCAATGTGGCATCTCAGCGGTGTCCCGGTGAGGAGTCTGGCGGCTGCATTCTGCACTAGCTGGATTTTACGAGTGGTTGACTGTGGCAGCCCCACGTACAAGGCATTACAGTAGTCCAGCCGTGATGTCACTGTGGCATGGACCACCGTAGCCAGTGCATCCGATGGAAGGTAAGGAGCCAGTTGACGTGCCTGGCGCAGGTGGAAGAAAGCTCCCTTACTTGTCGCAGCAACCTGGGCCTCCAGCGAGAGTCTCGAGTCTAGTATCACACCGAGGCTCTTCACCGACGGGGCCGGGATCAGCGGCTCACCCTCGAAGAGCGGCAGCGGAATGGGTGGTTCTGGGCGTCCCGGCCATAGAATCTCCGTCTTTGATGGATTGATCTTAATTATGAATCTGGAGATCTGGATTTAAATCCCCTCTGGGCCACGGAAACCCTCTTGGTGGCCATGTCCACTCACAGTCTCTGAACTTTTAGAAAAAGGCAAACTCTTGTTGGATAGATCTTGCCAAGAAGGCCCTGTAGCAAATTCCTCTTAGGGTCCCCATAAGTTAGAAGCAACTTGAAAGTACACAACAGCAGTAACAACAGAAGCAACAATAAATCAGAAGGTGCATCAAAGGTCATTTACTTTGCCACTCTGTCAGAGCTGAGCCACTTCTGGTTTTGGACATAAACTTCCTTTTAATTTTTTTTGCTAGATATACTTTATCTGAGCACCTGGTGGCACAGCGGTTTAAATTGCTGTGCTGCTGAACTTGCTGACCAAAAGGTTGCTGGTTCAAATCCAGGGAGCGGGGAGAGCTCCTGCTGTTGGCCCCAGCTTCTGCCAATCTAGCAGTTTAAAAACATGCAAATGTGAGTAGATCAATAGGTACCGCTTCAGTGGGAAAGTAGTGGTGCTTCATGCAGTGATGTTGGCCAAATGACCTTGGAGGCGTCTACAGACAATGCCGACTCTTTGTCTTAAAAATGGAGATGAGCACCACCCCCCAGACTCAGACACAACTAGACTTAATGTCAAGGGGAAACCTTTACGTTTTACTTTGTCTGACAATTGTACCTTCTCTTCTGTAAATTTGCACCATTACACTATGTACTTGATTTTTACTTATTTTATGCTGCATGGGCTTTACGAAAAAGCGTTTACTTGTATCGCATCATGGAGGAAATAACATGTTAAAAGGTACTTCGATACAAAACTATCCTGAAATGGAACACTTTCTGAAGCAACCCATCAACTGAATGGCAGTTAGGAAATGAAGTCACATTTCCTAACTGCTTTAACACATAGAGCATGGCAGGATGACATTAATAGGATCATAATCAAAATTCATCAGGCTTTCCTGCATAAAACAATAATAGAGGAACTTGCCAGACTCCTTTTAGGAAAGGAAGTAAAGAGAAAACTATCAATTTGTGAAAAACTCCATCTTTTTAACCTGAATGGCTGAATGTATCCAGGTGAGAAAAGCATGAAACCATCATAGAAAGACAATGCTGTTGAGTTATTCTCATCACATCAAGGCTGTCAGGACTCTCCTGTGAAGGAGCAGGAAGGACCACACAGCTCCCTGTTTAGAGAAGGGGGATTTAATGGAAAACCAGTCTTTTCCCCATCATTTTGTATGATATTCCCTTTAAAAAAAATTGAAATTAGGATTCTTTCCAAAAAAGGGGAGAGAGACCATTGTTTATTACAGGATTTCAAGGTGGCATACAATACATTAATTGAAACAGTTTAAAAATACACAGCCACCCATACATTTATTTCTATCTGATATGCATGTATATATGTATGGACTTGCATGCCCCGGGTCTTACTGTAAACATGGATTTATTGTTTGATACTGGTTAAGTCTAGCATTAAATCTTCCCCATTTGTGAGATTATGGTGTTGCTTTTGGGTTTGAAGCAATAAGCTAGTAAGTGTTCTGACTTAATAGAAGCTTGACAATAGAAGTACAGTACTACCGCTGTATCTGCAGTTTCATTTCCCATGTCTGACAAAATAGGTCCTCAGTCTAGACATTTTCTAGGTCCTCTGCCATATTCTTAACCTGGACCTCCTTCATTTCAATAGGGGTGGCTGTAATCTGTGGTTTTGTGTATACTATGCCAGTGTTTCCCAACCTTTTTTGAGCCACGGCACACTTTTAACATTAAAAAACTCCGGGGGCACACCACCAACCAAAATGACACAAAATGACACTCTAACACAGTAAAGAACGGCTGGGGGTTGGTGGCCTGCTGGGAGCAGCTGCTGGGAGTGCCGGCCGGGAGGGGCGGAGCCAGGCTGCGCCATGCCCCACCCCTACCCCGGCTTCACGTCCCAGCAGCTGCTCCAGCCTTGAGGGGGCAGTGCCAAGCCAGCAGGGCCAGAGCCAGCACAATGCTGGCTTCGCACTGTCCCCACAAGGCTGGAGCAGCTGCTGGGGGAGGGGGCAGAGCCAGGCCGCACCATGCCCCACCCCCTCCCCCCGGCTTCAGCTCTCCTACAGGCCGTGCCATGCCCCTCCCCCTCCCCCAGCTTCAGCTCTCCTACAGGCCGCGCCATGCCCGCCCCATCCCCCAGCTTCAGCTCTCCTACAGAGGAGGAGCATGAGCGGTGGATGGGCTCCCTCACGCGGCTTCAGCGAGCGAGGGGCGAGAGTCATGGTGGGAGTCATGGTGGATTGGAGGCTGGCTGGGGAAACGGCCGAAGGAGGCGGCGCCCCGGTCCCTTCTTCTTTTTCTTCGCCACTGCCTGGCCCTTCCTCCTCCCCCAAGCAGCAGGAGTTCAGCAGGAGGGGGGAGGAAGGGGGGCAGAGAGCTTTTCTCGTGGCACAGCAGGAGGTCCGTCACGGCACACTAGTGTGCCACGGCACACTGGTTGAGAAAGACTGTACTATGCCATATTTAAAATATTCCATCTCTTCTAAATTCATATAATGAAATAAAGTTTGGGGACAGAACCCGAAGTTGGAAGTGTTCATTTGCTTTTATTTATTTACTACCTTTGGGTACCTGGTGTTGCCTGGGTTATTTGAAAAAGTCAATTTTTACTTGTACCAAATGCGTAAGATTGTGGATTAGCTACAACTGACATCATGCCAGGTTAACCTCAAGAAACTTCATCAGTTCTTAAAGGCTGTCTGTGTAAATTGACATCCCTGCCATATACGCACATACAGATTTACAGATTTTTAATTTTATTATGTGTATAGCTAAATTGGACTGCATCCATTTAACTTGTCCAAAGGACTGGATTTTTGTGTGAAAGGATTATGTGTTAAGTTTTGTTTCCGAAAGCAGATTTCTGGAATGAATGTGTGCTGAAAACATTTGGAAATCCTGCCTTTTCGTTATAGTGCCCCAATCTCCCAGCCAAATATTTTCTGACAGAATTCTGGAAGCCATGATCCAAAGAAGCTGGTTTTTCCAAACTCTGAATTAGAGGTACCTTGTTCCTTAATTCAAATTATATATCGAACGCCACTTGAATTATTACTGTATACTCTGATTTGGTAGGCCCTAGGTCAATTTTTCCCAACCAGTGTGCCGGGGCACACTAGTGTGCCGTGAGCGATCATCAGGTGTGCCGTGGGAAATTGGAACCTCCAGGAAAGGGGGGGGGGAGGAGTCTAGTGTGTTGAAGTATAAAAACCCTAAGAAACCTACCTCGAGAAAGGCACAAAATTACAAACACCCCCCTCCCTACCTGTTATCTACTTGGTCTCTCCCTCTCCATGCATTGGGAAGGCCTGCCTCTCTTTCCCCAAGTAGAGACCTCCTCTTGTCTCCTGGGGGTTCTGTGTGGGAAGTTTGGCCCAGTTCTATTATTGGTGGGGTTCAGAATGCTCTTTGATTGTAGGGGAATTATAATTCCCAGCAACAACAACTCCCAAATATCAAGGTCTATTTCCCCTGAACTCCATCTGCGTTCATATTTGGGCATATTGAGTATTCATGCCAAGTTTGGTCCTGATCCAACATTGTTTGAGTCCACAGTGCTCTCTGGATATAGGTGAACTACAACTCCAAAACTCAAGGTCAATGCCCGCCAAACTCTTATAGCATTTTCTCTTGGTTATGGGAGTTCTGTGTGGGAAGTTTGTGTCTTTCTGCCATTCCTGCCAGGATATCTATGTTGAGTTCATCAAAACAGGCCCAGGTTTCACACTGAGTGTATAAATACATTTTAAAAACATATTAACTATATATATTACTGTGTTAGAGTGTCATTTTGGTTGGTGGTGTGCCCCAGGATTTTGCAAATGTAAAAAGTGTGCTGCGGCTCAAAAAAGGTTGAGAAACACTGCCCTAGGTTACTAATCCACACATCACGCAACCAAAAATTTTGTTTGCATGAGTTATTTATTTTTCGCAGAGCGTCTTGGCTACATTTCTCTGAACAAGTGAATACCCCTCCATCCCACACAATAGCAATGTTTAGATTAAGTGGAAATAGGAGATCTGTGGGTTTCTGATGAGTGAGTTGCCGTGCCAAAGCTGCGCAATGAGTCCCTGGACAGCATTGTGCTGGCCTGACTGGATGCAAGTGGCAGAAAACACAAATCGGTCTGCCCTCTTTTCCCTGCAGGTGCACAGGAAATAAAGTGGTGTGTGAAAAATAGGTCATGTGAGAATGAGGAACCACATAGTAACGAACCAAAACAAAATAAGATCAGGTTATTGCTGTTCAGTTCTTGGAAAATAGCTTTTTGAATGTTGTTCTGCTTCCACAAGCAATAGTTCTGATTTAGACTAATGGAGGACAATGCCATCAGTGGTAAATACCTATTAGCCTTGTGCACAGTGGCATCATTTATCTGATCATATTCAGTCATTATTGATTCTGGGTGGATGTTTTTGGACTTACTGCAGCCATCTTATTGCCAATGGGTGCAACTTACTGTAATTGCTTTCATAACCAATTGTGATTTTTTTTAAAAGGTCTTGCATCATACAGATGGTGTGTGTTGATGCTTGTTTATCTCCGTATCCTCTACCTTGAGTTAGTATGCAGCATAAAAAAAGAAATGGTACTTCTGAGTAGTCCTTCCCAGGGAGGCCTGCATATCTTATTGCAAGTACTGGTTTTTCAGTAGACTCCCAGGAGATGCCTTTTACTGTGTTAGGCTATTTGCCCATTTTTTATATGGTTTACACAGATTGGCAGTGACTTTCAATGGATTTCATGTTGGAGCATGCAAGAAATCGGTTAGTGTGTGCCAATTGTAGAATAAGATGCATGAACCTGATGGGTCGGGCTACGCCTGGGGAGCTGGCTGAGCCTGGGACTTTTGGTTACTGCTACATTTTTCAGGCTTGAGCTATGCAAGTACTCACAGAGAGAAGCACAGAGAGAAGGAGAGAGAGACAGAGGTTGGAGTGTGCTTTTGCTTCATGAGCTGCTGGAGTTTATCCACATGGATAAAGAAATACAATTTTAAATCTCTCATAAAAGGACATTATGTGAGTCTATGCAACTGATCACATGATTGTAAATATGTTGTTCTGATTTACGAAAACTACTTGTTCTTTATTGTTAATCTGGGTGGCATATTTTCTTTCTCTGGCAAGGCAGTGTGTGGGCTGATCAAACGTGAACTACACGTGGTTTATTTTACATTACGCCACATTTCAGACAAGCGTTTTTCCTATATCTTTCTGGGCATATATCAAGGAATAAACTTGGAACTTTTTGCATTCAAAGCATTGCATTTCCTTCCATAATGGCTCAGAGTTGTAGCTATAAACTATAACATCAATTGGTATTGTTTTGGGAGAGCCTGGTGGGAAGCATTAGTGCCCTTCACAACTTATCATTGATTTTAATATAACAGATAGTTTTGGGGGGCTTCAGCTATATTGTTGGCTGAACTATCTGTATTAAAAGAAGCATACTTGTTTTAATCACATTCAGTCTACCTCAGATGCCAGTATGGTGTAGTGATTTGAGCATTTTGACTATGACTCTGGAGACCAGGATTCAAATCCCTACTCAGCTATGGAAACCTACTCAGCTATGGAAATATACTGCTCGACCTTGGACAAGTCACAATCAGTCAATTTCAGAGGAAGGCAAAGTCAAACCACCTCCGAACAAATCTTGTCAAGAATTCTCCATGATAGATTTGCCTTAAAGGTCACCATAAATTTTTTAAAAACCAATTTGAACACACATAACAACAGCAAACAAGCCATTGTGGCTGTGGGAGCTAGTGACCAAAACTGGGAGTAGTTGATTATATTTATTTCACAAATGATTAGACAAAGTTATTTTGTAGGTTCAAAAAATGCATCAGTAGTAAATTCAGGTCAACAAAAAAATCATTTAGTTCTGTGCAAGACAAGCTCAATTTTGATATTGACTAGCTCCTAGAAATGTAGTGCTTGTTTCTAATGAATATCAAGCACTGCTGTTTGCCTAATATATATATCCAAAGAGCAGTAGTGCATACTATAATTTTACCAGTTTATGGATTTCTTAGTGTGTTTCTCCTGAAGTTGATGGACTTCTATAGCAGTTTGGACTTAATGGCCCCCGGTGGATGTGTTTTGAAGAGTCGCAGCAAAGAAAAACAAAACATGAGTCATGTTGTCCTACCAGACAAATGTAAAGAGATAAGGCAAGAAACTTATAATGAAACAGTCTGTGGTGATTTTTACAGTAAGGGTGATACTGGAAAAATATTATTGAATTGAGATTATATATTTGTTTCTTGCTTCTTTATACCACACCATAGTTTAAGCAAGTGTGGTGCAGTGGTTTGAACATGGTTTGAACGTTAGGGACCTTGAATGGGTCAAACATTTAAAAAAATCGTTCTTTAAAGAAATCCAATCTTTTATTCAGGTGAGAGCGCATACCTCAAAGTATGTTTTGAGACTCGGGAGTCCAAAGCCCCCCCTATTTGTTTTGTCAATCATAATTTTAAATTAAATTCTTGGCTTGTTGCCATTCCAAATAAATTTTGATAGATCTTTGTTTCAAAGATAAAATATTTTTATGTTTCGAATTATAGGGACATTTTGAAAGAGGTATATCCATTTGGGTAAAACGTTCATTTTTATAATTGCTATTCTGCTGAGAAGTGAGAGGTTTAAACGTTTCCAATTTAATAGGTCCTTTCTGATAGGTTAGCTTTAAAGTCACCATTGCTTGGAAATGACTTGAAGATACATAATGACAACAATGACAATAACATGACAAATTGATTAAAGTGATAAAATGCAGAATGAGGATAAAACAAACAAACAAAAAACCACAACCACCTCCATGATAAGAATTTTTTCAAAGCAGCCTAGGATAAAACTGTGGAAAGTTCTTATATTTCTAATATGTCAAATGATGTGGACGAGTACAAAGGCTCATGGAACTAAAATTAAAATATGAAGCAAGTGAACCTCACCAGAAAGTGTTGTGTGCCTTCAGGTCATATCCAACTTATGGAGAGGCTATAATGAGGTTTTAATGGCAATATTTGTTCAGAGAGGATTGCCTTTGACCTCCTTTGAGGCTGAGAGTGTGTGACATGTCTGAAGTCACCCAGCGGATTTCCATGACTGAATGAGAATTCAAACCCTCATCTCCATAGCCCAATGGTGGTTCACAAGCACCAAAATATGGTCCGTGGCCTCACTGATACTACACTGTTGCAACGAAAAGGACTAGTCTCATGAAATCCTCTTATAGTGCTGAGGCTTATTAAATGTGGTTTTCTGTGAGCAAGCAGATGGCGACAACTGGATGGCCTATGTTCTGTATCAGAAACTAGAGCTGATGTGGTCTATCCAGTGCATTTTTCTGAACCAGCACCACAAATAACCAAATCAAAGCTAAAGTTGATCAAAAACTTATTTGTAACCCTTTTGGTACTAATGTTGGAGAGTGGTCCCTAGTCAAAGTGGTCTCTGGTCAAAAAAAGGTTGGGAACCATTGCCATAGCTAAATACTCAAATCAGTGCATCATGTTGACAGGATCCCACCACTCAAAGGACTCACATAAGAATGTGGAGCAACTGCAGGAGTTTGACATTATCAATGTGTGCTTGGTTATAAAAATGAAATAATGTTTGCTTTGTCTTCAGTATAATAATGTAATATATAATAGATGTAAAAGTGAAATGAATTAATAAGACACTCTTTCCACTTGGTAACATTGTGTGTTCGAGATATGAAGCACACTTTTGTGTAAGAATTGCCTGAAGTGGAGCTGTTTATTCCAACGAAATGACACTCTGCAGCTGACTAGTGATAATATGCCACAATATCTATTTTCTGGTGCTTTGAGGTACTTCCAAGCTTGCCATTACAGCTGCAGGGGAAATGAATGTCTTGAAACTCCCTAATAGCTATATGTGTCTTTTTAGATGAGAATAGCAACATGTCCCCCAGTTTGGACATTACTATTTTTCTCCCTCACAATTCATCCGCTGCTTTCAAATATGTGTTTTTCCCCCTCTATAGATTGTCTTAAGTTTGATTCGCTTCAGTAGCTTATAATGCTGAATGCCGTTTATCCCTGTACGTCTCATGCTTTCTCTAGCCATGTGCTTGTGACAGAGAGGGAAAAAGAAAAGCAAAGAAGGCTTAGTTTAAGAGGCATCACTTGCCGGAGAGTGCGAATGCAAGTATTACAGCATCTTTAAAAGTGTGGGAGCAGGAACAGGAATTGTGGGACAGGGAGTGAGTATGGCTGAATGGAAACAGTTGTGGCATATGTTTTTGGAAGATGTGTTTTGGTGGGCATCTAAAACACGTTACCCATTTGGAATGCTGGCCAATTGCACTTGCTCTATATGGCTGCCATAATACATCTTAAAGCAACACTGGCACCAGCAATTTTAAATGTAACTGTTATTTTAAACTGTTTTGAAGGTATTTGTTGTGATTTTTATTTATGTTTTAGTTAATTCTGTCTTACTGACTATTCTGTTATATTTTTTTTTATCTCTGTGCTTAATCCTTCATGGTTAACTCACTGTTATTATTGTGCTCTATCATGTATTTTGATATGTTTTTGATACGTTTTATACTCACTGAGGCATTGAATGTCTGCCTTCTTATGTGTAAACCACGCTGAGTTCCTTTGGGGAGAGAGGGAGGTATAGAAATAACTAATTATTATTATTATCTATTCCATAGAATGAATGCAGCTTGACACCACTTTAACTGCCATGGCTCAATACTATGGGATCATGGGAGGTGTGGTTTCATAAGACCTTTAGTCTTCTCTGCTAAAAAGGTTCTGGTGCCCTCACCAAGCTAAAAATCCCAGCATTCCATAGCACTGAGCCATGGCAGTTGAAGTGGTGTCAGTCTGCATTTATTCTACAGTGTAGATGCAGCCTTGAACTCTCTTAGTAAGATCTGGGAAAATCCCATCCTCAATCTTTGGGTCCCTTTCAAACAGGCCCTATATCCCAGGATCTGATCCCAGGTTTTCTACTTTAAACTGGATTATATGAGTCCACACTTCCAGATGATCTGGTATAAACAGAAAGCCTGGAATCAGTTCCTGGGATATAGGGCCTATCTGGAAAGGTCCCAAGTCCCATTGCTGACAGAAAGAACATTTTGAAGAACATCTCTTATGCCTTCCTTCCTCAATCTTCTAGATGTCCTGGCCCGCAACATGCAACTCCAAATGGGCACAGATGGTGGGCTGTAGTCCAGTACATCTACAAGTCTGTTGCAGAAAGCTGTCTTGACAATGATTATAGAAACTATTGGGGGGGGGGGGGAGATACATTGAAAAGCTTTCATCTATAGGACATTTCTATAGGCTTACATTGGGATAAGAAATGCAATGAAATGTATTGACGGCTCTAGTTGAACAGCTAGTGATCTTTTCTCCCTTCTTCCAACAGTTGCTGTCCTTCCTTGCCTTTGTCTGTGAAGAAGTCGTGCCCGAATGCACCAGCTGTGGTGGACTTTATTTCTTTGAGTTTGTCAGCTGCAGTGCCTTCCTTTTGTGCATTGCGATCATCATCATATATTGCACTCCTTTGTACAAGAGGACAGGGAAGAACATAACAGAGCTTTTGGTAAAGATTTTGTTAATAATCCTGTGTGTGCTGAAGATCCCTCAACCTAGCCTTGCTTTGATGTTTTTCCTATTAAAGGATCCAGAAAGCATTGCCCTTTGGACAGTCCAAACATGTAGTGACAGCTGAAAATATTTCATGTCAATAAACTGAGAGAATTGTACCTGGGAGCTATAGAACTTGTCCAACCAGGAATCGTTATGGTGCTTTGTTTTAAAGGCGTCTATCCCTTTACAGGAGTAAAATAATTTCTTAGGCATTCTATGTCTCTTATACTTTGAATTTCATAGCTAATAATTTTGTGGAATCAGTCAACATTGAAATAAAGGATGACATGTTAATTTAGTAGTCGTAATAATATTCCTGGGCAGAATCGGGAGATATTTAAGCTCTTTGTATACCAGCATCTGTTCTGGTCCAGCTTTTCTATGCCAATAAACACTAGTTAGGAGCCCCAGTGGCACAATGGATGAAACCCTTGTGCCAGCAGGACTGCTAACCGAAAGGTCGGCGGTTCGAATCCTGGGAGTGGGGTGAGCTCCCTTCTGTCAGCTCCAGCTTCTCATGTGGGGGACATGAGAGAAGCCTCCCACAGGATGGTAAAAACATACAGTACATCCATCCAGAATTGCAGGTGGCCAATTCTCTCACACCAGAAGCACCTTGCAGTTTCTCAAGTTGCACCTGACAGGAAAAAAAAACCCCAAAACCAAAACACTAGTTGATTGACAGGAGATAGTCTGAGAAATAGAAATGTGTGAAGAATATGCAAGAGCTCATAGCCTATCATGTTTTGTTATTCGTGTAGGCTTACAAAGGCATTTTTATTCACAGAGGTGACAAGTTAAATTGCTTTTTAAACAACTGTATGTAATACCTGTTTAATTCTCCTTTTTCCAAAGGCAGTTTTTCCCCATCTAAATTTCCTGTTGACAATTATTTATGTAGCTTTTGCTTTAAAAGCTACTAACATTGTTGTGCAGCAGTTAAAATATACAACAGCCTTTTAAAAAAAGAGAATACCTACTTACTTAGGCGATCCCCTATTGTCCGAGTATAATGGCCTTCCAAGTGGTGTCTTGATGGTGGATACGTGGACTGTGGAGCTCTATTCTTGACCCACATGTTCTTCCACAATGTATATTGTAGAATATAATATCTACAATATGAAACTATTTTTCCTTCTAAGGATACATCATTGGAGTAATCACCATGATTAATTTCATGTATACTTAAAACCATTAAGCAAGAAAGAAGGGCTTTATTTTTTAAAACCGCATGTTGAAATAGTTTAGGAGATCATCCTTGAGCCAAAGGAACTGAGTTTTAGGGTTAGCTCAGCCACAAACTTACTAAGTTGCCTGGGACTATTGTTAGCTTACCAGCAAATACAGAACAAGGGTTAAACAACGAAGTAGAAGTACTACACAATTAGGCAGTATCCGATATAAAAATATATATTATATTATAGCATAATCAGGGTTAGAGAAGTGAAATACATACTATACCTAACATAGGATACAGGTGAGTAGCATCGTGGAGTATCAAAGGGTACGAAGTCCACAAGTTCACAATGAAGATACTATTGGATACAATGTCCACAAATAAAGTCCACAACGCAATCCATAAAGTTCACTCTGTCAGTGAGGTTAGGCTCCAGATTCCCAAGTATATGATAAGGACAACGGTATAGCCATGGAGGCCTTGATAAAGCCCCGCCCGGGGGCGAAACTGAGGATAAGCGGCCTGGACATCGCTGGCATCGCCAACCCATTGGCCTCACTTTGAATGCCTCATTTAGGAGCTCACACCAGACTCCTTCTTGGTCCTTATTTCATTTGGATTATCTCGCCAATCTTTGGACTAGAGACATTGAACTTTATGGATTGCGTTATGGACTTTATTTGTGGACATTGTATCCAATAGTATCTTCATTGTGAACTTGTGGACTTCGTACCCTTTGATACTCCATGTCGCTACTCACCTGTATCCTATGTTGGGTATAGTATGTATTTCACTTCTCTAGCCCTGATTATGCTATAATATAATATATATATTTATATCGTATAGTGCCTAATTGTGTAGTACTTCTACTATTGTTAGCTTAACCATCTATACATTGCGAATTGTATGTAACTTTGTCATACATTTTTATGAGAGTATACAAAACAAAGATTGTCATATTTTTACCATGGAAAGTGCAGCCATCCAAGATGATAGAATGATGTATTTATATTATTGTTCTTATTTCATGATTTCTACTGTGAAGAGTAATAAAGTGACCACTTTGATACTAACCACATTTTCACTTCATTTCTAGGATCTGTGCGTTGTTATAATAATACTATGCTTCTTCGCACTAGCGTCATTTGTGTTTTCTGCAACCAGTGATGGGACAACAATTGAAACTGTTGCTCTTGTAAGTATATGGCTGTATTCTTCTCATTCTTTGCTTTCTTCTACACTGGGGAAAGCAACTGTTGAAGGCCAGGTGATTAGCTCCCTAAGAGACCTTGGGCAATTGCACTCCTCACTGTCTGTGCTCCTGCAAATATAATGAAAAGCATCCCCACCACCACCAACAGCCTCTGGGAACTTGGATTTTTCCCCATATATTGGGACTTTCCAGGATCCCTAGATAGTATTTGAGAGCAAAACGTTTTTTTTAACTTTTGCAATTTTTTTTCAATTCCTAGGGGGCCCAATGGGGCTTCAAAAGTGGTGGAAATGCCTCCATACTCTCTAGAGGTCATTTTAGGACAACACTTAATTGTATCCCTGTGGATGCTGCATGTAGCCCACACTTTGCCCACCCATTTTGTTCTGTCTAGATCAGTGGTTCTCAACCTGTCAGTCCCCAGATGTTTGACCTACAACTCTCAGAAATCCCAGTCAGTTTACCAGCTGTTACGATTTCTGAGAGTTGAAAACCAGAACATATGGGGACCCACAGGTTGAGAACTACTGGTCTAGATAGAATGAGTATTACTTTTTAGTCCTTATCTCCTGGGTTTAGAGGAAGCTAATGCAATAGAGATACTACAGGAAATGTAGCTTGGATACTTTTTTGGACTCTCTCTGCCCCCCAGCCAGCATGGGTTGCAGGCTGAGGATTGTAGTTTGGAAAAGTAACTTATTCTTCGCACACTAAATACCATTATGGGTTTTGCTCTTGTTGCATCAAATTAAATGCTTCTTCTGAATGGAAATGAGTTTAGATTTTAAAATGAAAGGAAAGAAGAAGAAAAATAAAGGAAAGAAGAAAACCCCCAGAAAACTTTAAAAGATGAATGAATATGGCAAATATAATTTTAAAATAATATTCAACATTGATAAAAAGAGGGAATAGGCAAGGAGCTGGATGGAGGGATAAATGCGATTGTGGCAAGATTAGAATCTATTCTCTGAAGTCTTCATTTTACTACCAGAGCTTAGAGTAGCTTAGAACACATCAGACGAGGAGAATATACATTTGGGCTGCAGAAGAGATATATCGTATGAGGCTCTTGATGGCTTTGTGGTGATAAGCCAGAAAGGAAGCTAAAGGAAATAACATAGTGAGGGGTTGGTTTTGGCATTGAGTGCACACACAGAAATAAATAATAAGCCATCCTGTAATAGAGGGACTTTCAAGTTATAAAAAAGATTTGCTGTACTGTTTGGTTTTGTGTGTGTGTGTCAGAAGCAACTTGAGAAACTGCAAGTCACTTCTGGTGTGAAATAATTGGTTGTCTATAGGGACGTTGCACAGGGGACGCCTAGATGTTTTACCATCTTTTGGGAGGCTTCTCTCATGTCCCCGCATGAGAAGCTGGAGCTGACAGATGGGATCTTACCCTGTTCCCAGATTTGAACCGTTGACCTTTTGGTCAGCAGTCCTACCGGCACAAGGGTTTAACCCATTGTGCCACTGGGGGCTCCTATTGATGCAAGAAAGCAGAATACATAACTCAAGCAGCTTTAGTGGGATTGTGGAGTGGAGGTGTTGTTGCAGCTGCAACTGCTATGACTGTTAAGTCGTACTAGGAAAAAGAAAAAGGATTTGATATAAGAGGGACTCTCTTGTCAGGGATGTCAAACTCATTTTCATTTAGGGCTACATCAGCCTTATGGCTGCCTTTAAAGTTGGCTGTTGAATCCACAGACAAAAAATTGGTAGACACAGAGGGACGACTATAATATTTTTTACATAGTAGCTAGTGTTCTTTAATTTTTACCAAATTTGAGTCCACAAATCTTATTGAACAAAAACTCCCATAACTTTTTATCATCTGCCATGCAGGCTGGGGATAATGGGAATTGTAACCCAACATTTGTGGCTCTGAGCTTGGGGAAAGGTTAAAGGACATTTTAAAGCCACACATCATATCCACATGCCTTGTATTTCGATCCAAATCCCACTCTCCTGACTGATTAGAACAAACTGCAGCCTTCCAGATGTAACTGTATCACAACTCCTATCAGCTCTAGTCATGATGTCTAATGAGGAGGAATTCAGGAGTTGTCATCCAGTTTCTGGAGGGTCACATAAAAATGACAAGGTGGCTGGATTTGGCCCATGGGCCTTGGGTTTAACACATATGCTCTAAGTCAAAACTGTAGTTTATCAGATGTAATATATTTTATTCATCTAGGTCAGCGGTTCTCAAGCTGTGTTTTGGCCTACGACTCCCAGAAACTGCTGACCTAGAGTTCTCTATCGTGGTCAACTGTGGAGGCCCACATGTGGTATCTTGCGCCTGCGCAGAACAGTTCGGAACCTTCTGAAAGATCAAAAAGAAGAGTTTGACACTAGCCCCGCCCATCCCCGCCCCCGAGTATATAAGGTAGCCCAAAGGCGGGGCTAGCCCAGTTCTCTCTTTTCCGCGCTGCGAATAGCAGTGAGAGAACCTTCTGCTGTGAGCTTTCTCACACCTTTATCTCCTATTGACCCTGATTGTTTATGGACATAGCTGATTTCTCTGTGCATTGATACTGGACTGGTTAAGGTATTTGTTCTGGATCCCCGATTTTTGGACTGGTTATTGACTACGTTTTCTGTCAGGATGGCAACCACCTCTTTTAAAAAATGTGCAGAGTGCCCGGGTACTATCCCTGAGTCCGATGGTCACTCTGTTTAACTTGCTTGGGTGAAGGACACATTACTCAATCCTGCCCTATTTGTAAGGCGTTCACGCCACAAGCAAGAAAGAATAGAGAGGCAAGGCTAAAGGCTGCTCTCTATGAGAAGGCTTTGCACCCTTCGGCTTGCCCTATGAAGCCTTTGAGCTCGGGGTCTGTTAGCTCTGATTCTGTCAAGACTGCTTCTTCTACGAAGTCTGCTGGGAAAAAGAAGGCTAAACTGCCCACTGAAAGGGTCTTACTTCTGGCCCCTCAAAACGGGCGCCAGAGTGTGAGTAAGCCGAATCAGCCTTCTCTGACAGAACGAAAATCTCCCCCTCTCTCTGTGGTGCCAAAAATCACCTCACAGATGGCGGGAATGTCTTCGACACCGGCCCTTCAAGAAACCGCAATTCCAATAGACTCTCTGAATCCTACAGTGACTGAACTGCTCCCCCTGCTGGATTCAACAAGGCTAATGCAGGAGGAGTCGCTTTCGGGAGTGCGGAGCTTGGATTTCGAACCCGGCAACCAAAACACGCCTCCCATGCAGCTGTTAGCCTCTCCTCGCATTGTAAGAGATGAGGAGAGGCCGAGCACGTCAGCCGCTGCCCTTCAAATGGATTCTCAACAAGGAGAAGAGCGGATAGCTACTCCTCCCCGTTCCCCTCAGGATCGAATTCGGGGAGAGAGAGGGCGAAGGGCTCGATCCCCGTCCAGGCGCTCTTCGAGAAGCTCTCGCCGGTTTCGATCAGTTTCGAGGAGGCGGAGGCGAGCCTCCTCCTCTTTTTCCTCATCGTCGTCATCTCCTTCCCCCCCCCTCGCCGAGCACACAGGTCGAGGGGAAGAGGGCGCGAATCCTCCAGGCACTCTACTGTTCGGCTGGGCCAGTCTATGGAGGCTCTATTTTCCCTCCCAGGCTTCTGGAAGTTGGCTTCTGATGGACAGTTGGTTTTTGTGGGAGAGGGACGCTGCCAGCAGGGAGAACCTCCTGCCCAGAACACCCCTCCAAGCGTACAGGCTCCAGCTGTGCCTCATCATGACAGCGTTCCTGTGAATCATGCTACACCAGCTCCCACTACGTCAGCTGTTATTACTCATAGTGGAGACAGGATTTCTCCCTCCATACCTGATCCCACAATTCAGGGTGGGTTTACTCAGCCTGCAATAACTCTGCCTCCTGAATATGGTGAAGCTCAGTTGAGCTTGATGACTCTGATTCTCCCTCTGATGAAGAGTCTGGAAAGGAACACAATTCAAAGGACACCTCTATGTCTGTGACTCCTGATTTCAATAGTTATATGTCTATTATAACTAGAATGATGAGATCTCTGGCACTCCCCACTCCTGTGCCTTCAGATACTGTAGATGATTTAATGTTTGCTTCTGAGGAACAAGCCCCCACCTCAACTGCGCTTGTTCCTACTTTGAATTACTTAGTCAAATTGGCAAAGGGTGTTAAGTTGGCACCAGTTAACATCCCTGCGGTACCTAGGAAAGTAGATGCCATGTACAGAGTTTCCCTTCCTACTGCCCAGTGGGTTATTAAACCCCCTAGTGCAAACACAGTGGTTGTAGACATGTCAAAGTCGAGACGCCCTAACGCATCAGGGCTTTCCCCAGCTGATAGGGAAGGAAAGAAATTAGACTCTATAGGAAAGAAAATACATATGGCAGCTGGCCTATATATTAGAATGTCACATCATGCCACTTATTTAAGTGGATACCAAAAGTTCTTATGGGAAAAAATTACACCTTACCTGGATATGATTCCTCCGGATCAGCAATCTTTCCCAAAAATCTACTTATCAGAAGCACTAGCTGTGACTAAATTACAAAAGAATTTTGGGAAGCACATGGCAGAGGCTGCCTCTGGTTTGATTGCAACCGCAACCACCTTACGCAGACATGCCTGGCTTCGCACTGCCTCTTTGTCAGAGGAGGCGAAGTCTTTAGCGGAGAGCCTTCCTTTTCATGAGGAGGGTCTCTTTAATCCCGAGACGGATACAAATTTGAAAAGTAAGCAGGATGCTAGGGTTGCTGCGAAGGGATATGGCTTTAATTTCCCAACTCCATATCAGCGGCAAAGGTTCCAACCATCACAACCATTCCATCGTAGATATCAGAACAATTCCTTCAATGGCCCATATAGGAATAGGCCCAATTATTATAATCGCTCACAACAAGGGCGTGGAGGAGGCTTTGGGTTCTTTAATGCGAAACCACGTTATCAGCCCTATCAGAATAAGGCTAAGGGCCAAGGAGCCTCAAAGAAGCGTCTTTGATGCTTTTAATTATAATTCCATTAGTAAGCATCCCTTACTGAATGAAATGGTTACTGTGCCTACTATGGATAACCATGTTGATGACGTTGATTCTGTTATTGTTTTGCCTTCATTTTCAAATACCCTTTTCTTTAACAACAGGCTATGTGTATTCCTTCATGCATGGGAAATGATAACTTCAGACAGATGGGTGCTTTCCATTATAGCTCACGGCTACTTTATTGAGTTTTTTAAGCAGCCTCGTGTGGGAAAGGTCAGGCACACCCCAAATTCCCAAGTTCTTGATGAAGAGATTACTGTATTGCTTCAGAAGGGGGCTGTTTCAGAGTTATGTTGTTCTGACTATAGTAGTTGTTATTTTTCACGTTACTTTGTAGTGGACAAGAAAGGTGGTGGTTTTAGGCCGATTTTAGATCTAAGAGGCCTAAATAGATACATAAAGCCTAAGAAGTTCCGTATGATTACACTTGACATTATTCTGCTATTACTCAATAAAGACTGTTGGTTTGCGACTTTAGATTTGAAGGACGCTTATTTTCATATTTCGATTGCAAGAGACCACCGCAAGTTCCTTTCATTTTTAGTGGGGAACAGGGCTTATAGTTTCAATGTTTTGCCTTTTGGTCTATCCACTGCCCCACGTGTATTTACTAAGTGTATGTCAGTGGTGGCTGCTTATCTGCGGACCAAGGGGATTATAATTTATCCTTATATTGATGATTGGCTAGTGGTGGCTTCATCTGCTGATCAACTGAGTTGCCATGTTGTGTTTATTTTGTCCCTTCTCCAGTCTCTCGGACTTGTTGTGAATATGGAGAAGTCCAGCCTCACCCCCGCCAGACAAGTTCAGTTTATTGGGGCGCTCCTGGACTCAACTGTGAAAAGAGCTTTCCTTCCAAGAGATCGCTTCAACAGCTTGAAGACCCTCGTTCTAAAGGCCCTCAAATGTCCCAATATCCCTGCGAGGGACATACAGGTGCTCTTATATTTATAAGTGGAACCGCTTCTCAAAATTTGTATCTGAGAAGGGTATTGACCCTATCCTGGCTTCCACTTCTATAATTTTGGACTTTTTGGTCTCCCTGTCTAATTCAGGGTTGACACCGTCTTCCCTGAAATGTTACCTCGCCGCCATATCTTGGTTTCGAAGGAAGTCGGGACTCCCGTCCTGCTTCTCTGTTCCTTTCATAAAAACTTTCATGAGGGGTGCTAGGAACATTACTCCTTCGGTCTCCCCTGTATCACCTCCATGGAGCTTAGACATTGTACTTACAGCTCTTACCAAATACCCATTTGAGCCTTTAGCTACTATCCAAATGTCTCATTTATCGTGGAAGGTAGCTTTTCTAGTAGCTATTACTACTGCTAGAAGGGCTAGTGAACTCTGTGCCCTTAGGGCAGACTCCCCTTATCTTAGGTTTCATAAGGATAAGGTAGTACTTCGTACAGACCTTTCTTTTTTACCTAAGGTAGCTTCTTATTATCATATGTCACAAGACATTATTTTACCTGCTTTCTTCAGGGATCCATCTACCCCTTTGGAACGTGGGCTTCATATGTTAGATGTAAGGAGGGCTATAGCGTTCTATGTAGATAGGACAGCTGCTGTTAGAAAGTCCCCTAGATTGTTCATCAAATACCGCAGGGATCAACTGGGATTGCCTTTGTCCACCCAAAGATTATCTTCATGGATTGTGTCTGCAATTCATTTGGCTTACAAGACGTCGGGTCATGCTCCACCGGATCAAGTGAAAGGACATTCAACAAGAGCAATTTCCACCTCTGCAGCTTTTCTGCGTGGGATACCTTTGGAGACGGTGTGCCGTGCTGCTATATGGATGAACCCTACATCATTCGTATCTCACTACAAACTGGATGCCATTTCCAGGAAGGATACAGATTTCGGTAGAGCAATACTGTTTTCGGCAGTGGCATGACGCCCGCCTACCATGGTTAGTAGCTCGCGATTCTACCACATGTGGGACTCCACAGTTGACCACGATAGAGAATTATGGGTTGCTTACCTGTAACTGTAGTTCTCTGAGTGGTCACCTGTGGAGTCACACAGGCCCGCCCGTCCTTCCCCTCGAGTGTCATGCCCTGCCTTCTGGCTGCCTTTCGCGGCGGAAGAGAGAACTGGGCTAGCCCCGCCTTTGGGCTACCTTATATACTCGGGGGCGGGGATGGGCGGGGCTAGTGTCAAACTCTTCTTTTTGATCTTTCAGAAGGTTCCGAACTGTTCTGCGCAGGTGCAAGATACCACATGTGTGACTCCACAGGTGACCACTCAGAGAACTACGGTTACAGGTAAGCAACCCATAATTTCCTCCCTTCTCACTCTTGCAAATCTTACTAGATTGCCTGTTCTGCTGCTGCCTGTAGGCCACGCCCCAAAATTCATGACTCAAGTCACACAGTGACCTTCAGGGTATGGACAGTTGTCATGTGTTGCCTGCCTACCACCATCTCTCAGGACACACACAAACAAACAAACATATGGTGATATTGCAAAGCAGTTCTTGAATTCTTTTGAATTTAATGGACATCGATGCATTGATTTCTTTCCCCCTTTTATTTTAACAGGTATTTGGATATCTTGCAACTGCTGCCTTTCTTGCTGATGCAATTCTATCAGGTTATAAGAAGTGGAAAGCAAAAAAAGGGGGGCAACCAGAAAACACAGCCAACAACCTGAATCCAAGAGAGAATGAGCCTCTGAATAACCAACCAGCCTAAGCTCGAACTCACAGGAACTGCTTCTTGTTCGGTGCTAAGTGAAGTGGAAAAGAGCCTACCTTTTAAGGTGTCCGATTGTCAATTTTTATTTCCTTTTTTAATTTTCCGTCCTCATATTTGATCTATGTACACTATCTGTCCATATGAAAGTCCTGAATTGTAGTTCCCTCATATCCACCCTCAGAGGATGGATTTGCCTAGGTGTCAACTCTATGTGTTACTACACCAGTAATAAATAGGCTGCAGTATGTTCTGAAAAGAAGGGATCTTAAAATAAGCTTGTATAGTCCTCCTGAAATAAAATTTAGATAACAATATGCATGGAGTTAAGTGTTGCCATTTGAGAATAAAATTAGTTTAGTAATGAAGGCGAGATGGAGCAGTGCTGGAAAAGAAATGGAGAATATGTGGCCTTCTTTGTACATGTCTATACAACACACTTTTTAAAAAGTGAAAATATAACATCTGTGATGGTGCGATCTATGCAATTTCCACACACACACACAACAGTAGCAGGTCACATTTAAAAAAACAGATTGGTTTAGACATATCGTATTTTTCCCCTCCCTCTTATATTACATCTCCTTGACTATAAACTACAAACATAGACACATTTTAAGGGTTTTATTAATAGTATTTTGAAAAGTAAGGTTTTTATTATATATTTTAAGAATTGTACTGTGAAGTGCTACTTTCCCCTGGGTTTTTAATCCCTACCACAACAGTCCAAACTTCATGTTCTTTCAGTTCCTGGGTGGGAAAGGGTTTCTATAACGATTTTATATTTCGTCATACCACACATACACTATCCCATTGTGCACTAACTTTTTTCTACATGAGGACTTGGAGAATTGAGATAAATATAAATATATATTAAGTATTCACTTCTTTAGGGTAGGCACAATGGATTATGTCCAGGTTCTGTCTTTTACTATTTTGAAAAATAGCAAACTAGATTTTAGTTTCATGTCAGGAGTGATTTGAGAAACTGCAAGTTGCTTCTGGCAAGAGAGAATTGGCCGTCTGCAAAGACTTTGCCCAGGGGATGCCTATCTTATGGGAGGCTTCTCTCATGTCCCTGCATGAGAAGCTGGAGCTGACAGATGGGAGCTCACCCCGCTCCCTGGATTTGAACTGCCAACCTTTCAGTCAGCAGTCTTGCTGGCACAAGGGTTTAACCCATTGCACCACCGGGGGCTCCGAGGTAACTAGATAAACCTTCCTTCCATTTATTGAAAATATTGGAGAGAAAATATATAAGAGAAAGCAACCTTTAATCTCCTCTCAAATTCTATTTGTAAAAAAATTAAAATTGCGATTTTGACATATTATTTATGAAGTTGCTTATTTCTGCAGTTTCTTCTGTTTTTCAAAGTCCATACACAAATAGGCAGAACTTAGAAGTTATTTTTTTATGAATGAATACTGATTTGCTGGATGCAGGATTCTGGCAGCTTGAGATCATCATTATAGTCCCCACTACAGTAGTGCAGCTGAATCAGTGAAACTTTCCTAAGGGTTGATTTGCCAAATTGGTTCATTAAATGCAGATTAATAATTGGATTTTGTGTCCCCTCCCCAAGTAAACATTCCAAGCTCTAGAATAAATATAGTAGGGCATATTTATTCCAGAGGGCTTTTACAGGTAGAAACTTGTGTATTATGACCAAAACGAAATGCCCATTGTCAGGTGTTGTAAGACACTGTCACAACTTACTCTATATTTACCAGGATAAGACTTGATATCATGGCAACCATTGGAGCTGCATTAAAATGAGAAAGGAGGTACAGCTTCCATAAAGTCTGTCTTGAAACAATTTTTTTAAAAAATGTAACATATCAGTGGGATTTGGGAACCATTTATGCTGCAGAGTGAAACCTGCTCTGTTGCGGCTTCTACTATTTATTAATTGGAATTGTTCTTAGACGGTTTTAATTGACTAGACTAAACTCTATTCCTCAAATATTGTACAGAATTTACTTTATAGGATTACTGTTACCAGAGCTGAAAGTCAAAATGGTTCTTTTAAAAAGTATGTTAGCTCACAGGCATTTATTAATGAAGGATATTTGGAAAAGATGTGAAAGCAGCTTTTTTTCATGTCAGGAGCGACTTGAGAAACTGCAAGTCGCTTATGGTGTGAGAAAATTGGCCGTCTGCAAGAACGTTTCCCAGGGGATGCATGGATATTTTACCATCCTGTGGGAGGCTTCTCTCATGTCCCTGTATGAGAAGCTGGAGCTGATAGACAGGAGCTCACCCCACTTCTTGGATTCGAACCCCCGACCTTTCGGTTAGCAATCTGCTGGCACAAGGGTTTAACCCATTGCGCCACCAGGGGCTCCTGTGAAAGCGGTGGAGATATTATTTCTTTTGTGTGTACAAGGAGAGACCAAGGTTATACTTCACATCCTTTCTACGGAGTAAGCCTCATTGAACACTGTGGGCTTAGTAAAGATGCTAGGATTGTGCTATAAAGTTTAGTCTACACTTAAGAGTAATTTTGTGCATTGAGTTGCGAAATGCAATTTGTGGATCTAACTGGCAGCATATGATGGTCAAGCTAATAATCAGGGTCCCGTCCCCCCCAAACTTGCTTGGTGATAGTAGGCAATACTTTTGCTTGTAAGCAGGGGAGGAATCATGAGGCTCTCGAGCTTTTGTTGAACTAATTCCCAACCTGTGGTTATGCTGGCAAAGCATTCTGGGACTTGTCCTGAAGAAGCACAATTCCCGCAAGTGCCTTAGAACTTTTTGTTTTGTTCATATTAAAATTAAAGTCATGCAAAGGTGGAATGGTAGTCACCTAAGTGCAAGTGTGCAAATGTCCACCTGACTAGCTGTCCTTGTAGAGCAGTAATTCCCAAACTCCGGTTCTCCGGGTGTTTTGAATTTCAAACTCCAGCAGCCTCAGCCACTGGAAAATAAAGTCCAAAACATCTGGAGTACTATAGTTTGGGAATCTCTAATACAGTGGTTCACAATCTGTGAGTCCCCAGATATTTTGGCCTTCAATTCCTAGAAATCCTAACAGCTGGTAAACTGGCTGGGATTTTTTGGGGATTGTAGGCCAAAACACCTGGGGACCTACAGATTGAGAACCATTGCTCCAATATGAAGGAAGAACAACTGCTAGGTGATCTGGCTGAGAAACTGTAAAACTGAAACAAACGTTTATTTTTCTTTTCAAAATGTGTTTTAACATACTGGGGATGCAGGGTATTTATTTACGGGCTTCTTTTTCACTTGTATCAACACAAATTATGTTTGTAATTTTTTTCCTCTACAAAACTTATCTCTGATTTTTTGAGAGGCCATTGTTAACTTTGTTGTTGCCTAATGCATCTTGTAAGTATTTCAGATATTGAGTTGGATCTGTGATGATGTTGAAAACATTCTGCAAATGTAAAGTGTCCCTCCCCAAACTCAAGTTTTGCCCCTTCAAGACTGAACCTCCCTTCATCCCATTCAACAGGGTCCTATGACCCTCTGTTGAATAATCATCTGTCAGCCTCGTTATGTATGCTTAAATCTGAATGTGATTCAATTCACTAAATATATAGGAATCTTGCTGACTGTGATAAATTTAGTGGGACTTAAAGGAAACATGTTCAGGTTTGTGCTGCCAAACAACATACTAGGGGCTGCTCTAAAACGGTTTAACATCTTCTAGAATACTGTATATATTCCTTTTGGAATACATTTGGGATTACCAGCTTTTGCACAAATATTATTTCGGTTTCAGGCTCAGGCTGATTTTAAATATCGTTTATCTCTCTGCCTCTCGACAAGTAAGTGTATGTGGCCACATCTTTGAAAGTAACACACAGTAAATATGAATGGCTCAAATTTCACTATGCGATGGATAATTTTGGAGATTGGATGAAGTATGATTGGATCTATACTTAAGTAGACCAGGGTGTATAAACCAGAGACGAGGATCATGTAGCCATGTTGATGTGATGAGACAATATTCCTGTTGGCTACGAGCAGGGCAGGACTGCTGAAACACTCAGTCCAACACGTGAAGCACTGCCTCATTCCGACTCCTAATTTAGGCCCTGTTGATTGCAGTGAGTTTAAGTATGGGCTCACCTGTTAACCCCATTGCACTTCCACACCATACTGGCTGTGGGATTCTAGGAGTTGTTCAAAAAAGTAACTTGCCCAACTTCCAAGTTGAAGGGCACAGACTTTGCAAAGCAGGATCAAAAGAGTTGCTTTTGAGTTTGTGTATGCTGAGCTGAATATTTGATTTTCTCCCTATATATAGTCTATCCCCATGACAATAACCATAAGATATTAAAATATGGTTTGTCACAAGGCACTGAGAAATGGGTGCTGGAGAGAGATAAACCTAACATCTGCCTGGATACAAAGAACTCATTGCACTGTGGTTTGGATGCCAGCCAGAGAGATTGTCTTGTAAAGCCCATCTGTAATGTCAAAGCTGTTTGAAACAAGACAGAAGTAAAGATAGGAAGACAACTGTGTACTTTGAAAAAATGAGTAATAGGATTTCAGAATCGGGGAAACCATGCTGGTTATAGAATAAATTGTGGTAAATGGTTTGTAAACATTTCAGAATTGGCATAAGTCTGAGCTGGAATGTCTTATAAAAATATATTTGGAGATAAAAAGGTGTTGTCGAAGGCATTCATAGCAGAATCACTGGGTTGCTGTGAGTTTCCCAGGCTGTATGGCCATGTTTCAGAAATATTCTCTCCTGATGTTTCGCCCACACCTATGGCAGACATCCTCAGAGGTTGTGAGGTCTGTTGGTTGTGAGGTCTATTATATATCCACAGATATATAAACCTAACTTGCCTAGTTTCCAACAGACCTCACAACCTCTGAGGATACCTGCCATAGATGTGGGCAAAACGTCAGGAGAGAATGCTTCTGAAACATGGCCATACAGCCTGGGAAACTCACAGCAACCCATGGAAGAAAAATCTCTTATTCATTAGCTTATTCATTCCACATTTGTGACATAGTCTTTTTATGATCTATTGTTATTGTATGCTTTTATCACTCAATCATTTTGTAATTGTTTTTATTAAAAATTGTAGAAGGCATGTTGTTCAGCTTTGTCTTATTTCAGCTGTTAATAATTTGGTAGCAAAAATACTCACTTATGGATATTATTCCTACAGATCAGAGCTCAGAAAGTGTTTATATATTAGACTATTCCTCTGGGGCCCTAAAAAAGGAGGTAATAACGGTGATTATTACTAGGTGATTAAAGATTATATGGTGTATCACATCCAGGAAAAATGTGGATTAGCTGAGCCAAAACAAACTGTGTTTGACATAAGCCACCTGCTATTCAAATTTTCAGATATATGGCACAGATCTGCTCTGCTTCTCCCTCTACTGTGCACCCTAATTTCTGTGATCTTTTTGCTACCAATTCAGCAGCGAATTGGTTTTTTTCCTTTTTAGACTACAGTATATTTTTACTCCACTTCACCAGGCAGGAAATATGACATTCTTATTTCTTGTTCTATGCAGTCTCTTTCATTTATTTCTTCAAGGAACATATATGCATCTCCCTCATCATTTATACTTGTAGAAACTCTATGGGATAGGAGAAATTGAAAAAAGCTGGCAGATGCAAGTTTCACAGCTGAACTGGGATCTGAAGCTGAATCTATTCTAAAACTCTGTTGCAACTGGCTGTGAATCATGCTTTTAAAAACTGTTGTCTTTGGTTGTTGATTCTTATCGGCTTGCAATATACAGTATTCCCTCACTAATTGCTGGGGTTAGGTTCCAGGACCTCCCACAATAAGTGAAAAAACACGAAGTAGGAATACTCTATTTATTTTAATATTTATACATTATTTTAGTAGTTATACACTATTTTAAGTCTTTATAAACTTAAAATAAAGTGAAGGAAAGGCCCTTCAAAGCTGGAGGGAGGGAGGACTGAGGAGGTAAAGCATCTTGGAGAGCCGCAGCAGAAAACCCCCACAAAACAGTGAAAATACCATGATATATATTTAAAATTAATATTTTTGAAATAGTCTAGAATATCAGTATCAAAAGGGGATTTTCTATCACCTTGGAGATTAACCAAGAGATGGTAGCATAAGTTTTCATAGTCTAAGGATATAGACTCCACCTACAATAATTGGGACCCCTAGTGGCACAGTGGGTTAAATTGCTGAGCTGCTGAACTTAATGACCGAAAGGTTGGTGGTTCGAATCCAGGGAGCGGGATGAGCTCCCGTGGTTAGCCCCAGCCCCAGGTTCTGCCAACCTAGCAGTTCGAAAACATACAAATGTGAGTAGATCAATAGGTATTGCTCCAGCGGGAAAGTAACAGCACTCCATGCAGTCATGCTGACCACATGATCTTGGAAGTGTCTATGGACAACGCCGGCTCTTTGGCTTAGAACTGGAGATGAGTACCACCCCTCAGAGTCAGACACGAGTAGACTTAACGTCAGGGGAAACATTTACCTTCTTTACAATAATTGATGCTATCAACTTCATTCTGCTCTGTAAGAGATTAAATGTTGGAGCACATTTGAAAATGCTAAGCTATGTCTTCTCTGTCTTCTTCTCTGTCACGCCACTTACCATTAAAAATAGCCTCTATCAGTGCAAAGGTTAAATGTTCATTTCAAGGAAGACAGAAAATCTCTTATAAGCTTGTTATTAACTGCTCACCTTATTCATTGTTTAAATAAATAATTGAAAACCATTTTATGGCAGGTCACAAAGGTGTTTCTTTTTTTATCTACTCCAAGATTTCTTTTGCTCTGATTGGCCTACAGGGACTTTGATCAAAAGTCTGCACATCACCTGCTTCATTTTAAAATTGGACATGCCAAGAATATATCCTCTGGGAACGTCTACGTGCCCCCTCACTATCAATTTTAACTCTACCAACACAAGAAGCTTGGTAGAGGATGTGATGTGAAAACACAAAAAGATTTTTTTAAAGCAGCAAGATAGAGCTTTTGCCATCAGCCAAACTGTTTTGTCTGTGTTGTCGATTTGTTCCTGCCACTTCTAGAGCAAGTAGAGAAAAAAACACTAACACGGCCTTCAGTGTAAATACATTTAGGTTATGTTAATTTGAACTGGAGCTAATCCAAATAATTAAGAAACTTGTTACTGTTGTTATGGAGAGTATTTGAGGCAATTACTGTACATTGTCACTTAGGTATTTAAGTGAATTTTCTACTTGCCACAAGCAGAAATACATTTCCAAGCACACACTATATAGGTTAATTCCGGCATGTCTCCTTGAATCAGAATTTGTGTAGAGACCTCTTGAGACCATTGAAAAACATAAACTGTAAAAACACTTGGGTTGGTCTGCTGTTTCCAAAACACAGCTCCCCAAGGAATGCCCGGAGCATTGTTTATGCAGGCAAAGAACAGGTAAGCTTTTGTTTTTAATGATGTTATGATTTGTGCGTATGGCCATGTTAAGTCACATAGCACAGTACATACAAAATGTCACATGGACTTAATGAGTCTTTGGAAAACATATGTTAATTTAGAACCATTGCATCCAAGTACATGTATCTCTTGAGAGCTAACTGTGAGAGCTGTTCAGCAGTGGAACTCTCTACCCCGAAGTGTGGTGGAGGCTTCTTCTATAGAGGCTTTTAAACAGAGGCTGGATGGCCATCTGTTGGGAGTGCTTTGAACATGATCGCCCAGCTTCTTGGCAGAGGGTTGGATTGGATGGCCCATGAGGTCTCTTCCAACTCTATGATTGTATGATTTTTCATTTGAGAACTCTGTAACCAACATATGCTTTGGATCCATGGAGCAGCTATGATTTTCAAAAGAATAATTGGGCAACGCTGGAATGGAAGTACCATGTAACATATTGAATCCCTTTGCTAAAGGGGGAATCACTTATTGATAGGAATTACCTAATATCTTAACAATGGACTATTCTGAACACTGATTTCAGTTCTACGTAACTGAAAATGTTTGCTACTATAGTTCCCCTTTACTGCACAGGTAGTCCCCAAGTTATGAACAAGATAGGTTCTGTATGTTTGTTCTTAAGTTGAATTTGTATGTAAGTCTGAGCAGGTACATTTTTAATTTATTTATTTGCCATGCTTCTATACCGCCTCTCTCAGCCCGAAGGCGACTCAAGGTGGTGAACAAGCGGCAACAAAGTGCCCATATACAATACATCACAAGATAAAAACAGTCATATAAAAACATAAAATTAACAGTTAAAAACTACAAAATACAAATCTCAGCTCCACAATCTTAAAATCAGTTTCTGTTTCGTCGTCATAGTAATCCTTGATCTCGATTAAAGTTCGTCTGCGAATGCTTGCTCGAAAAGCCAAGTCTTCACTTTCTTACGAAATGTCAGGAGGGAGGGGCCCGATCTGATGTCACTAGGAAGGGAGCTCCAAAGCCAAGGAACCACCACTGAGAAGGCCCTGTTTCTCGTCGCCACCAGGCGCGCCTGCGAAGCAGGCGGGACTGAGAGCAGGGCCTCTCCGGATGATCTTAAGCATCTTGATGGTTCATAGGGAGAGATGCGTTCGGACAGGTAAGTTGGACCAGAACTGTTTAGAGCTTTAAAGGCCAAAACCAGCACTTTGAATTGTGCCCGGTAGCAAACTGGTAGCCAGTGGAGCTGGCACAACAGGGGAGTTGTACGCTCCCTGAGTGCCGCTCCTGTTATCAACCTGGCTGCTGTCTGTTGGACCAATTGAAGCTTCCGAGCAGTCTTCAAAGGCAGCCCCATGTAGAGAGCGTTGCAGTAATCTATACGGGATGTAACCAGAGCATGGACTACCGTGGCCAAGTCAGACTTCCCAAGGTACGGGCGTAGCTGGTGCACAAGTTTTAATTGTGCGAATGCTCCCCTGGTCACTGCCGAAACCTAGGGTTCCAGGCTTAGCGATGAATCCAGGATCACATTTTTAAAGTGTAACTCCAGCCAAATCTATCGAGAGAGAGAGAGGTAGATTCCTCCACTTTTTGTTGATTCACCCCTATTCTCGCTGTCACCTTAGATTGAACACTAACATTGAGGAAACACTGTATGCACACCAAGCATAAAATATCTGCACACAATAACATCCTGCGGAAACTTACTGGCAACGCATAGGGTGCTGACTCAAAATTAATAAGAACATCAGCCCTGGCCTTGTCTTACTCAGCTGCTGAGTATGCCTGCCCTGTTTGGCACAAGTCTGCCCAAATGAAGCAGATGAATATAGCACTGAATGAAACGGGTAAAATAATCACAGGATGACTTGAACCTGCACCTGTTGATAAACTCTACAAGCTAGCTGGCATTGCCCTCCCCCCATTATGTGTGACGGGAAGTTGCTGCTATCTGCGATAGAAATGAGGTTGAACACTGTAAAAGCCATCCTCTGCATGGTTATCAGCTTCCTCACAGTAGACTCAAATCAAGGAAAAGCTTCATAATAATCACCACTCCTATAAACGTTCCTCTAGCAACAGCAAGAGTGTCCCTTTGGGCAGCTAAACCAGGAAGACCAAATGGATGCCCCCCCCCCAAATGAGGGTCTTCCTCCAGGGGCAAACTAAGAATGGGCAACATGGAAGTCCCTGAACAGGCCCAGAAGCGGAGTGGGCAGATCAAAAGACAACCTGGCAAAACGGCACTATCTCAAAGAATCCTCCATCTTGTGTGGCTGTGGAGCAGAACAAACAACTTGGCATATGTATGCTCACCCTGCTTAATGCACAGAGGAAGAATTGTTTAAAGCTACAGACAATGTGGTCGCTCTTGATCATTTTTGGTCAAAAAATATTTAACTGCTTGTGTTACTTCTATTTTTTTCAATTTTATACTTATTTATGCAATGTTTTTGCCACAAAAAAACCCAAAAACCTGTTCTTAACTATGAGTCAAGGTGTTTGTAACTTGGGGACTACCTGTACTTTGTTTTCCTTTTTCTACACCCATCACCTTTTATTACATCTACAGTCTTTTAAAAATTCTTCTCTGTTTGGTGCGGTATGTGCTCAATCTTAATTATCCATTTCCCTTTTTCATACTTAACTTTTAACAATGCATCTTACTTTAGAAGATGGACAAAAATGAGGACATGTCCTTGCTGTTTTTAAAAAAGAAAAGTTGGGGCAGGTTTCCCCCCCGACCTTATGTTTGCCTACTGCTTGTGAAATTGAAGCACACCGAGATCATAATTGGTTTGCTCTCATGCATGATAAACTGCTGCGTATGCAATATTAATGAAGGTTTTTCCCCAAGTCTGTAGCTGTAATAGCCTCAGTGTTCGAGCTCTTCTTGGCCTGGCCTTTCATGCAAAAACAATTCACCCACAAAGAGCACCTCACATGAACCATCTCTGGTTGATTAGAGCCTTTCTTAATGCAATGCTCCATTTTGTGCTAGTGTACCACTGGTTTGACAATAATAATTCTGAATTAATGGCATTGGTCTATATGAAAAAGGCATGCAGAGGCTTCTCCTCTCCCATTTTTCTGTTTTCCTGTCTGGGGAGGAAACAAGTATTATTTTGCCAAAATGCCATGGGAAATTGAAATAGATACATAGTAAGTCTGTTATAAATAGAATTATAAAGAGTGTGGGAAGAAAACAAATCCATGATGAATATTATTTAGAACTGGTGTTTGTCCCTGCAATTTTTTGTTAGGTTTTCCTTAAGAGTTAAATGTCTTCTGTCTTATTTTGGGAGAGCATTCATCTCTTTAAAATGCAGCATTAGCAGTATTTTGAACACAATTTGTGGGATCCTGGCAAATGCTGCCAAACTTTACATTGTGCAATGGAATCTGCGGTGACTAAATAACTAAATTATAAACATCCAACAAACAAGATCCTAGCGTGAAAGAAAATCTTCTTTTGGAAAAGCTGTCATTGGAATTGGCCACAACTAAACTGCTCATTTAGAAAAGTAGGTGAGGTTTAATTTGGTTTCACAAGGGTCTTTCTCACCAAAGGAGCCATTTACCTCATAGACATGTATCAGTGCTGATAATCCCTGGAAAGTCCTATCATCTCCATCAGAAAAAGATGACAGAGTGAAGTGTGATAACTGCATTTAAAATTCTGTCATGAATAAAATACTTACAATGCCATGAGAATACAGAAGAAACAGGTTCATTTCTAAATTAATAACACAATTTATAAAAAAAGTTTTGTGCCATCAGGCACTAAAAGCCAGGAGAGGCAGTCTTGAGGAAAAGACTTATTAGTTTCTACTAAAGACGTCACAGTTTGTGCTTCATAGAGGATTTCTGAAAGCATTTTCTTGCCACCGGTAAATGTTTTAGGCAGTTTCTAATTCACATTTCCTTCCCAGGTGGTTTGAAAAAGCATGGAGCTGGCTCAGAGCAGAAAGCATAAAACTCTGACATTTAGACTCCAAAGAGGATGGTTTCTCTCCTTGTTCAAAGAAAATAAAAGATAAACCAGGATACTTAAAGATGACATTTCACAATTAGTGGGCTCCAAAATGTTGGCTGGTCGAATGTAGGCACTAGGCATGAAGGCAATGCAGTGTAGAAGTTATGGCTGCTGCTCCCAGTTTGGCAAAGAAATGTGAGAAGAGTCAGAGGAAGAAAGGTCTTTGGTGGTCAGTCCATGGAGAAAAAGGCCTCGGGAGCCAAGAAGAACAAGATCACCAGTATAATGTTCCTTTATGCATGTCCTTTATGCAATATCTTCTCTTGGCATGGATTCTCCATAATTTGGTGTACATAGCATGCCCAGCAAAAGACTCATACGGCAGCATCTAAAAGAAACAAACCAGGAAGAGTAGAGAAGGAGAAACTGAATTCTGAAATCCTCCAATTTCTGAAATGGTCCACATGCGTGGGTGAGATGGTGACATGTTTGCTTTATTTATTTATTTACTTTATTTATATTCCGCTCTTCTCACCCCAAAGGGGACACAGAGCAGATTACAGAACACATACTTGCAGACAATCCCTACAGTTCAACATATGACATCTAAACATGTGACATTTATCACAGTACAGTACAGTACATACATTTTTACATATATGGACAAACAGAGGCAAATTTTCTGGCCACCAGGGGGAGCTGACACACTCATCTCTCTCAGCATTTCCTTCCAGCGTCCCTTTGTTGTTTCTTCCGCATTCCTCAGCGATTCTTTATGGCCTCATAAATCAGTCAAAGTTTTGCCTCCCCACTTTTTAAATGTGGTACCTTTATCTCCTACTTGACAAATGTAACTGTCTTTCGGGCTGCAAAGGTCGGCAGCAGGCTACACTTAAGATCGAGAACCCACCTCGACCCGGGCAGGCCTCAAACTCATGACCTACTGGTCAGAGAGATCTTATGCAGCTGACACTTAGCCAGCTGCGCCACATTCCCGGCGCTTTCTAATGATTCAGTGCACACAAACTTTGTTTCATGCACAAAATTATTTTAAAAATACTGTGTAAACTTTCCTTAAAGCTATGGTTAGAAAATTTATATGGAACATAAAGAATTTCATGTTTAGACTCACCTGTTGACTGAGTGACACACGAGACTTTGTAGGATAGCCATATGCTCAAGATGCACAGGAATGATGCTAAAAAGCCAAAGGCCTGTTCAAAAGAACACAAGAACAAAAAAAAATTAATTACAGCATCTAATGTAGAGAATCCTATATGTCTTAAGCAGAGTTTTAAAATGTACCCACCACTAAAAATATGTGCAACTTGCATGCATCATGTTGACACAAAATCTGTTGAATATAAATGAAGCCACTTGTTTCAATGGCTGTTTTATGAAACCTCCTTATACTGGACTAGTATACTTTATGCATTAATTCTAATGGAGACAAAAATGATCTTATCTAACTATGATCCAGCATAGCTGCAGAGGACCAGATAGGTTCTGTATTGCAGCTGTGGACCACTGGGATACAGGGGGTGGGGACCTGTAGTGGGGCTGCCAAATGGTGCCAAACAGTGTTCAGTGTGACTGGACAGCGGGGACACTCTTCTGCCTCCAAGGAAACTGAGAGTTGCAATGAAAACATAATCTGGCAACTGGATGCTAAATCAGGCCCACATTAGTTGTCAGTGTAAAAGGGACCTTAGTTTCCAGAGTAGCAGAACACAAGCTTGCTCCCTCCTCAACTTGACAATTTTCAAATATTTTGACATACAACCTTATCAGCTTCCCTTATGCAAGTTAAAAATACCCAGCTCCCTAAAGTGCTCCTCATAAGGTTTGGCTTCCAAACCACTGATCATTTTATCGACTTTCTCAGTACACATTCCAGAACTGGACAAAGTATTCCTGATAGGGTCTGATCAAAGAAAAATAGAGTGGGGCTATGATTTTTCTCAATCTTTCTAGACACTATACTCCTAATGATGTAGCCTAGAATCACATCACATTGTATTTTTGAACGGTCGCATCATACTGTTGGCTATGTTCAGCTTGTGGACTATTACCGTGTTTCCCTGAAAATAAGACACTGTCTTATATTTCTTTTTCCTCAAGAAGGCACACAATGGCTTATTGTCAGGCGGTGCCTTATTTTTATTAAGTATGGTACAACAATCTACATTTATTCAAATATAGTGCTGGGCCACAACTTTACTACTCCCCCATGAGGACACACAATACCTAAAGCAGAGCGTCCTGCTCCTCGCTTCACTGAGAAGACTTTCTGGGGGACGGGATGAAGTGAAGCAGCACTGCCAACCACGGCCCTGTTGGAGCCAGTGACTCATTCCCTCACTCACTCACTCACTCACTCACTCAGGGAGGAAGCCTTGCCTAGCCTGGTCTGGCCCCAAGGCAAGAAAGAACAGAAGGAGAAGGAGAAAAAGGAGGTAGGAAGTGAGAGGGGACCTGGATTCACCTCCACCGTTGCTGCAGAAAGTTCTTGCAATTCTCTTTCTATGTTTCCCTCTGTGCCTCAGCTTGTATCACTATGTCTTATTTTCAGGTATGGCTTATATTGTGCAAATTGCTTAGAAATCCTGCAATGGCTTATTTATGGGTATGTCTTATTTTCGGGGAAACATGGTATAACTCCTAAATCCCTTTAACATGTAATGTTTTCAAGTCAGGTGTCACTTACGCTATCATTCCAGACCCTCAGGCAACCAATGCCTGAAAAAATACTTATGTTGACAAAAAAAATTGTTCACACTAAGCATAAATCACCAAAAAAAGGTCTAGGTAAAACAGTGTACAAAATGTCCTCATATATTCACCTAGAATCTGAAGCTTGTAATGCAAGTTATCCCCCCTCCCTGAATGCATGTAACGTAAGAGTAACTTAAATGGAAAAATGAAATAATTCCTCCAAAAGACACCAGACTGCACCTGTGACCAGATGAAAGTAAATTCCTTAAAGCACTGTCAAGCAAACAGCCTCACCGCTCCAGCTGCAAGTCCTGCTGAGTTGGAACTTTTTGCTGCTGCCACAATAGATGCAATGAGAAGCAGGATAGTACCTATTAGGTAATGGAGAAATTCCTGAAAATAAACAAGCATATCCCAGTTTAGAAGTAACATTTTTCTGTGACTCAGCCAAAGCCATCCCAGCCAAAGTATACTCATACTTGGAACCAAATTGTGAAAAGCAGGAAACCCAAAATGATTCACTCTCTCTGACCTGGATAACATTTCCTGGATGAAAGGCAGAGCCCAAAGACACAGCTTGACTGAAACTGATAAGACTGTCACTTCATATTTCATAGATACACAAGTATAGACTTCACAATAGCAAAGATAACAAAAATATAATGTGTATTGAATCACAAAGCACAGGGTACAAACTGTAAGAGGGCAGTGACATAAGTGCCCCCTGGCGCTCGCAGTACCAATGAAGAGGGTGAAAATACCAGTCAATGGAGCGCAGTGTAGTCACCAGGCGGAGTTCCAGGAGCTGAGGTGAAGCGGCTCAATGGGGAAACACAGTACGCAAGGATGGGAATCACGGCAATGAGATAGACGGGTGGAATATTCCCGGCGTGATCCAAGCCTGTAATTAGCGGCCGAGGCAAATGCCTGGAAATCCTGCTCACAAAGGCTGTTTGCCCGGAGCACAGCGCGCAATGCGCCGCGACTGGTAACCCGAACCCCTTACGTCGTCCTGGGAGGGGTTCCGCTGGAGAGTTACACAAGCAGCAGTCCCAAGTGCCAGAGAAACGCCGAGGGTGCATGGAATCACCTATGATGGGGCCATGTTATCGCACGATTATATAATTTCCATGAAACGCCTTCTTGTATAGCACCTGGCACCTGGCCGCTTGATAAAGCCGTTTATCTTGGTAAACGGAACCCCTCCCAGGGGCCCACTGCAGCTGAAGCCAGGTTGCGGCGTGCCCGGCGTCTTCTCTGGCACTTGGGACTGCTGCTTGTGTAACTCACCCTCCAGCGGAACCCCTCCCAGGCATCACATTATATTTTTGTTATCTTTGCTATTGGTCTAAGGAGTGAGGATTGAGAGTATCACACTTCATATTTCATCCCATTCTGGGACTGGGAAGCCAGTCAGCTGACTGGCATCTCTCTCTCTCTAATTCCTTTTGAAATTTTGCAAGCATGAAAGTATGATTTCCAGGCTGTCGGGCGGCGCTGGGGAGGAGAGAGAGAGAAGCCAGTCAGCTGACTGGCATCTCTCTCTCTCTCGCCCCTCTCCTTCCCCCCGCGCCCAGGCGTCGGGCGCGCTGGGAGAGAGAGAGAGAAGCCAGTCAGCTGACTGGCATCTCTCTCTCTCTCTCCCTGCGCGCCCAGGCGTCGGCGCGCGCGCGGGGAGGGAGAGAGAGAGACGCCAGTCCGCTGGCTGGCCTCTCTCTCTCTCTCTCCTTCCCCGCGGGGAGGAGAGAGAGAGCGCCCAGGGGCGGGCGGGGCGGGGCTGGGGAGGGGCCTGGGGCGGGCCTGGGGGTGGGGCCGAACGGCCCCCCAGGTCATCAGTGACCTCAAGTCCGGCCCTTGGCCGGTTAGAAGTTGGACAGCACTGATTTATTATATGATACTATGTTTCTTGAAATTGACAACAGAGATTTGTATGAGTAAAAAAAAACTTACTGCCAGTGGCCAGTTGATGCAGGTCATTGTTCGGTAGATTCTGAAGATGTAGACAATGTAGAAGATGAGAATCATAACCAAGTCACAGATGGAGACAATTTCAAAGAAGCTGTATGTGCTGTGATCTGTCCACCAGGAAGATCTGATGCAGATGAATCCTATCAGCAGAAGTAACTGAAAACCAATTGTCAAGGAAAGGGTTGTGTGAGGAATAGAAGAAGTAAAAAGTTCCAAAAACAAAATAAAACAAAACAAAAAAACAAAACTAAAATAGGGATTTTTGAATAGACAATTAAAAATAATTCCAACTGAAACAAGATGGCAAAAATTAAGAGTTGGGAGGAAGGACATACGGGCATAAACATTCTTGTTTGTTTATTGGAAGCTTTCAAGCTATTTCCAACTAATGATGACCCTAATAACAGGTTTTTCTGGGGGCAAGAGTGTTCAATTCACTCAAGATCATTCAGTAGGTTTCCTAGGCCAAACAAGGAATTGAACTCTGGTCTCCAGAGACATAGTCCACTATACTATATTGACTGTCAAATTTCAAAGGAAATTTCAGATGGCAATATGGAATGCTGCTACCACAGCTCTACAACAATGGCAAGGTGGTCCTTGTTATGGCTTCTTCCATGGCCACTGCAGGGGAGTATTCTGATGAATCCCAGCCACCCCTCTTGTACTTGGGGAAGAAGGTACAACAGCTTTACACTGAGGTTGACAGTAGTCATATGTTTCTCAGCTACCTCACAGAAGCCATAACATAGCATGCACACCCCTGTTGCTGGGCAGGAGCTAGGAGTTAGAACCTCTCTGGGTAGAGCATATAAGGGACAGAAGAGCAACTACTGCCTGCATCCCTTGCTGAGCATAGGGATGCATCAAGAAGATGAGCGCTGCCAATATACATCCTGGTAAGTCTCTGTGAAACTAGTACAACTTAAAAAAAACGAAACCCACCCATTAGTGAAAACTAGAGCAGACTTACTGAACCACTAGACATACTGAACCAATTGTGGAATATCAAGTCTACGTCTCTGTAAATCCCACTGCTTCAATAGATCCATTTTAGATAAAACTAGCCATTGGATTTAGGTCAGGGTGGAAACCATGCCGTCGTCCAGATTGAGCTGCAACTTCCATATTCTTTGTCATTGTCAATGCAAACTAGGGATGCAGGCGGTCATCATTCAACAACATCTGTTGAGCCCCATAAGTCCCTCTCTTGAAATAGGCCACAATCAGGGGCGGTCTAACCTAATCCGGGGGGGGGGGGTACGCAAAGAAAATTTTGTCGCCCCCCCTGCTGCCGCGTCACTCGCCACTGCCGCACCCCTCCCAGCTGGTGGTGCCCCTACGCGGCCGGTGACGCCCTACGCGGCCGCGTAGGTGGCGGAATCGGAAGGACCGCCCCTGGCCACAATGAAACTACAATAGCCCTCCAGAGGATATGTTCTAAGACCGACCCACCCACATGGATGCCTGAAACGTCTGATAGTACCAAACCTTATATCAGTACTATTTATGGACAGCAGGTAACTGAAAGCATGGAAAACAAACCTGTGGATGGAAAGAGATATTATACACATAGATGTATAGCTGCCAAAAGGAAGGGGATGGATTAAAGATAGAAGTATATGCTTTTCTTCTTCTTCATGAAGAGTTATTACATCAGCCATATGCTGTCAATTGATGTAAACCACATTCTAGATTACAGAACAGGGGTCATTATATTAAAAGCAATTTACAAATATGTTATGTTGATATCAACAAACAATTGTACAAAGCCCTTGCTGTTCAGTACAAGTATTGAATAGTCTTGTTTGTTAAACATTTTACAAAAAAGAATAGATCTTGGATGATTATCTGTACATCATTTGCAATAAATAGCACTACTTTAAACACATCCCTATAAATTACTACTTGGATTACAGTACAGAAAGAGTGAACTTGCAATGAAGAAAGATACTTGAATCAACACAGCGCACATCCAATTTTTGAGGAACACTAGTGATTATTATTATTACAGGCCAATTTATATGTTAAGTTTGCAAAACAAAAAGTGATAGATGCAAGAATCATTTGGATGGAAAAACATTGCCTGAAATATGACATTACCACATTATTTATCAAGTATTCCAGAGTCAATGACTGTGTTCAGATGCTACCATAAGGTATGGCTCCTGATTCTGAAAATAAGCCTATGTAAGCCTCCCCTCTCCTTGTGGCATGCCAGAATGCAATCTCATGTGCTAGGACCATTTTCCCTAAACCAACTATATTTTGTCAGTTAACTTGAATTTGGATGACTGTAGTCTGTTGACTACAGAAGACATTTACTTCTTGGGAGGAGAGCAATGACCAGTCTTGATCAAATAGTGAAGAGTAGAGACATCACAGTGGCAATGAAGAGCCACATCCTTAAAGCAATGGTATTCTTCATAGTAACCTATGGATGTGAGAGCTGGACCATAAGGAAGGCTGAGCGAAGGAAGATAGACACTTTTGAACTGTGGTGTTGGAGGAAAATTCTGAGAGTGCCTTAGACCGCAAGAAGATCCAACCAGTCCATACTTCAGGAAATAAAGCCCTACTACTCATTGGAGGGAAGGATAGTAGAGGCAAAGATGAAGTACTTTGGCCACATAATGAGAAGACAGGAAAGCTTAGAGAAGACAATGATGCTGGGAAAGATGGAAGGAAAAAGGAAGAGGGACCGACCAAGGGCAAGATGGATGGAAGTGACTGGTTTGACTCTGAAGGAGCTGGGGGTGGTGACGGCTGACAGGGAGCTCTGGTTTGGGCTGGTCCATGAGGTCACGAAGAATCAGAAGCGACTGAACGAATAAACAACAACAAAAGTCTGTTGTATCTAGGATTTGTGTATGTGTATATATACACCTTCAGGTTGCCTGTGGATTAATGGCACTCCATGCATTCAATAGGGCTTTGTTAGGCAAAGAATACTTGAAATCTCTTTGCCTGTCCACCAACTTTCCGTTTTCCGTGCTTGAGCTGAGAGAGTAGAGTAACTGCTTTGGGAAACGATGACCAGGCATTCGAACAATGTGGCCAGTTCAGCTGAGTTGATGTTGGTCTTTGCTCCTTCCAGCACACTGAGGTTTGTCTATCTGTCTTCCCAAGATATTTGTAGGATTTTTCTGAGGCAACGCTGATGGAATCATTCCAGGAGTGTGACGTCCACATTTCGCAAGCATATAACAGTTGGGAGAACAATAACTTTATAAACAAACATCTTGGTCTCCCTACAAATGTCCTGATCCTCAAACACTCTCTTTTTAATTTAAAACAATGCTGCACTTGCAGAGCTCAGACAGTGTTGTATTTCAGTGTTGATGTTGATTTTTGTGGAGAGGTGGCTGCCAAGTTAGCGGAAATGGTTAACATTTTCTTACACTACATCATTAAACTATATTTCTGGCATTAACTTGAAATACACACTAGGACTGATGTGATGCACTTCAAGACTAATGTGCATCATTTCCATTGTACATTGTTTCTGTTATGTATCAAGGATCAATGTGCATTGGACACTTTGCCAGTTCTGTTATGAGATGCTGTTAATAGCAGCTCTCTACTGGATATGGTCATTGTACAACTGTGCAATGTGAATTCTTGTAGATGTACTTTCACTTACGAAGATGCAATGCTCCAACAGGATTAAGGCTAAATATTTTTTTAAAAATCTATATTCAGAAAAATGCAAACCCCAGCATAAGAGACAGGCAGAACTACACTCCAGTTATTCCATAAAGGATCTAATAAAGGCAGCAGGACATAAGGGAATAGCTCCAAATTGAGTGTAAATGTGAGATTTTAGGAAGGAGCCTCAAGAGAAAACTTGGCTGGGCAAATTAAATATATGAGCTAGGGGTTCTGTTTTTCTTTTTTTACAGGAGACATGTGGCTTTTGCCCTTCTTCCTCATTATAACAAATGAAAATACGTGATGTGATATCACTGTGTCCAGTATCACTACAGCTTGCTCTATTTCATTTCAATCTGCTTGACAAAATAATGAACCCAAGGTTACATCCTTGAATAAATTATTCTATTAGATGGTACAGAAGAGATGGATGTAGGTTAATGGCAGCTACACTCTCTCTATTAATGAAATAATTGTCCTGAGCCAAAAAGGACAGGGGAAAGGAGAGGGTCAGCAGTGATGCAGGTACCCAATTCAAAGTGCTAGTTATGAAATAAAGCCCTTGCCTATCTTTGTGACCGCATTCCCCCCTATGAACCGGCACGGGTTCTAAGATCTTTCAGGAGGTGCTCCTCTTGGTCCCACCACTGTCACAAGCTTGATTGGTGGAGAAAAGGGAGAGGGCTTTCTCGGTGGTGACCCCCCGACTTTTGAACTCCCTCCCCAGGGAGATTAGACAGCCTCCCCCCCACACACACACACACTGTCCTCCTTTCATAGCGACTTGAAGACATGGTTCTTCAATCAAGCCTTGGAGAATATTTAGCTCCTAGTTGTCCTATGTAGTAGTCACATATCCTGCACTTTATCCCATGCCTTCTCTCCATTACTTCAGCTGGAATTTATTCCAATGCTTACAGCCCAGCCATGGTGTCAGCAACTTACCATCATGGTTAGAGGATCGCAGGTAAATTGAGTCTGAATTTATGTTTTTATATGTGCATGTGTTTTATTTTATTGTATTTTATATTGTGTTCACTTATATGTTTGTTTTTAGGTACTTTGTACCATCTATAACCCGCCCTGAGTTCCTTCAGGGAGATGGTGGTGGATTATTATTATTATTATTATTATAGATCACCATTCATGTAAGTCACCATGCTTTTAAAAGCAAAATTCATCAATTTATCCCCTGCATCTCTTATTTTTATAAGGTTAAAAAACCTCTCTGCTAATCAATCATTGGAAGAAAGAAAATACATTATTTTGTCTTAAAAATCATTGAAACATATATCTGAATGTATAATAAAATAATAATAAAAAAACTTTATTTATATTTCACTCTATCTCCCCAAAGGGATTCAGGGCGGATTTCAAACATAAAATGCAAACGTTCAATGCTTGAATACAACAACAATACATCCATACTAACAAATTTATGCAACCCAACATCTAAATATGAATTATAATTTAACAAACTAAAATTAAATAAAATTTAAATAAAAAGCACAGCATGTAGTGTATATAGATTCGATCTATGCATGATGTCCCCAGTTCAGTGAGTCTAACCAAGATCCTATACTCAAACTGAAATTTATTTATTTATTTATTTATTTGCGGAATTTGTATACTGCCTTTCTCAAAGGGGACTCAGGGCAATTCACAATTCTGGGATCCAAATCACTAGTCCTCCTCTGTTGCTCCAAGAAAATGAAAAAGGACAATCATCTTTAAAAAAAAAAAAATCATGAAATGTCTGCATAATATTTGGAGACATGGCAGACTTTAAAAGAGATTAACTCAGAATAACTACAGACAGGTGCTATAAAGTTGTTTTTTTATTTTAAAAAAATCAAAAGCTGTTGACTGCTCAATACTGGCAGTTTAAGTTGTTTTTTTTCCTGGCATTAGCACCGTCTCCGAAAGCGTCAATCAAGCCTGTTAAATTGTAACTAAGAACAGATGGAAATGGCAGTTAACTAAAGACAGCGGTTTTTTTGTTTGTTTGTTTTATTTGGGAGTCCAAATGGGGTGATGCTAGGATATAATATAAGGCGATAGTGGGGTGATAAGAAGGCTGCTTTACCAGACGTCAATGGGTGAAATCCAGAGACTCCTGACACATTTCCTTGATTCCCCCTTTGAAGCATTTGATTATCTGGGCTTCTTATGGTGCAAAAATCTCTCTTGCTGCTCATATGCCTCCAATCTATCTTTTCTAGAGTTTCCTGTCTAAGCTTCTTGCAACAGTCGACAGATTGAAAAAAGTGAGCCAGAAAATTAATCTCCCCCCTGGCAGCATCTGGATACCAGCCATCAACAATGTACACAACTTGAATATGAAAGATAAGAATCTCAACAAAACAGGCTGGAACTTGATAGTGAAGCATTTGAGCATAATGCCATTTTTAAACCTCCAAATGTCACTATTTGTATCAGTGTTTCCTTAGCCTGAACTTTTTAGTGTCATTGCATGTTTAGCGGAAGTAGCTGACAGCAAAACATCTCAACTTCCAGTCTGCCACTGAACAGGAAACACACTGCGGGGAGTTCCTGTTTTTAGAAAGAGGACTTTTCTTTAGGGGGGGGGGGGGTACTGTAGGAAATCGCCCGTGATTTCACCACGCAAATCATCTTCTAATCGTCTTCTAATATTCATAGCTTTCATATTTTTTTAAACTCCTATTCAACGTGTTTCATGTATAAAAGCTTTAAAAGGAGAGTCAAGAACAGCTTTCTGCTTTGAGAAAATTGGTTCCATGTGTACTTCCCTAATTAGAATTCTAGCAATATTTTAACGCGGAAGCTTTTGAATGTTGCTAAAGTAAACTTCCTAGGTTTTTACAATAAATATATAAATAGCTTCAGTCGAGCCACGTGAAAGGCAGTCGAGGAGATTCAAAGGTAATAGAAAACCTGTTTCTAGACAGATTGTTTCTGGAAGACCAGTGCAAGAGAAAAGTGACTCAACATCCATATATGCACTCCTGTTTAACTAATCTTTTTTGGATCAGTTTGCACACTTTCTATAATCTCCTTCTAATGGCTATTAAAATTTACACATTACTGCAAATGTTCCAGTTTCAAGACCTTTTAATGACCTACGAGGGCAATTAGGATCATGTTTACAAGCCCTTTCAGACACACAATGTCCCTACTTACGTTCATGAAAGTAGAAAAGAAATGCTCCTCTTAGAGCAGGGGTGGGCAACCTATGGCCCGCGGGCCGAATCCGGCCTGGCATCCGATTCTGTCCGGCCTGGGGAGAAGGGCGTCGGGGACGGGGCCAAAAAGAAGGGGTGCCGCTGCCGCCATCCCATTGCGGCAGCTTTGGAGTGCCTGACATCCTTTTGGAGCGGAGGCTTTGGAATGCCTGACGATCCGGGCCTGCAGTGGGAGCAGCGGCGGCTTTGGAGTGCCTTCCCTTTGAGTGCCTGGGTGCCCGGGCCGGGCCTGCAGCGGGCACAGCGGCGACCTGCAGGGCTGATCACCCTGGTGACCCAGAAGACTTGATCGTCTTCTGGGTCACCAGGTCGAATAAGCCGCCTTAGATTGCCAACTGCTCCCCCTGCAGGCTCGGGGATGGCAGGCACTCCATAGCAGGGCGATCAGCTGGGGAACGGCTGGGGGTGAGAGCGGGCGGAGGCCTGCAGCCTCCGATCACCTGCTGCTCTGCTCTCCTCTGCTGCGACGGCTGGGTCCGCTTTGCCATTCTCTGGGCTGGATCCATTGGGCCATTCCATCTTGGTTTGCACCTTGTCTTCTGGAATTTTATTTTATTTCAGTGGTTTTTATTATTTTATAATAACTTTATAATAATAATATAAAAATAATATAATACAATGTTATATTATATTATAATTTCAATATATTATAATGTATATATATGATATTAATACTAATAATATATGAATATATCTTGATAAATTAATATTAATGTGTTAATATTAATGATGTGTAATATATAGTAAATATAGTAAGTAAATAAATAAATAATGTAGATTAGAATGTAGTCCCGCCTGTAGGTGCGGCCCTCCATAATATTTTTTGGCTCTCGTGTGGCCCCTTAGAAAAAATAATTGCCCACCCCTGTCTTAGAGTCTGCAATACAGGCTGAACATCCCTTATTTAAAACTGCTGAAACCAGAAGTGTTTTGTATTTCAAATTTTTCTCAGATTTTGGAATGTCTATATTTGCATATATAGACATCACAAGATATCTTAGATATGGCACACAGCTCTAAACACAGTGTTTTGTAGAGCCCATGCACACATGTACACTCATTCAATGCAGGACCCATTTACCCTGCTATTATTATTATTATTATTATTATTATTATTATAATACCGGGCTTTATGTCTCCTGAAGGAAATTCAAAGCAGTTTAACATAAAAGCACCAACATAACAATTTAAAATATACAAATATGTGAACATTAAAACATGATTAAATATAACCAATATTAAAAATGCCCAGTTAAAACAATTAAAACACATTCAAAGTCAAAAACCACAGCACCCCCTGAAATTGGTCTTAAAAACCTTCATCCTGAAAAGCCTATGTGAATAAAAAGATTTTAGCGTGCCGCCAGAAGGAAAACAGGGAGGGGGCCATTCTGGCTTCCCTGGGCAGGGAGTTCCAGAGTCATGGGGCAGCCACCAAGAAGGCCCGCTCTCTCATTCCCACCAACCGAGCTTGAGATAGAGGTGGGACTAAGAGAAGGGTCTCTTCCTGAAGATCTCAGGGCCCAGGCAGGTTCCTACAGGGGGATGCAGTTGGCCAAATAGCCTGTACCTAGTTGTGTAAAAAATTATTTTTTTAAAAAAAGAAGACGACAATTGGTGCATCGGTTGCTAAACCATATGTGTGATGGAAAAATGCAATAGAAGTCTTCAATAGACACCAAAAAACAGAATATCATCAGAACAACTTGTGCCTGGCTGGAGACTTCTTGCTAATTCATAGTGGAAAACAATACACAGTCTCAACAGTACAGTACACAGTAACCTGTCAACATGATAAAGGAAAGAAGAAAGCAGAAGAAAACAGAAAGAAGAGACCTCATGGGCCATTCAGCCCAACCCCCTGCAAAGAAGCAGGGAAACCACATTCAAAGCACTCCCAACAGATGACCATCCAGCCTCTGTTTAAAAACCTCCAAAGAAGGAGCCTCCACCACACTCCGGGGCAGAGAGTTCCACTGCTGAACAGCTCTCACAGTTAAGAAATTCTTCCTAATGTTCAGGTGGAATCTCCTTTCCTGTAGGTTGAAGCCATTGTTCCGCATCCTAGTCTCCAGGGCAGCAGAAAACAAGCTTGCTCCCTCCTCCCTGTGACTTCCCCTCACATATTTATACATGACTATCATGTCTCCAGGTCACAGGTTCAAATTCGGGGAGCGGTGTGAGCTCCCGCTTTTAGCCCTAGTTTCTGCCAACCTAGCAGTTCAAAAATATGCAAATGTGAGTAGGTACCGTTCTGGCGGGAAGGTTAAGCCACTCCATGCAGTCATGGTGGCCACATGACCTTCAAGGCGTTTAAGGACAACGATGGCTCTTCAGCTTAGAAATGGAGATGAGCACCAAACCTCAGAGTCGGACACAGGGGCGGTCTCACCTCTCCTGGGGGGGTAGGCGAGCCTTATTTCCGCGCCCCCCCCCATGGCTGCTGGACGCGGCAGCCCGCGCGGTGACGTCGCACGCAGCTGCGCGGCGACGCCACGCACACCTGCGCATGCGTGGTGATGTCACACGCAGCTGCGTGAATGCGTCACGCATGCCTGCGCATGCGCAGTAACGTCCGGCGCGGCTGCATCACCGGCTGCGCCGCCGCCTGCGCCGCGGCTACATCGCCGGCTGCACCGCCGGCGGGGAGCACTGGCTCTGGGCAGGAGCGCGGCGGAGGGGCGGCCAGCGTGGCGGCGCGCCTCGCAGGCGGCGACGCCCCTCCCAGGACCCGTCGCCCACGCGCGGCTGCTTACATGGCAGAATGCCAAAGGCCGGCACTGGTTGGACACGACTGGACTTAATGTCAGGGGAAAACCTTTACGTTTACTATCATGTCTCCTTTCAGCCTTCTCTTCTGTAGACTAAACATGCCCAGCTCTTTAAGCCACGTCTCACAGGGCTTGTTCTCCAGACCCTTGATTATGTGTCCTCCATTGGACACATTCCAGGTTGTCAACATCTCCAGAATTGAACACATTATTCCAAGTGTGGTCTGACTAAGGCAGAATAGAGGGGTAGCATGACTATACTCTTATTTATGCAGCCCAAAATCCTATGGGCTTTTTGAGTTACTGCATGACATTCTTGGCTCATGTTTAACTTGTTCTCCACTAGGACTCCCAGGGTTTTTTTTCACACTGACTACTGTTGAGCCAGGCTTCCCCCATTCTGTATCTTTGTATCTTATTTTTTCTGCCTAAGTGAACTATCTTTCATTCGTCCTTGTTGAACTTCATTTTGTTAGTTTTCTCCCATCTCTCTAATCCAGTAGTTCTTAACCTGTGGGCTGCAAACCACAAGAGAGCCATGAGGATGAAAATCAGATCTGCAGGCCTCCTGTCTCTTTATTTCCCCACCGCTCTTTTCACGCTGCCTGCCACTCCTTCCCTGTCGCTGACCATGGCATATGTTTTGTATCAGAAACAAGAGCTGATGTGGTCTAAGTAAAGTAAAAGCTTTCCCTTGACATTAAGTCCAGTCGTGTCCAACTCTGGCATTGTCCATAGACACTTCCAAGGTCATGTGGCTGGCATGACTGCATGGAGCCCCGTTACCTTCCCACTAGAGTGGTACCTATTGATCTACTCACATTTGCATATTTTTGAACTGCTAGGTTGACAGAAGCTGGGGCTGACAGCGGAAGCTCACACCGCTCCCCGGATTCGAACCTGCAACCTTTCAGTCAACATGTTTAGCAGCTCAGCAGTTTTAGCCACTGCGCCACCGGGGGCTCCCTAGATGTGGTCTATCCAATGCAAGTTTTTTAATCAGTGCCCCAACCGAATCTAAAGTTGACCAAAAACTGATTTGTAACCCTTTTGGTACTACTGTTGCAGAGTGGTCCCTGGTCAAAAAATGGTTGGGAACCACTGCTCTAATCTGTCAATATTGTTTTGAATTCTGCTCCTGTCTTCTGGAGTATTTGCCATCCCTCCCAATTTGGTGCTGTCTCCAAACTTCTGTCCATTGTGGAAACTATTGTCCTTTGTGGCCAAAAAGAACTGACTTAAAGGAAGAGCAACAATTCAGGATCGATTGCCTGTGAAGAACCTTTGCGCCATGATGCTAATTTCTGGGCCTTGTTGAGATCTGTGCCCGATCATGAGACACTGGCCTGAAAAATCCTCTCGGGGGGGTGGGGTTTCAACCCCTCCCAAATTTTCTTCTGGCTGCTTAGTCTCTTGGCTTTTCTTCGTGAATGAAGATTCAGGAAGAACTCATCCCACGCTTTCTACAAGCGCATTGATGATTTGGATGTTGGATGTGTCCTACGAGCCTATGCAATTGATTTTTCTTGTGGAGCACAGCGTGCACAGAACTGGCCTCACCCTAAACCAAAGGTTCATCTGCTGGAGCCTAGCGAGCTTGGGACGGTGGCAGCGAGGTCCTCAGGTCGTAGGTTTAGTTTGAGTTTCCTTCTCTTATGGTTGACCTTACAGGGTTAGACAAACACCATCTGCCCGGGTTTGAAATCAGAGTTTTCCTTCTCCTAGGATGGTTGCCAAAAGGCTAGAGAGCCCATCCTGCTCTTTGACACTCTTCGGTTGTGACTTGTCTGGCATGGGAGGCTCTACCGGTGGCTATTATGCCACTGCCAGCATAGCTCACTTCATTAGGGTGCGCAAGCCTCTCCTCCACAACAAGGGGGCGCCAACGGCGAGGCTGCTTAGTAGTATTTAATGAATGTGGTTAGGTGGCAAGAGAGAGACAAATTTGGACACAGAGAGGCAAGGATGCTGCTGGGGTGCTAATATGTACAACTGGCCACTTACCACCGACCTGAAGAAAGAATTGACTTCTCACATTGCTCAAGACGGTGCAGTTTCGGCACTCTAAGACAGCCATGCTCAAACTGCGGTCTTCCAGCTGTTTGGGCCTCCAACTCCCAGAAGCCCTAAGGCAGTGTTTCTCATCCTTCCCAATGCCACGACCCCTTAATACAGTTCCTCATGTTGTGCTGACCCCCAACCATAACATTATTTTGGTTGCTTCTTTATAACTGTAATTTTGCTACTGTTATGAATCGTAATGGAAATATCTGATATGCAGGATATATTTTCATTCACTGGACCAAATTTGGCACAAATACCCAATATGTCCAAATTTGAATAGAGATTGATTTTGTCATTTGGGTGTTGTAGTTGCTGGGATTTATAATTCACCTACAATCAAAGAGCATTCTGAACTCCACTAACGATTGAACCAAACTTGGCACACAGAACTCCCATGAACAACAGAAAATCCTGGAAGGGTTTGGTGGGCACTGACCTTGAGTTTGGGAGTTATGGTTCACCTACATCCAGAGAGCACTGTGGACACAAACAACGATGGATCTGGAGCAAACTTGTCTTGATATGCCCAAATGTGAACACTGGTAGAGTTTGGGGAAATAGACCTGGTCATTTGGATGTTGTAGTTGCTGGGATTTATAGTTCACCTACAATCAAAGAGCATCCTGAACCCGAGTGACGATGGAATTGAACCAAACTTGGCACACAGAACTCCAATGAACAGAAAATCCTGGAAGAGTTTGGTGGGCATTGACCTTGAGTTTGGGAGTTATAGTTCACCTACATCCAGAGAGCACTGCGGACACAAACAATGATGGATCTGGAGCAAACTTGTCATGAACACTTGATATGCCCAAATGTGAACACTGGTGGAGTTTGGGGAAATAGACCTGGTCATTTGGGTGTTGTAGTTGCTGGGATTTATAGTTCACCTACAATCAAAGAGCATTCTGAACTCCACTAACGATGGAATTGAACCAAACTTGGCACACCGAACTCCCATGAACAACAGAAAATCCTGTTTTCTGATGGTCTTTGGTGACCCCTCAGATGCCCCTTCATGACCCTCCCAGGGGTCCCGACCCCCAGGTTGAGAAACACTGCCCGACTGTCAGGAATTCAGGGAGTTGAAGGTCCAAACAGCTGGAGGGCAGCAGTTTGAGGTGAGGACGCCTGCTTCAAGATACAGTTCTTCCCTCCCTCGACTCCACTGGACACTCAAGGGGGAGATCAAGAGCTTTGGCGCCAATTCCTGGGGACAAAGGCCCAGAGGGACACGCGTGGCGCTTCTCCTCGAGGGACAGGGCCGAGGGAGCGCTCCTCTCCCTCGAAGAAGCCCTCTACGGAGCTGCCTCGAAGCTTCTTACCATCTGGGCCGCCTTCAACACGGCTGGGCAGGAGCCCGCGTAGCCTCGGTCGACGAGGCCGGCGTCTGTCGGGGAAGACGAGGCGGCGGAGGAGGAGGCCCGGCTGGTGCTGGCGTCGGTGCGGATCACCCTGGCCACCCCGGGCGCCATCCCGCAGCCCTTTTGGGGCGTGTGGCTGTCTCCTTTCTTCGCCCTCTCCCTTCCCCTCTTCGGGGCTGCGGGGGCGGGACAGGGCAGGGCGGGGAAAGCCATCGAGGTCTGCGCTTGGAGAACACGTCATGGAGAAAGGCTGGCCCAAGGGTTCCTGTATTTCCCGCACCAAAGAATACAGAGCAGTCAGCTTGGAGGTGTTGCGTGGGGAGGAAGAGCAGCCCTTGCACCCCTTCAAACTCCCAGGGAGGCCTTGAAGGCAGAGAGGCTGCTGTGAAACTTCAAGGCACACACTCATGTGCAAGTGGCCTTCTGGTGAGCCCTGTCTTTCATAGTTCACTTAAGCAAGGCATCCTCAGAAGCAGTCGCAAGGCCACACAGGGTATAGCAATGGTTCTCAACCCGTGGGTTCCCAGAGATCCTACTAGCTGGTAAACTGACTGGGGTTTCTGGGAGTTGTAGTGTGCCGCGACAGACCTCCTGCTGTGCCGCGAGAAAAGCTCTCTGCCCCCCTTCCTCCCCCCCTTCCTGCCGAACTCCTGCTGCTTGGGGGAGGAGGAGGAAGGGCTGGGCGGCGGCAAAGAAAAAGAAGGGGCCGGGGCGCCGCCTCCTTCAGCCGTTTCCCCAGCCAGCCTCCAATCCGCCATGACTCCCACCATGACTCTCGCCCCTCGTTCGCTGAAGCCGCGTGGAGGAGGAGCCCCGCCCACTGAAGCCCGTTCACCGCTCATGCTCCTCCTCTGTAAGAGAGCTGAAGCTGGGGGGAGGGAGCGGGGCATGGCGCGGCCTGTAGGTGAGCTGAAGCTGGGGGGAGGGGCGGGACATGGCGCGGCCTGGCTCTGCCCCCTCCCCCAGCTTCGGCACTCCCAGCAGCTGCTCCAGCCTTGAGGGGACAGTGCCAAGCCAGCATTGTGCTGGGTCTGCCACCGCTGGCTTGGCACTGCCCGCAAGGCTGGAGCAGCTGCTAGGAGAGGTGAAGCCGGGGTAGGGGCGGGCATGGTGCAGCCTGGCTCCACCCCTCCCGGCTTCGGCACTCCCAGCAGCTGCTCCCAGCAGGCCACCAACCCCCAACCATTCTTTACTGTGTTAGAGTGTCATTTTGTGTCATTTTGGTTGGTGGTGTGCCCCCGGATTTTTTTAATGTTAAAAGTGTGCCGCGGCTCAAAAAAGGTTGGGAAACACTGGTCTGGGGTATAGGGTTACAGCCTGTGCTGGATGGGGTCACACTCCCCTTGAAGCAGGCCTGGGCAAACTTCGGCCCTCCAGGTGTTTTGGACTCAAACTCCCACAATTGTGGGAGTTGAAGTCCAAAACACCTGAAGGGCCGAAGTTTGCCCAGGCCTGCCTTGAAGGCACAGGTTTGCAGCTTGAGGCTCCTCCTGGACTAATCACTGAACTTGGAATCCCAGGTTACAGCGGTGGCCAGGGGAGCTTTCACACAATTAAAACTTTTGCGCCAGCTCCGCCCGTACCTTAGGAAGTCAGGCTTGGCCATGGTGGCCCATGCTCTCATTACATCCAGAGTAGACTACTGCAACACTCTACGTGGGGTTGCCTTTGAAGACTGCTCGGAAGCTTCAAATAGTCCAACGAGAGGCAGCCAGGTTAATAACTGGGGTGGCATACAGGGAGCACACAACTCCCATGTTACGCTGTCAACTCACATTCATTCTACATAGTGTATAGCAGTGTTTCTCAACCAGTGTGCCGTGGCACACTAGTGTGCCGTGAGCGATCATCAGGTGTGCCGCGAGAAAAGCTCTCTGCCCCCCTTCCTTCCCCCCTCCTCCTGCCGAACTCCTGCTGCTTGGGAGAGGAGGAGGAAGGGACAGCGGCTGCAAAGAAAAAGAAGGGACCGGGCACCGCCTCCTTCGGCCGTTTCCCCAACCAGCCTCCAATCTGCCATGACTCTCGCCCTTTGCTTGTTGAAGCCGCGTGGGAGGAGCCCCGCCTACTGAAGCCCGTCCACTGCTCATGCTCCTCCTCTGTGAGAGAGCTGAAGCCAGGGAGGGGGCATGACGCAGCCTGGCTCCGCCCCCCCCCCGGCTTCAGCACTCCCACAGCTTCGCCAGCCTTGAGGGGGCAGTGCCAAGCCAGCGATGGCAGAGCCAGTACAATGCTGGCTTGCCCCCTCAAAGCTGGTGAAGCTGTGGGAGAACTGAAGATGGGGAGGGGCATGTCATGGCCTGGCTCCGCCCCTCCTCCAGCTTAAGCACCCTCACAGCCGCCAGCCTTGAGGGGCAGTGCCAAGCCAGCGGTGGCAGAGCCAGCACAATGCTGGCTTGGCACTGCCCCTCAAGGCTGGCGGCTGTGGGAGAACTGAAGCCAGGGGGAGGGGGCGGGGCATGGTGTGGCCTGTCTCCTCCCCTGACTTCAGCACTCCCAGCAGCTGCTCCCAGCAGCTCACCATCCCCCTGCCGTTCTTTACTGTGTTACAGTGTCATTTTGTGTCATTTTGGTTGGTAGTGTGCCCCTGGATTTTTTTAATGTTAAAAGTGTGCCGTGGCTCAAAAAAGGTTGGGAAACACTGGTGTATAGGGTTGCCATATGTCCCTTATTCTAAGGGACGTCTCTTATTTTGGCCCTAAAATGTGTGTCCCTTATTTTCAGGCCCTGCCCCTTATTTTTGACTAGCAGGACAGACCTGGGCGGGGTTGACCAGAGGAAGGTGCGCTGTGGTTTCCACGGCAATGCCTGCCCGGGGATTCCAACTCGCAGGGCAGCCTGCGTCCCGTTGGAAGGAAGAGGCGATACAGGACTTTTTCAAAGTACAGTAGACTAATTAACCGTTACCCAAGGGGAATGTTGGATCATGTTGGATAAAGATAGTTTCTGGTTGCTTGAGAGTTACTCTTAAAATAGGCCTAGCTGTGCATCCCAATACTATACAATGCTGTGTATCCCATACTATACTATACCATTAACTATTGATATAATAATCATGAAGATGTAGTGTCTTATAAAATTTATTTTATTTTAATGTTAAGACAGTGCACTTTTAAAGTCAGCAAAGTCAAGTACTAAATACAGATGGAGAACATTAGGTAGTTCTAATAATGTTTTTTCCTGCATGACAAAGCATGCAGAAACATACCATGTACTGTTAAGAGGGCGTAAGTCAGTTTCTTTTGTGAGTTTCAATCATTATCTTATTCTGTTAATAAAACTATTTCTACCTAATGTTTGAGTTTCAAGTTTTTAATGAAGTGTCCCTTATTTTTGTGAAAAATCTCGTAAATGTCCCTTATTTCTTATATCAAAAAATGGCAACCCTAAGTCGCAAGGCCGCACAGGGTATAGGGTTACAGCCTGTGCTGGATGGGGTCACACTCCCCTTGAAGCAGGCCTGGGCAAACTTCAGCCCTCCAGGTGTTTTGGACTCCAACTCCCACAATTCCTAACAGCCGGCAGGCTGTTAGGAATTGTGGGAGTTGAAGTCCAAAACACCTGGAGGGCCGAAGTTTGCCCAGGCCTGCTTTGAAGGCACAGGTTCGCAGCTTGAGGGTCCTCCTGGACTCATCACTGAACCTGTAACCCTAGGGGAGCTTTCGCACAATTAAAACTTTTGCGCCAGCTCCGCCCGTACCTTGGGAAGTCAGGCTTGGCCATGGTGGCCCACACTCTCGTTACATCCAGAGTAGACTACTGCAACACTCTCTACGTGGGGTTGCCTTTGAAGACTGCTCGGAAGCTTCAAATAGTCCAACCAGAGGCAGCCAGGTTAATAACTGGGGCAACATACAGGGAGCACACAACTCCCATGTTACGCTATGTCAACTCGCATTCATTCTACATAGTGTAGGTGCATCCCCTGATTTAGCTGCTTTATCCAAATCAATCATAGGTGAAGGGCACATGTGTCAAACTCAAGGCCCACAGGCTGAATGTGACCCTCCATGTCTTTTTATGTAGCCCTCCAGATGCTAGAAGACATCTCCTGCATTCCTCCTCATTAGACATCACTACTAGAGCTGATGGGAGTTGTGATACAGTAACATGGCCAAGGCTGGAGTTTGTTCTGTTTACTCAGGAGATTGTGGTTTGAATCTGGATGCAAGGCTTGTGGGTATGATGTCTAGCTTTAAAATGTCCTTTAACTTTTCTCCAACCTCAGAGATAATGGATTGCAATCCCCATTATCCCCAGTCTGCATGGCAGATGGGAGTTGTCATTCAATAACATTGTGGAGACCCAATCTGGATAATAACTAAAGAGCTCTCTCTCTCTCTCTCTCTGTGTGTCTATATATATATATATATATATATAGAGAGAGAGAGAGAGAGAGAGAGAGAGAGAGAGAGAGAGAGAGAATTGGCCCTCTGCATCCATGGAGTATCTATCTATGGATTCAAAGGCCCTTTGAAAGCAACTTATAAGGCCGAAGTGGTCCTCGATAAAAATGAGTTTGACATCCCTGGTCTAGGGGTATGATTCTTGCATATACCAGTTGTAGGTCAGTATATCTCAGTGTTGTCTAAACAGATAATCTCCAGATTTCAGATAAGGCACCGTCCCCAAGAGATGCCAGGGACTGAACCTGGGACTTCTGGCATGCCAAACATAAACAAGCAATGGCATTTCCCTGAAGCCATCCTGAGTATCATCTTTGGTGAAAAGGGTATAATATAAATTAGAAAATGCCATGCTATTCATGGTTGTCAATCACTAGAATGCTAGGTTAGAGTCAGCTTATGACTCATACATTACTGACAAAGTATGCGTGTAGATATTATGTCCTGTTTATGGAGTTCACAAAATAATCTAGGTGACCACTGCTGTTGTCTGTGTCCATGGGGTTGGGGGGGGGGGGAGGATGCTAGATTAGAGCCGATACACAGTACACCAGCTATTATGAAAGCCTTGCCTTCAGTTAGCAGTTACATGGTGTAGACTTCAGTCAAGTGACAAAAAAGGAATTCAGAGGCACTTTTACTGAGATTATTTTTGGCAGTGGAAGCAGGTCCTAGGTCTGAGTGACATGGATCATTAAATAAGTCTCAAAATGATCTTCTATAAGCCCAAATCAATTTTATGCCTCTTTTTTCTCCTCAAAACTGTGTGAGGATTTGATAAAACAGACAGACACTAAATGAAAAAGAGCGTGACTCTCTCTTTTTCCCCTCAGTTGTGAAATTATAATTTTCTACATATCACAAAGGTGATTTGAGAGAGAGAGTACAGCATGCACAGCATTAAATGACTTCCATCAGCATTAATGGAGAAAATGTTTTAAGGCCCTTCTAGAGACTTCCTCCTGGGCACACAGAAAACTGGGCAACTTGGAAAGCGTTGAACAGACTGTACTCTGGCACCATGAGATGCAGAGTCAGCCTTAAGAAATGGGCTACAAAGTGGAGTCCACAACATGGGAGTGTGGAGAAGAGCAAACCACAGACCACCTACTGCAATGCAACCTGAGCCCTGCCACATGCGTAATGGAGGACACCAGCAACACCAGAGGCACTCCAAGTGGCCAGCTACTGGCCAAAGGACATTTAATATAATGCCAAGTTTTTAAACTTTGTTGTTTTCTCAAATACATCAAAACCGTATCTTTGGCTCACTCCCAATATCTCTATATATAATAAAGCGTAATGTTCGTTTGTATGTATGTGGCAGCGTTCTGATTGGCTCCCGGCCTCTACATTCTGACAACATGATTGGTTGCCACTGAGGGAGCATTTGCATAATGCCTCTATTGGCCAGCCAACACGAACATTCCGACCCTCTAAACTGGCGGAGAAAGATAAGGCAAAGGCCTGAGGCAGTCGCCAACACGAACATTCCGACGCTCTAAAGTGGCAGAGGGGGTCAGGAAAAGGCCTGAGGCAGTCAGGCATGGTGGGAGTTTCAGGCCAAAACACTTTGTGACCCCAAACAATGAGAGAACAAGACCAAACTTGGCACACAAAACTCTCAAGACCCCCTCTACATCCTGGTGCAGTTTGAGGGAGGATGGGCAATGGATGACAGGATTTACAGTACTTAAACTCACTTCCTTACAGCACTGTGGCCCACACCAATGACGGATCAGAACCAAACTTGCCACACAAATCCCCCATGACCCACTTTACATCCTGGTGCAGTTTAGGGCAGGATGGGCCACAAATGATGGGATTTGCAGTTCCTTCACCCGATTCACTTCCCACAGACCACTACAGCCCCTACAAATCACAGACCAGGCCCAAACTTGGCACAGAGTACCCATGACCCACTCTACATCCTGCTGCAGTTTTGAGTGGGATGGACCACGGATGATAGGACTTGAAGTACCTTCACTCACTTTCTGAGACCACTGCGACCCTCATCCAATTACCAAAAAAGAACAAACTAGGCACACAGAGCCTCCATGACCCACTTTACATCCTGGTGCAGCTTGGAGGAGGGCAGACCATGCATGATGGGACTTGAAGTACCTTCACTCACTTCCCAAAACTGCTGCAAACCTAATCCAATGACTGATCAAGACCAAACCTGACACACAGAGCCCTCATGACCCACTCTACATCCTGGTGCCGTTTGAAGGATGGGCCATGAATGATGGGACTTGAAGTACCTTCACTAACTTCCTGAGACCACTGCAAGCCACGTAAACATCTCATAAGGACCACCCTTGGCACACAATGCCTTTCTCAAATAATGCGGGCAGGGCCGGGTCTCCAAGCTAGAGATAAATAAAATAGAGCTCAACTTACCATATGTGCAAACACCTTTTTATTTCACATGTATATTTCATTTCATTTTTGTTTCTTTCTGCAAGGTACAATTTATTTTCACAATAATCTTGTGAGGTAGGTTAGGTCAAGAGATAGTGACTGTTCCAGAGTGAACGCTGATTGGGAATTTGAACCTGGATCTACTTAATACAACATTAGCAAGCTAACCACTGCACCCTATGCGGTCTCAAATCATCATTGGGAAGGATTGGGTTCCATACAGATGTTTCTGATGGATCTTTTAAATTCCTGTACAAAAGGGCCAGTTTCCTTTTCCCTGCAGAAGCTCTGATGGGGGCTGCATAAACCCAACCTGAAAAAAAGAAATCACAGTGCACCACAATATCTGAAATGCTCCTCTGTTGGGTGTTCTATCATTTTACAATTAGTAAGTCAAATAAGCATAACAATTACAATGAAAATCCATTCAATGTCATGTACATGAAAACTTATTTAGATACAATTCGAACCCAGTTAAAAATCCAATGGAGGCCATGGCATTGCCTCAATTGGAAATAGAGTCATTTTTCAGAATTGTCTTGTTAATTTTAAGAAATGGATTTAAAAGTCTTAAGAAGAAATTAAAACCACTCTTCTAACATCCTACATTCTGTCATCATAAACTATCAGGCTCGTGATAAGGTAATTAAAGCAGTTTCTCGCTAGCATTAAAAATTCTTTTACTGAAATAGATTAAAGATACAGTAGGTCCTTCCATGATAAGAGCTCATTTAGTGCCATTTCAGTTATATGCACATAACTTAGAATACCACAAAAATCCATGCTGGAGTACCTAGTTATTCCTAGTGAAGGGTCTTCTCTAGGCCTCAAACACAGTTCTATGGTCAACTTCCACTGGAAATTCTTCCAGAAGTTGACCATAGACTTGTGTTGGAAGCCTAGTAAGAACACTTCTCAATGTGGCTGTGACTTCAGATCCTGCTTGGAGGTGAAGGAGCTCATACCTCAGGATGTCAGGAAACCATATACTGTATAAAACTCAGTACTTTGGCGTCACACTGTAGAAGTTCATGCTGCGGATTTACACTACTTTCCAGCATTTCCTCTCCCACATTAATCATTCAGTTGCTTCCGACTCTTCATGACCTCATGGACCAGCCCAGACCAGAGCTCCGTCTCCTCCTTCTCTTATTGCTCCATCATTGTGAAACGCCCTCCCCCCAGAGGCCTGAGCATTGTCAGATCTGTTGTCCTTCTGCAGGGCCTGCAAAACTCATTTGTTAAACAAGCCTTTGAGTTGTGTTAAATCATATTTTAATGTTGTTTTAATTGTTGTATTGGTTGTGAACCACCCTGAGCCTTTGGGAATGGCGGTATAGAAGCCGAATAAATAATAATAATAATAATAATGCTGATTGTGTAGGAAGTCATGTTGAACAAACTGTGGATTGCCCAGAGGAATATCACCCCGTCGCTCATCTAGAGAGGGACAGAGCAGTTCTTCTCCTTTATGAAGGAGTGTTTCAAAACTCCTTGATCCAAATGGAAGAGACCCTCCTGAGCACAGTGCTGAGCATACTAGAAAATGTCCTGCTTCCAGAAAGCAGAGCCCAGGAAGAGTTCAGTATTTGGAGGAAGATTTTCAGGAGGAGGTTGCCTGGCTGGATGACAGGCTCAGGGCCGAAACACAGGCCAAGGAAGCCCTACAGGCCAAGCTGCAGGAGCAGAAGGCTGTCCAGGTCCACTTGGAGAGGATGCTCCAATGGTTTGACAGCCTTGACCAAGCCAAGAGGGAACGGGTGTGGCAACCTCCAAGTAGCACTGGAAGTCTTGACCAAGACAACTGCCAAGCTGCAAAACATAGTGCGAAAGTGGAACAGAAAATTGACTTGTTGGAGAAACTAGCTGCAGCTCGACGTCAAAACTTCTTCTTTGGAGATTGTTGCATGACATTGTTATAGAACTATTCTTTAACTATTATGGCTGCCTTCTCTGGCATCCTGGGGTTTGTAAGAATGTAAGGATGCCATGGCATTGATAATATTATATATGCATTAAATATTATTTAACATACATAAACTAAAATTGGAGAACACCTCTCTAGGCACTGCTGGGTCCTCCTGCTTTGGCGGGAAGCCAAGACGTAATATCAGATAAGAAAAATAGGTTTTCTAGGTTATATTAAAAACTGTACTACACAAAGAGTCCTGGAATGGTTGTCTTGAATAATGCACAGACCTAGTGTATAGAGAAAGTTCCTAAGGATGTTCTTCTGTTTCTTAACGTAACTGCTTAACATCAGAACTGGTCCTACTGTTAGGCAGAATGAAGCAATGGATGCTGAGGACTGGTGTAGTGGCAAAGTGTTAGCAATTCAGAGCTGATGTGTGCCGTGCAGTCTACTCTTCCTACCCACTGTCCTGGCTCATTCGACCTCAAACTCCAAAGTACAAAAATGTATGAGTCCAACAGCATGATCCCATTGCTGTTGATCAGAAACTGATGTCCTCAGAGATATGCTGCCTGCCATTGTGGTCCCTTCCAACTCAAGATTCTGTGATTCTCATCCTGGAGGTAGCATGTTTCTATCGTGACTGGTAGCCACTTGAGAGTCTTCTTAAATTTCTCTTAAAGTATATTTAAATATACCACATTCTGAGGAACCTAATTCTTCATTATAATTAAAAACTGCATGAAGGAGCAATTTTTTTTACTCTTTTCTAAATGACCCTATTTTGTTTTATGACAAGAGGGACACATTCACTTGGAGGCGTTTTTTAATACCATGCATAATTGTATATATTTCCATTATTTTCTTCCTTCAAAGTAAATACATCCAAGTACTGCAGCCTCTCCTTATAGATGACTTGCTCCAGTTTCCTTATAATTTTAGTTCCTTTTCCAACATTACCATATCCTTTATGATGTCCAGCATTTACACCTGTAAAAATATTTCTAGTGAAATTGCTCCAGAGTTATCAAAGAATTAGCATTTTTAAAATTTTTGCTCTTAGGCAAATCTAGCCTAGTTAAAAGTAGTCTTATCTACATATACTCAGTTACTATAAAAACTGTGGCACTTTAATTCAGACATTTCACAGCTGCACATACTTGCTTGGGAGTTAGACCGAACTAAAACAACGTGAGGTCGCACTTTTGAATAAATATATGTGGAATAAAGCTAAAATAGTTACATTCACTGAATAAAACAGCAAAAACATTCATTAACATTTTCTTACAAGGTGTATACTTAAACACACCATATTAATTGATACAAAATATAAAATTATATTCACTGCTTTGGATAAAGATTTACTTTTCCTGAGGAAACACTGGTTAAAATCATGAAATGATTAGATGAAGAATCCAAGTTCCATTAATGACCACTGATTTTAGTGAGTCTGTTCTGAGTACATCTGGATGCAATACACAATACTTTATCAGAATATAGAATTGCTCACTGCTACAAAAACAATCGCATATTTTCAGTAAATCTTTCTTATAATTACAGGCAGTCTCCAAGTTTTTTTTATGTCAGAAGCAACTTGAGAAACTGCAAGTCACTTCTGGTATGAGAGAATTTGCTGTCTGCAAAGATGTTGCCCAGGGGACGCCCAGATATTTTACCCTCCTGTTGGAGGCTTCTATCATGTCACCATATGAAAAGCTGGAGCTGACAGGTGGGAGTTCATCCTGTTCCCTGGATTTGAAACGCCAACCTTTTGTTTTGATTAAACCCTGCTGCCCACAAGGGTTTAATCCACTGCGCGACTGGGGGCTCCCCAAGTTACAAACACCTAACTTACAAATGACTCACCTTTAAGAACGGAGATGAGACAATAGGAAGTGAGAGAAATCTACCCCTTGGAAGGGAAATTCACTCCTGGAAGAGTTATCATGGGGAAAAAGTGTCTCCACTGAAGCTTTCTTACCAATCCTTGTTTCCACAACAAGCCAAATTTTTCAAAAACCAATTATCACAGGGATAGAAAGTGAGGTGAAACCTTCTGAACAGGGGCACAGTCCGCAAAACAAACACCACAGGGGTGTTAACCCTTCCTTGTGCTATACAAAGCTAATAGATACATATTTTTGGCTGGAATTACTTAAAATATACCTGTTCCAATGTACAAACAAATTCAACTTAAGAACAAACTTACAGAACTGATCTTGTTCATAACTTGAAAGTGCCTGTTTATGTAAAAGTTGCTCATTAGTAGAGCTGTAATCCTATGCACTAATATTCCCCAAACCGGTGCCCTTCAGACATGTTAGGCTTGCAAACCAGCTCACCCAGCCAAAAGGGCCATCTAATTGGGAATGCAGATTCTTCAATACATCAAGAGACTGTCAGGCTCAGAAAGTCTGCTGGAGAAGAAATCCCATTGAGCTCAGTGAAGTTTATTTTGCAGTAGAAGTGTATACCATTATATTAGAAGGCCTTCAAAATATATCTGGTAGGTAATTGGCTGTAACAAACATATTGATCCTTGACTCTAATCAGATAGCATGGCCAAGAATGGTTTAGTAAGTGAGAATGTGTAAAAGGTTTCCATGCTTTCTTCTTTTTCTTCATGCAGATCAGTTTGTGCCTCTGTTTCTTGGTTTATGATAATCTCCGATTTGAATGTCACAGAAATGTACATTTACCCCAAACCAAGTGGAGGAGGGAACATACTTGCACAAGGAGCCACTCCATATGCCTATATACCTGTTTTTCTTGGATTTAAAGAGGATATTTATTGCAAGGTCCGTGATCTCCAAGATACGAAACTAAAATAGGCATTTCCACCATAGCATGAAGTGACAACGAAGGCAAAGAACTGTACAGAGGGAAAAGAGAGAAATGTCAGAAAATAAAGGCAGACTTTTATTCATCTTCAAATGTATTTCATGGCATATAAAAGTAAGGTTTTTATATTCGCCTTCATTGTGACCGTGGGTCACGGAGCCCTTGTTGCAAGGATGTTCACTTTCTGTGAGCACTCCTTACTGGTAAAGGTAAAGGTCATCTTCACAACAGTACAATCTTACTGATGCCAATCAACATAATATACAAATGGATTCTCAAGTGTCAATTCAAATGCTCCTGCATCTCTCATGTTTAGAGATGTTTGCAAGCTTGAGTGAATGGTGCCTGACTGTGTCAAGCATTCATTTCACTGTGAAATTTTATTCAATAGGGCCCTGACACAAGGTCATTATAACATAAGCTATATAAACAGAATCTCTGCATTCTTAAAGGCAGTCAGCCATTACTTTTCTTGTCCAGTGAGCACACACTCCATCCATTATCTGACAATCAGAATATTATTATTTCTAGGCAGGGAAGTGTGGATGGGAGGCATGCAAATATGCTGTTACATGAGTAGCTGTATTTATGCAGACATATGGCTTACTGTGACTCAATAGAAGTCATTTCAAATGTAGTGAATTACACTCTGGTGTCATTTCACCCCCAAACAGATTAAACCATGATTTGCTATCAGGAAAAATGTTGGAAATGGTGAATTTCAGAGAAAAGTGGGGTAGTACTCAAGGCAGACTTTTGCTCTAATAAACCATGTTTAACTAGGCCAGTAAAATAATTGCTGGCCCAGTGAAGTCTCTGTTGATTGAAGACAACTGGGCCCTTTGAGTAAGGCCAGAACTAGGTTGACACCAAAGGTTATAGACATCCCACTCCCTCTGTTTTGCTCATTTGTGTACTGTATGTACAATCAGAATTTTGACTATATAAGCTAAGGCAGTCTTTGTCAACCAGTGTGCTGTGGCACACTAGTGTGCCGTGACGGACCTCCTGCTGTGCCGCGAGAAAAGCTCTCTGCCCCCCTTCCTCCCTCCTCCTGCTGAACTCCTGCTGCTTGAGGGAGGAGGAAGGGCCAGGCAGTGGCGAAGAAAAAGAAGAAGGGACCGGGGCGCCGCCTCCTTCGGCCGTTTCCCCAGCCAGCCTCCAATCCGCCATGACTCCCACCATGACTCTCGCCCCTCGCTCGCTGAAGCCGCGTGAGGGAGGAGCCCCGCCCACTGAAGCCAATTCACCGCTCATGCGCCTCCTCTGTAGGAGAGCTGAAGCTGGGGGAGGGGGCGGGCATGGCGCGGCCTGTAAGAGAGCTGAAGCTGGGGGAGGGAGAGGGGCATGGCACGGCCTGTAGGAGAGCTGAAGCCGGGGGGAGGGGGTGGGGCATGGCGCGGCCTGGCTCTGCCCCCTCCCTCAGCAGCTGCTCCAGCCTTGTGGGGACAGTGCGAAGCCAGCATTGTGCTGGCTCTGGCCCTGCTGGCTTGGCACTGCCCCCTCAAGGCTGGAGCAGCTGCTGGGAGACGTGAAGCCGGGGGAGAGGGGGTGGGGCATGGTGCGGCCTGGCTCCGCCCCCCTCCCCCGGTTTCGGCACTCCCAGCAGCTGCTCCCAGCAGGCCACCAACCCCCAGCCGTTCTTTACTGTGTTAAGAACATAAGAACATAAGAAGAGCCATGCTGAATCGGACCTCAGCCCGTCTAGTCCAGCATTCTGTATCACACAGTGGCCCACCAGTTGTACACGGGGATCTCGAGCAGAAGGGAGGGCAAAACCCTGACCTGCTCCCAACCCCCCACAACCAGTACCCAGGGAAATCCTGCCTACCTCAACCAACTCCGAGGTGGCACTTGAATGTCCTTTTCAGTAACTACCGATACACTTGGTATCCATGAATCTGTCTAATCCTGCCTTGAAGTTGTTCAGGCTGACAGCTGTCACAACCTCTTCTGGAAGTGAGTTCCATAACCCAATGACCCTCTGGGTGAAGAAATATTTCCTTTATTAGTCCTAATTTTCCTACCTTGGAGCTTCAGGAGTGCCCCCTAGTCCTAGTGTTTTGTGACAAAAAATTTTTTTTTCTTTATTCACCTTTTCTATCCCATGCATGATTTTATACACTTCGATCAAGTCACCTCTTAAACGCCGTCTTTCAAGGCTGAAAAGACCAAGGCGTTGCTACCTGGCTTCATAAGGGAGCCGCTCCATCCCTTGGATCATTCTTGTGGCCCTTTTCTGTACCTTTTCCAGTTCCGTTATATCCTTCTTAAGGTGCGGAGACCAGAATTGTACACAGTACTCCAAATGTGGCCTTACCATCGATTTGTAGAGAGGCAATACAACATTTGCTGACCTATTTTCGATTCCCTTTCTGATAATGCCTAGCATAGAATTTGTTTTTTTCACTGCTGCTGCGCACTGGGTTGACATCTTCATTGAGCTGTCCACCAAGACCCCAAGATCCCTTTCCTGGTTTGTCTCGGAAAGCTTTGACCCCATCAATTTGTAGGTGTAGTTGGGGTTCTTTGCCCCGATGTGCATGACTTTACACTTGTTTAGGTTAAAATGCATTTGCCACTTTGTTGCCCATTCACTCAATTTCGAGAGATCTTTCTGGAGGTCTTTACAATCAGTTTCATTTTTAACTACCCTGAACAATTTAGTGTCGTCTGCAAACTTTGCTACCTCAGAATTCACTCCTACATCCAGATCATTAATGAATAAATTAAAAATTAACGGACCCAAAACTGAACCTTGGGGTACGCCACTTCTCACCTCTTTCCACCCAGAGAAATGTCCGTGTTAGAGTGTCATTTTGTGTCATTTTGGTTGGTGGTGTGCCCCTGGAGTTTTTTAATGTTAAAAGTGTGCCGTGGCTCAATAAAGGTTGGGAAACACTGAGATAAGGTGATGTCAAACTGCAGTAATACTACAGCAGACCTGGGCAATTGCTGCCCCTCCAGATGTTTTGGACTTCAACTCCCAGAAATCCTAGCCAGTTTATCAGCTGTTAGGATTTCTGGGATTTGAATTCCAAAACACCTGGAGGGCCGGTAATTGCCCAGGTCTGTACTACAGTGTAGATCAGGTATGGACAAACTTAGCCCCCCCCCCCCCTGGTATTTTGGACTTCAACTCCTTCAATTTCTAACAGCTGGTAGGCTTTTAGGAATTGTGGGAGTTGCAGTCCAAAACATCTGGAGGGCTGAAGTTTGCCCATGCCTGGTGTAGATTCATCTTTGAATTAATGTTTTACTTACTGAAGAAGCAGCCCAGCTGTTGTAGTTATGGCTGTCTGGTTCTTTGGAGACTGCACAGGCATCTACAATGGCAGCAATGAAGTACAAAACAAAGGCACTGCTATTAAAACAGAGACCCTGGAAAGGCAAAATAGAAGAAGACGGTGAGTTTCTTTATGTGTATCATTTCATTCATTCCCCTTGTAACAATGGTGAATGTGCTCACTGGAGGGAAGGATATTAGAGGCAAAGATGAAGTATTTTGGATCAAGGATTTCCTTTGGGAAATCGGCCATGTGATTCTTGTCTTACTACTTGTGATTTCATTGTGATGGATGCCCTTGCATCTTGTTGGATTTAGGTCTTGAGAAAGCTAATCCCAGCGAAACGGGAGTAGGCCTTAACGAATGTAGTCCCTGTCGATCGACCACGTGAACCACCCCCTGGTGGGGTTGTTTATTTTGGAACTTTAGCTCCCCTTCATTGAGAATATTTATTGCAAATATTTAGTGACAATCCCAGAGGTCTGGTCTTCTTCCACACACAACCAGCTATTGGTTTTGGTACATAGAATTATTGAGCTGGCTACTTATACTTTAACATCTTGATAACTTGCTATACAAACCTTTGAACTGCTCTGGAACGAATTTAAAATTACCGCCTGGGCGAGCTACGCTCTCCAAGAACTTTGTGGAGCATCCGCGCGGTTTGCGCAACTGCCCGCGTAACATTTTGGTCTTTCAATTAAACCAGGCCTGTCCAACAGGCGGCCCGGGGGCCGTACATGGCCCCCTAGCCCCTTGGCTACGGCCCCTTACCCTCCTGCAATAAATAATATATATTTAAAAATATTTTAAAAATATTTTTTCAATTAAAAATATTATTTATTATTATTATTTTTTGGTCCCGCCCCTTGGCTTTCTATTGGCTGCCTCCTCTTCTCCTGAGGGAGGGGACCAATGGGAGGGAGTGACGTCTCTCGGGCTCCGCCCCCTTGGCAGCAAACAGGAAGAGCGACCTGGCCGCATGGCTTTCCCCCTCGGCAGCGCCGCTTCCTCCTCCTCAGGATTGCTGCTGCTCTGTCTGGGAGGCACTCGGGCCCTCAGCGCCAGGGAAGCAAAAGGGGTTTGGGAGGGAGGGAGTGTGTCTGAGAGCGTGAGTGAGTGAGTGAGTGACAGAGAGAGGGAAAGAGGGGGGGGGGAGCGGGACCTGCCCTGGGCACACCTCTCCCCAGTGCAAAGGGAAGAGCTCTCTGGCTCTCTCAGACACACACACACATACACAAGCCCCTTCCTTTCTGACCCCTTCATTTGCGTTTCATGAACTGTCTCTTTAATGAGAAGGAGAGAACCGGCCAGCCATAGGAGAGGGGGAGGAGAAAAGGAGGGAGGGGGAATTGAATGAGAGGGAGCTCAAGGAAAGGCCTCCCACCCCCTTTTCCTCCCCCCAGAATTATTTACATTCTTTGCAATTACCTAAGTTTACTTTGATGACTTGCACTGAATGGAATCAGCCAGGGGTAAACTGGCAGAATGAAAGCACACAGACCTTTCAACGGCAAGGCCATTCAATGCTGATCAATATGGCCAGTGGAACAGTCATATATTCCAGTTCAAAGCAGAGATTGTGGGATTTTCTGCCTTGATATTCTGTATATTTATGCCCCTCATGTGTTTCCATCCCTCCCTCTCCCCTTATTTAAATAATATAATATATAATTGTATATTTATGCAATGCCGGGGGCGGGGAGGGGGCGGAGCCGGGGGAGGGGAGGGGCGGAGCCAGGGCTTGGCCCCACAGGTGATCAGTGACTGGAATTCCGGCCCAAGGTCCGGTAGAAGTTGGACAGCCCCGAATTAAACCATAGAATATAGAAAGAACACTTGGACAACTTCTAAATCACTACTATCATACCCAGGTGGGATGACTTCACCATTTTATTATAATATTCTATGACATTTCTTTGTCCCGGAGGACACTCATACAACACTTCCGTAGCCTCCTCCCATCCCAGCCTCCCCTTAATAATAATAATAATAATAATAACTTTATTTCTTGTGAGTCGCCCTCCACCGATGGTGCTCCGGGCGACTTACATCATTTAAAAAATACATCTAATTAAAAACACGGGTTCAAAGAATCACAAAGGGCCCAATCCCCAAGATTAGTCAATCCCCAAACGCCTGGCGGAAGAGCCAAGTTTTCAGCTCGGACAGGAATCTGGCTGGGGCCGATATGGCCCTAAGAGCAGGCGGAAGTGTATTCCAGATTACAGGAGCCACCACAGAGAAAGCTCTCCGTCGGGTCTTTGTCAGCCGGGCCTCTCTCACCCCTGGGATAACTATACAGTCACCATTTATTTCACGCGATGGTCTTTCACTATGTTGGTCTATTAACCGGTCGCCCAGATAGGCTGGTCCGGTTCTTTGCCGTGCTTTGAAAGTTATCGCCATGAGTTTATAGACCACTCTGAACTCTGTAGGGAGCCAGTGAAGAGCTTTTAGGATTGGCGAGATATGGTTCCTAGCCGATGCCCCGGAGATGAGTCTGGAGTGGGTGACCCCTCCCTTAGCTGGAGTGGGTGACCCCTCCCTGATTTTCTCGGCGTTCAGCCCTCATTCCGGAGCCACAACTCGACGGTAGGCGAATTTATGTATTATTTTGATCCTGCAGAAGCATGGACACTTGAGACATACTAGATGTAATCTTTTCACATGTAATATATGCTTGTTATGGATATAAGATGTGTTTGAAGACTCTTTACCTATGTCTGTAATGCATTCCTGTACATGTGATCGAATTTCTGTAATATATATTTCCAGAATTAACTGTTAAGTAGACAGTATATGCAAACTGTGGTGTTTATACATGATATTTTAGAATTTATTTATTTATTTATTTATTATTCGATCTTATATTCTGCTCCTCCCTGCAGGCTCGGGGCGGATCACAGCGTACAGTAAAAACATACAGTAAAAACATAAAACATAACAGTGATAAAAACAGAGATTACAGTTCTTGAATTCAAGGACATCGAGTTCCAGAGCGCAAGCGCCGCGGCAAAGAAGGCTCGCTGTCTCGTAATAGACAGGTGGCAGGAGCGGATTGATGGGATGACCAACAGGTTCTGCTCTTCCGAGCGTAGCGATCTCCAGGGAACATACGGGGTGTTGTATTGTTGCCTCGTCACCACCCATATTATGTACTAAGAGTGATTCTGGCTTTGATATGTAATTCACCCATATATATGTGTGTCTTCATGCTTTTGTGGTAATGCAATGAGTACATACTACTTCAACTGAATTTTGAGATGTAATTGACCCTCATATATATGTGCCTTCATGCCTGTGTGGTGATGCAATTAGCACATACCACTTTGATTGAATTATAGGCAAATATATTTTTGTACTTTGGATTGACACTGGCTTATGTGCAGTAATGTTTTCTAAGCTAAAAACTTATGTTCCACATGAGCCCACATTTATCTGAAGTTATGCTGGTTTTCACACCAACTCTGTTATTTTGGGATCTGTACCAGGAACAACCAGTATAACTGGTACTGAATATCAGATTAAAGCCACTGATTAATCCTCTGGTATCACATTTGTTGGTGTTATAAGAAAGCAAGTGATTTATTTAAATTTCCTTCAATGTATAAATTCACTGTTCTATGGCCCGAAATGAATACCATCTAGATATGGTGGATGAAGATTCAAATGACTGCAGTGGCTGGGGATGATTGGAGGTATATTTCACTATATTTATGGCAGGGGGTGGGCAAAGACTTAAAGAAGCATGTTTCAGCATGGGTATCTGAACAGGAATCACAAGGAACACCAGCACACTTCCTCAAAAACAGTTCTGCCAGCTGGAAAACTCTCATATTTGCTGGTTGAAATAAGGAGGAGAATTGTTTTAGCAATAGTTTCCAGCTACAACTCTCCCTGGGCCATTGCAAGATAGCTCAGCATTATAGTTAGCTTATCTTCAAGAGCTCAGGCTTGAGAACCAAGCCCTGTGGGGTATGAAATACCACTGGACACTTGAGCACACTTTGTTCACATTCTTCTTTTTGTGTGAGAGTTTGTATTACACTTCTTTTGTATGTCAAGTTTCTTTTATTAGTTAATACAAGTCCATCATTGCACTGACATGTTCGAAACAGATTACCACAGTATCTCAAGGAGGAATTAGCCATCCATTTTCCTTCTCAGATCCAGAATTCAAGTAAGGTATTACTATTAAAGCATAGAATAACATTCCTGGCTATTTTTGATTTTTTTTTAAAATCCACTGAAATTGTTCTAAACTACACATTCATATATTAATTGAGTTTGTGTTGCTAGATATTGATGTTACTTTTGACTTACAGTCTTTGTTAGCAAACTAGTGCAGTACAAAGCAGGGTGGTGGGGGGAAGACCCTTTGTTTTGGTTTGTGTTTTCCAAGACAATTCCCATCCTGTTAAAAGGAGATAGTACTTGGGGTGCAAGTTGAAGCTGTGTTAATGTACAAAGTATTGCTATTACCAGGCTATATTTTTCTTTTGAAAACTGGACAAAAGTAGGAATACTCACAACTGTGGTCCATGGCACTTGGGGGATCCTAGTGTATGTCATTGTCATATAGATGATTAAGAAGAAGAGTGTAAGAACCCAGTAGAACACCGCCACAAACATCACCCAGCCAAAGATAGGATACAGGAAATATTCTGTTCCAGCAATCAGTGTCCATACCAGCAACCCTAGTATCTGCAGATATAAAAAGAAAAAAAGAAATAGTTGTTCAGATGGAAGACCAACCTTCCTCCAGAATAGACTTATTTATTATTATTATTATTAACTTTATTTATACCCCGCACCCATCTCCCCAAGGGGACTTGGAGCGGTTTGCATGAGGCCAAGCCCAATAACACATAATAACAAAACAATAGCAATGATAAAAACAATACAATCAATAAAACTCAAACATAAGCAATAACAGACAATTAAAAATCCAATTCAGGTGGGCCAAATGTGAATGTTAAAATTTTAAAATAAATAAACACTGTGTGCAGACAGAGATAGTTTGCATATAGCAGAAAGGCTTCAAGGGCAATGTGGGGCAGACACCCAACAGGTAATTAAAGTGCTTCTGAGGACGTTTGCAGAAAATGAACATAGCAGGGTGTCATTTACTTTATTCAGGGAAGGCATATTGGAACAGCCACATAATCATATTATGTGGAGAGACTTTTCTCTCTCCATATAATATGATTTGTTTGTTGCTATTGTATAACATTTTAAAATGTTCTTAATCATCTACTGTATGTGTGTACATTATACATGTGTGCAATATATTAGAAAAATAAAACATAAGCAATGAAAGCATGAGTAGAGACAAGAGAAAAATTCGTAGCCAATTGTAACAATGCTACAATGTATACTTGATACATCAGCAAAGGAGAAGAGTGCCAAGATCTTAGAGACAAAAAATAATGATTAAAATCCTTAGAAGAGTTAAAAAAGGCCTCATGTTGCAAAAAAAAAAAAAAGCATAATGTTGGTGACAGACAGATCTTGCAGAGAGCATTACAGCTATGTGCTTCATTTTCCTTTGTGATGATACTTAGAAGAGGACCTCAAATTATGATATACAAGTTTGGCTAGGAAGATATAGAGGAAACACCATTTCTATAGATCCATGCTGTACGTCTACTTGTGCTGCACACAAATTAGATCAAGTGGCTCCAAGGCACTTGGCACAGCTGCCATCTTGCTATAGTAGTAGCGAACACTGTTTCAAGTGTAATAACCTCTCAAAAATGTTATTTGCCTTTTTAAAAGCAGTGCTGAAGTGGTACTGATTCAGTAGATAACTAGCTGATATCATCCAAAATATTGAAAGCAAGGCAAAATTTAGAAGCTTTGGATAACTCCCAGATTACCCTATCTATATTGGCCAGTAGTCACACTGGCTGGAGGGCTCTGAGAGATTTAATCCAAATCAGTAACTTTCCAATGTTATGGAAAATTTTTCAAATTCAGGTCAGCATAAAGACAGGGTGACAAAACATTAAAAACACTCTAGAGAGAATCTAATTTTGTCAGGTCAGAAAAATGTCTATATTGACATAAACGTAATGTTTTCTTATTCAGTCCTTGTTCATAAGAACATAAGAACATAAGAAGAGCCATGCTGAATCGGACCTCAGCCCATCTAGTCCAGCATTCTGTATCACACAGTGGCCCACCAGTTGTACACGGGGATCTCGAGCAGAAGGGAGGGCAAAACCCTGACCTGCTCCCGACCCCCCACAACCAGTACCCAGGGAAATCCTGCCTACCTCAACCAACTCCGAGGTGGCACTTGAATGTCCTTTTCAGTAACTACCGATACACTTGGTATCCATGAATCTGTCTAATCCTGCCTTGAAGTTGTTCAGGCTGTTCCTATGAGTAAGAGGAAAGAGATGCTCTTTTTTGAAGGGGCATATGTTCTTGGACTTCATGTGGATATGTGAAATTGCAAATAATAGCAGACTCTATTTTTCCACATACCCTTACCTGTCTACAACTTCACTATATGAAAAATATGGTCTGATTGTAGCAATGCAGATGCTATGTATATTCTCCGATGTAAATATTCACATATATAGAAACAAGATATTTAGCATTTTAAGAACTTTTTCAGTCCTATATTCACAAAAACCTTACAAAGGGGTTAATCTACAAGGCAAGTAAAGTTGGATTTTGATGAGCACCCACAACATCCCTGCATCCTCAGCTCTTGTTTTTAGTGCAAATATCTGAACAGGGTTGTAAGCACTTTCAGCAGAATAACAAAGTTTCCTGCATTTGGGAACACCATCTTATCTACAGGTAGCATGCACTTACAACACTTTTAAGCTTGCATGCAGAGAGTTCTATAAAAAGCAATGTGTACAGGTCACAGTTAATATTTATACATGTTTCCTTCCCTAAATGTTTTTCAATTTTGGTTTTCAATATATTTTTCCCAGACAGTATGACCAAATGTAAAGGGTGGTAGAAGAGCCAACCAAGAACATCTGGGATCTAAACTTGGAAAAGGTGACATTAGATGAAAGTTAGGTAAGAACCAATTGGCAAACACATGCAAATCAAACTCAATATTTAATTTGTTTTCCTTTTTCATCCAAATTCAATTCAATATTCTATTCATTCCTTCAAGTAGTTTTCTCAATGTATCAAAACATGTAGTGTTTCATTATAAAAACATATTCATTAATGATTTGCTAAATATATTTTAGCAGTCAAAATTAAAAGTCCTATTTTCATATAGATTACCACTATTCAACTAAATTACTGATATAGAAAACATCACTATGCCTCTTCTACCACTGGAGGTCACCATTGTTCCATGAGAATATTTTTTCCTTCATATTTTAACAATTATTAACCCCTCTTTGATGAAATTTGGTTTTGGCCTTGATCAAACCTACTGTTCTATAGTCTTGAATGCTTAGTATAATCCATATTAATCGTATTACCAATAATTATAAACAAATAATGGTTTATAATACTCTATTCCATCTATAGCAGCCTTTTCTAAGTTAACCCCTTCTGGATGTACTGGACTACAACAGTGGTTCCCAACCTGTGATCCGCAAGAACTAAAACATGGTCAGTGGCCTCACCATTACTACAGTGTTGCAATGAGAGCGACTGGTCTCATGAAACCCTCTTATAATGCCGAGACTTATTAAATATGGTTTTTTGTGGGCGAGGAGATGGCAACTACTGGATGGCATATAGTTTCTGATACATATGTTCTGTATCAGAAACTAGAACTGATGTGGTCTATCTAATGCAATTTTCTGAATCAGCACCCCAAATAACTAATCTAAATCTAAAGTTGACCAAAAACTGATTTGTAACACTTTTGGTTCTAATGTTGGGAGAGTGATCCCTGGTCAAGTGGTTCCTGGTCAAAAAAAGGGTGGAAACCACTGGACTACAAGTCTGATCATACTCTTTCTTGCCACAAGTTCTCCCCTTCTTTGCCTTGTTTCTTTCACCTAGTCCTCTCCAACATGGTGCACCTAAATATGTAATACTGCAACAAATATCTAGAATACAACTGGCCTTTTGTTTCATGTATCTGCACATTGCTAGTTGTTGGTGGAGGAAGAGCTTTAACCATTATTTAGCAGTAAACATTAATGTCTGCTAATAATTATTTGTTTGTATCTTCTACAAAATGGGTTTTCATAACAATCACTTACCAAATGGCTTTTCATGTGATTAACATTCTGTGGGCAAAATGCGTTTTGTGGGACAGGTTTTGCTCCTAGATCCTGCTGCAGGCTGCACTAGCTTGTTCTTGTGCACAGGAAGAGACATCACTTCACTTTGTTTGGCATTCTGGGCTGTAACTGAGAAGTTTGGGGAGGTTGTGACATGGAGAGCCAAACTGCTACATTGGCACATTTTGGTGTGGTCAAGGTGCAGACGAATCACATGAAAAATTGATAATGGGTTACAGGGGAATCTATAGGACTCTCAAGGACTTTCAGGGTCTGTGAAAGTGTTGAATGTGGCCAGCATGCTACACTTGCCCCACTTCAATGCCACTTTCAATTGTTGTTCTTCACTGTAACTTTGACTAATCATTAGAAAGTAAGACTCTTACCTTAGCAGTGTATGTATTTATTCAATAACTTCAACTTGCTAAGCTGAAAGTATTGACTATGTATTTTGCCTAGTTCCTTTCAATGTCAACAAGCAGTTGCTCGTAAGCAAGAATTTCAACGAATGCTGTCCTATTCACTGCGTAAGTTTTGAGACACAGCTCATTTATTTTGGTCACAGCTTTGAGATATAATGGATTAAAAGGTTGTTTGACATTTTCAGCTGGTTCAGGAAAACTGAACGCTGCATTTTATTGAGCCTGACAAACTCCAAAATAATATTACACATTTCTTGATTAGAATTTAAAAGGTCAGACTGGCTCTTGGCTGATAACCTACATTGAGAATATAGCAAAACAGATTTCGACAGTGTTTAAATGTCTCTTGTAAATTGATTTGAAAGTCATGGACCTAGCCAACCAAGGAAAATATATAAAGCTCTAATACTACTGATATCTAGGAAAAACACATATGCAAAACAATCTGTCAATTATTTGCTTTACTCTCTCTCTCTCTCTCTCTCTCTCTCTCTCTCTCTCTCTCTCTCTCTCTCTCTCATGAAACTTGGTTTGCTGAAACAGTGAAACTATTGCAGTGATATAAGCCTATATTATAATATTCTGATTGCCTCTTAGTATACAAGCACTTTTCTCCTTTAATGGTTTACAGAATCTATGTGGTTCCTTGTTCCAGTTGTATCTTGACTAGCTAGCACAGGAGAAATAAGCCTGCATGTCCCAGAATCATGAAGAAGCATCAATAAAGTCACAACAGCTATGCTTTAATAACTGTGTTGAAGAGATCATTTTGGCAGGGTTGCTTATTTACCTCCCACAGCACTGTCACACACATGACAAGTCATAACTGTGAAAGCCTCTGCCTTTCAATACAAGAGTTAAAAGGTATATTACTGTTTTTCATCACCATTTTCAAAGCAATTCTCTCGACTTCAATAGACATTGAAAATACAGAGGTCATGGCCCCCAAGTCAAACTACTCCATATCCCACAGGTTTCAATGGAATAGTAAAAGCCTAAGCTTCTCTCTGCTGTTCAAAGCAATGGGCCCCAAAGTGCTTCACTTTAGGCAGATTGTGCTCATTGCTATGATGAGATGGCCTTTCAGCAGATACTAAAAAGAGATGGCTGAACAGTTTCAGTCCTTCCTTTCAGCTCGAAGACTAGGTCTCTATTCTCTATGACATCACATACGATGTTCCTTAGGCTTTGTTCTCCTTCAGCAGAGTATAAGAGTACAGTTTCAAAACTCATATTCTAGAAACATAGAAAAAGGATTAAATATAAGATACAATATAACAAAAGGTAGTGTGTGTTTGTGTGTGCAAGCACACACATGCAAGTGGATATATTATTTTTCTCTTGCAGGATCTACATTGGGTTTAAAAAAAAAACAAAAACATAATACACACGTTGCCAAGCCACACAGGATGCAGATACACTTCATCATCATCATCATTTTACTGACACAAAAACTCAGTATGTCACAGCAAACAAGATCTATATGCTGGATTTCGTATCACAAAATCACAAATCGAGCACTTCCCAAGGTTCTAGGACTGTGTGATGTATTTTCGAATGATGTGCACAGATCCAAGTAAGGTGACCTTTTGCAGCTGACAGATCATGATTTTGTCAAAGTTTGTTTCCAAATGCCAGCTGAGATCTTTTGGCATGATAACCACTGGGACCACCTGTACTGGTTTATGCCAGAGCAGGGGTAGGGAACCTATGGCTTGGGAGCCAGGTGTGGCTCTTTTCATGATTGCATCTGGCTCTCCAGAGCACCCTGTGCCTTGATTTCCCAGCATGCATTGGGGAGGAGTGATGCTAATGCACTGCGACTGCTGATTCCGCACCACCATCGCCGCCTCTTCCTCATACCCTGCTGCTCTCGGGGCCCTGCGCCCTCTTTGCGGGGGATGGCAGAGCCCGGCGGCGGTGCCTCATCCTCCTCTTTTCATCCTCCTCCATGGGCCTTGGGGGAGATGGCGGAGGCGGACCCCTGGGGGATGCCCAGCTCATCGCCCTCATCGTCGGGCAGCTCAAGAGCTGCGGGCTCTTCGATGACTTCCGGAGGGACTGCCTCGCCAACGTCGACACAAAGGTCCGCCTTGGCCCCGCACCCTCCTTCTCCTTCCTTCCCCTTCCTTTCTTTTTCCCTCTCTTTTTTCAGTCTTTTCCTCCCTCTCTCACCACCTTCTTTCCTCCCTCTTCATTCCTTCCTTCCTTCTTCTTCCATTCTTTCCTTATCTCCTTCCTTTTCCATTCATCTCTCACCTTCCTTCTTTCCTCCATTCTCCCTCTACCTTCCTCTTCCTTCCTTCACCCTTTTCTTCTCTCCTTCCTTTTCCCTCCCTCTCCCCTTCCTTCTTTTCTCCATTCTCCCTCTTCCTTCCTTCCGTTCTTTCTCCCCTTCACCCTTTCATTCTCCTTTTCTTTCTTTTCCCTCCCTCTCCCCTTCCTTCATTCCTCTATTCTCCCTCTTCCTTCCTCTTCCTTCCTTTCTCCCCTTCACCCTTTCCTTCTCCTTCTCTCCTTCCTTTTCCCTCCCTCCCCTTCTTTCCTCCATTCTCCCTGCCTACCTTTTCCTTCCTTCCTTCCTTTTCTATTCTTTTCCCCAAGTCTTCCTTTCCTTCTTCCTTTTCACTTCCCTCTCTCCCCCTTCTTTCTTTTCTTCTTTTCTGTTCATTATTTTACTTTTTCCTCATTCCCTTTCCTTTCTTTTCGCCACTCTTTCCTTTCCTCCCTTCCCATTTCCTTCTTTCTTGGACCCAGGCTTATTCCTCCCAATGCCTCTTTGGGTCACCAAGTGATGTTTAGCTTTGAATATGTTTTAACCATGAATTTTAAATACTGTTATGTTTAATTCTGTTTCAATGTTTGTATATTTTGAAATTAAGTGGTCACACCTTTAATTGTAAGCTGCTTTGAGTCTCCTTCGGGAGAGATAAGGCGGGGTATTATTATTATTGTTCTGCCTCTGTTTGTAGTCTGTCTGTGCGATTTCTTGCAGCAGCTGAGGATACGATCAATGGTTTCATCAGCTTCCTTGCACAGTCTGCATTTTGGGTCATCAGCAGATTTTTCAATCCTGGCCTTAATTGCATTTGTTATGATGGCTGGCTCCTGGGCTGCAAGAATCAGGCCTTCTGTCTCCTCCTTCAGTGTTCTATTCGTGAGCCATAACCAGGTCTTCTCCTCGTCAACTTTTCCTTCAATTTTGTCAAGGAACTGCCAATGCAATGCTTTGTTGTCCCAGCTGTCGGCTGTTGTTATTATTATTATTAAAAAATTTAATGCTTTATCTCATAACACGCACACCATAAAATGATAACATAAAACACAAGAAATACCACAGATCACTTTTTGGGCAGGCCGCAGGGGCAATTCCATTGCCCTTCATTCCAAAACTTTCCACCTAAGCAGCTCTCAAGCCCAGGGAGGGCCTGTTGTTGCTGCTTCTTATTGATAGGAAACAGGAGGGGATGAAGACACTTCACACCATTAAGATATGGCTGCTGTAGATTCATAGAGAAAAGGAGGGTGTATTTCACCTTTCTTCCTCCATTTCCCCAATTGAGTCAACCTGCTGCTCCATGGTCCTGGTCATCATCACCACCACTACTATGACCACTACTATGATTGGTTGCTGCCAATTGAGAGAAAAATAAGGTTGAACACTGTGAAAGCCACCTACTGTATGGCTATCAACCTCCTCCCAGTAAACTTAAATCAAGGAAAAGTTTCATGAGAACCACTACTCCTTTAAATGTTCCCCCAGCAACAGCAGGAATATCCCTGTGGACAGCAAATTCAGGCAATTCCACAAGGGTTTTCCTCCAGGGGCAAACCAAGAATGGTCAACGTGGAACTCCCTTAACAGGCTCAGAGGTGGAGTTAGCAACTCAAAAGACAGCCTAGCAAAATGGCACTACCCAGAAGAATCCTCCACCTTGTGCGACTGTGGAACAGAACAAACAACTCCGCATTTGTATGCTTTCCCACAATGCTCTGCCTCATGCATAGAGGAAGAAGTATTTAAAGCTACAGACAATGTGATCGCTGTTACCTGTTTTTAGTCTAAAATTATTTAGCTGCTTGTGCTCCCTCTATTTTATTGGTTTTATACTTATTTATGCAATGCTTTTACATGAAATAAATATAACTATTATTACCAACAACTCCCCCTCCTTCCCTTTTGAAAAGGAGCAGCCGCTAGTCTACTATTAATTTACTAAATAAAAGTACAGTCTGTATGTTCAAAAGATTTTTCAAGAAAAATAAATAAATGAACATAATCTTCTCAAGGATTGTACAAGCTGAGGTCACTAAGTTCAGAAATTACATTTCACCTGTATAAATAAAGATAAGACAGGTTTGACACCTGAATGGAAAATTCACCAATTTGTCATCTTTTTAAAATCCAGCTAGGCCTATCTATCTTTTCATTCATGAACATGCCTTACATCCGATACTCAATTCCATGGAGGTTTTCTGAGAGTAGGTCATACAGGCTACATTTCATGTTTGAATTGAATGCAGAGGGGTTATACTGACATGTTAAAAAGGAAAATACCAGGTGACAGAAACAGTACATAAATCACAGACAGTATTGCCACTCATAGAGTCAGAGATTCATAGATTTGGAAGATGTCTCAAGTGCCATCTTGTCCTACCTCTTGCTCAGTGCAGGATTTCCAGCTAAAGTATCCCCAGTAAGTAGCTATCCAGCCTTTTTTAATGGAGATGTCCAGAGAAGGAAATCTTATAATCTCTCAGGGTTTCATTGCCAAACCATGCTTGTTGTTAAAAGGTCCCTTCTCTACTCTCCTGTAACTTCAAACATTAGACCATGTCCTATTCCTAGCACAGCAGAAAACAGACCTCTCCCCACCCTCTTTAAACAGTGTGATCATGCCACTCCTCAATCCTCTCTTCACCAAGCTGAACATGCTCAGCCCCTTCAATCTTCTCCCATGCGTTTTGTTCTCCATGCCTCTTATCATCCTCGTTGACCTTCTCTGAACCTGCGTGAACTCCTCTACATCCTTCTTAAGATGAGACTTCCAGGACTGAGCACAGCACTCCAGATGAGGCCTGACCAGTGCAAAATACAATGGAACTATTACTTCCCTCAACTTGGAAACTATTCTTCTAATAATGGACAGATGGCCTACATATTTAAAGGAGCATAGTGTTTCCAGAAACTGTAAAACAGGTGTAGGGTTAAAGCAGGGAAAGGTTAGGTCAAAGCCCTTAATGGTGACGAGACAACTGGAAACAAAGGCAAGGAAAAATGCATCCCCTTCCCCATTTTTCCATTGTCACCCACAAAGCATCTGCTGGGTCTGCCCCTGTCCTTTGCAAAATGCAGATCAGTGAGCTACCATCTTTTGCTTTCTTCCTTGATGTGGTTATTTTTATGATCTTTGCCTGATTAAGAAGACAGCGGACTTTGAAATCTAGTCTTACGTATTTTAGCATTTGATTTGCCTAAACGTATTTTAGCATTTGATTTGTATCACCACAATGTCTATGTAGCAGTGAACAAAGTATGCAAAAATCCTAGATTGCTGTAAAACTAAAGCAGCGTAGTGATACACAATCACATTATAACTGTACAGTTACAATCTGTATACTGCAGTTGGATTGTTTTACTTATATTCATACGATCATGAGAGTTACTACAAATAAGTTAATTATTGTAGAAGCAGGAACCCAACTAGAAAAGCAGTTGGGCCACTCGACGACAATGGTCAGAAAGGGAAAATCAGCGAAGACAAGGAGATTGCTGAGCGGCTAAATGACTTCTTTGCCTCCGTTTTCACACAGGAGGATAGACAACATATGCCTGCAGCTGAGTCAGTTTTTTCAGGGAGGGAATTAAATGAATCAAACCAGATAGAGATAAACAAGGAAGATGTTCTCACATGCCTTACTAAACTAAATGTCAACAAATCACCAGGGCCAGATGGCATCCACCCCAGAGTTCTTAAGGAACTCAAGTGTGAAATTGCTGAAATTCTAGCCAAAATATATAACCTTTCTTTAAGATCAGGCACTGTACCTGAGGACTGGAGGGAGGCAAATGTAACACCGATCTTCAAGAAAGGATCCAGGGGTGATCCAGGAAATTATAGGCCAGTTAGTCTAACCTCAGTTCCAGGCAAAGTGATGGAAACCATTATTAAAGAAAAATTACTAAGCACATAGAAGAACAGGCATTGCTGAAGGAAAATCAACATGGTTTCTGCAAAGGCAAATCATGTCTTACTAACTTGTTAGAATTCTTTGAGGGTGTAAATAAACACATAGATAAAGGGGACCCAGTCGATATTGTTTACCTTGACTTTCAAAGGCTTTTGACAAAGTCCTCACCAAAGGCTCCTCAATAAGCTCTTCAGCCATGGAATCAGGGGACAGGTCTTGTCCTGGATTGGAACCTGGCTAAACTGTAGGAAACCAAGGGTGGTAATAAACGGACATTTCTCTGGGTGGAAAGAGGTGAGAAGTGGCGTACCCCAAGGTTCAGTTTTGGGTCCGTTACTTTTTAATTTATTCATTAATGATCTGGATGTAGGAGTGAATTCTGAGGTAGCAAAGTTTGCAGACGACACTAAATTGTTCAGGGTAGTTAAAAATGAAACTGATTGTAAAGAGCTCCAGAAAGATTTCTCGAAATTGAGTGAATGGGCAACAAAGTGGCAAATGCATTTTAACCTAAACAAGTGTAAAGTCATGCACATCGGGGCAAAGAACTCCAAATACACCTACAAATTGATGGGGTCAAAGCTTTCCGAGACAAACCAGGAAAAGGATCTTGGGGTCTTGGTGGACAGCTCAATGAAGATGTCAACCCAGTGCGCAGCAGCAGTGAAAAAGCAAATTCTATGCTAGGCATGATCAGAAAGGGAATCGAAAATAGGTCAGCAAATGTTGTATTACCTCTCTACAAATCGATGGTAAGGCCACATTTGGAGTACTGTGTACAATTCTGGTCTCCGCACCTTAAGAAGGATATAACGGAACTGGAAAAGGTACAGAAAAGGGCAACAAGAATGATCCAAGGGATGGAGCGGCTCCCTTATGAAACCAGGTTGCAACGCCTTGGTCTTTTCAGCCTTGAAAGACGGCGTTTAAGAGGTGACTTGATCAAAGTGTATAAAATCATGCATGGGATAGAAAAGGTGAATAAAGAAAAATTATTTTCTTTGTCACAAAACACTAGGACTAGAGGGCACTTCCTGAAGCTCCAAGGTAGGAAAATTAGGACTAATAAAGGAAAATATTTCTTCACCCAGAGGGTCATTGGGTTATGGAACTCACTTCCAGAAGAGGTTGTGACAGCTGTCAGCCTGGACAGCTTCAAGGCAGGATTAGACAGATTCATGGATACCAAGTGTATCGGTAGTTACTGAAAAGGACATTCAAGTGCCACCTCGGAGTTGGTTGAGGTAGGCAGGATTTCCCTGGGTACTGGTTGTGGGGGGTCGGGAGCAGGTCAGGGTTTTGCCCTCCCTTCTGTTCGAGATCCCCGTGTACAACTGGCGGGCCACTGTGTGATACAGAATGCTGGACTAGATGGGCTGAGATCCGATTCAGCATGGCTCTTCTTATGTTCTTATGTTCTTATGTTAATTCCAATGCATTAAATTTCCTTCCTTGTAAATATGGTGAAGACTGGACTGAAGAGGACTTTGCAAACCTTTCACATCCTGTTTTTTTATGTAGAGTGGTCAAATGTGAAGAAGTACACTGATCTTGTTATCTTTTTTTTATAAAAGAGGAGATTTATCAAATGTAGCTTTTGAAAGGAAATAAAGGAGTATAAAATGCTGGACCTTTCAAAACATTGTTTCCATATAACTAATGCCATTAAGTTATCTCAAGGCCATTTTAAAAACTTCTTTCAATTCTAAAATATGTCCCTTACATGCAAAAAGTTTAAAATTGGAACCGTTAAACAAACCAAACAGTCTTAAGAAATATAATTAAGATCAGTCACTGTTGAAAGGCAATAAATATTTATGATTGTTGTAAGTTTTTCGGGCTGTATGGCCATGTTCCAGAAGCATTCTCTCCTGACGTTTTGCCTGCACCTATGGCAGACAACCTCAGAGGTTGTGAGGTCTGTTGGAAACTAGGAAAATCACAACCCAGTGATTCTGGCCATGAAAGTCTTTGACAATACATCTGCAACTACTGTATGTTTGTTACTTCAGCTCAAAGCTTGAGCATTCAGTTGCATACTTTTTCTCCATTTTTTAAAGTAAGGAATATCTAACAAGGACTGTGAAGGACTCCTGACAACACTTTATTTATACAGATCAGTTTGTTTAAAACATTTCTAAAGGCTTCAAAAGAACAATGTTGTAAACAGCTGCTTCTTTCATACTGGGAATCTTTGCAGTTTTTAGACCTCTACCTTCCTGTTACTCTATCTATATATAGATGGCACCATAATTGTTCTGTGATTTTTTTTTAATGTAGGAAAAGCTTTTCTTAGCACTTGCTAGCACTTGCTAGAAACATAATTTGCTATCCAGCCAGCTGGAAGACTTTCTCATGGGAAGATGCAAAGAAAATAATACTGTCACAAAACAACATATGCATCAATGTCATCTCACCAAATAGGCCATTTAAATATGAGCCGTAATTTTCCCTTTGATATTATGTTTTCAGTCAAAACACTGGAACTGTCACTTGTTCATGATAAAAAAAAAAAGAAGACTGGACTATTTTGTGTCCCATCCTAAAATATATCATTATGGATATATAAATATTCCAAACTCCAAAACACTCAACACATCTGATACCAAGCATTTCAGATAAGAGATGTTCAGACTGTATTCTTATGAGAATAGAAACAACTGGTCCAGATAGCCTGATGGAAACATTTCCAAAGAAATTGATTGGTTAATTGGTAGTTTGATGATTGCTTTAATATTCTGTTGTAATGTTGTTTTGTTTTATGCTGTTGTTTATGTATTGTACTCTGTTATTTTTAACTATGTTGATTGAGCTCGTCCCCATGTAAGTCTTTGGGGAGATGGAGATGGGGTACAAAAATAAAGTTGTTGTTGTTGTTGTTGTTGTTATTAAATTGAGATTGATTTGGAGACAACCAGGTGTGTTTGTGCAATACCTACCACAGGAAAACACAACTCTGCCTGCTGGTCTCATGCTTTTAAAGTATTTCTGTTTATTCAAAACTAAATATGGATAAGTTCTTGCCAGCAAAATTATGAATTATGTAATTTCATTGTTTCTTGGCCAGACACCCAATACCTCCCTTTACAGCCACCAGCTGCAGCTTCTAAACACAAAAGTGAGCTAGCAATGAGGGCACCTCAGTCAGCTCTTGAGCAGAATACTCTAAACATCCATTCAAAGCAGAACATGTCATCAATTAATGCCCAGTTTATGTTGTAATTCTTTGTAAGCCTTCCAGCAAACACTGTGTAAATGAAGAATTAAAGAGCTGCCACATTGGAACAGCTTTCTAGTGCCCACAGGAAGCTACTGGAAAGGAAAACAAAACCAGGAGCCTTTAGTCAATTATATTGATGACTGCATCTGCAGAATCCATTTGTTAGTGTAAAGCCCCTGTATCAACATTGCGAAGTCCAGAACTGTTATGCCCAGAACAATATGCAGTATTAAAATTTTCATCTTTCATCCTAGGAGGTAATGGTCTGAGAAAATGTTATTACTTTTCTGAAAAACACGAAAAAAATGGATACTAAAATAATCACCCTGATTTTGTGTTCAAATCATGTTTCTACATCATTGTTTCCCAACCTTTTTTGAGCCGCAGCACACTTTTAACATTAAAAAAATCCGGGGGCACACCACCAACCAAAATGACACAAAATGACACTCTAACACAGTAAAGAATGGCTGGGGGATGGTGGCCTGCTGGGAGCAGCTGCTGGGAGTGCTGAAGCCAGGGGAGGAGCCAGGCCAGTCCATGCCCCGCCCCCCGGCTTCAGCTCTCCCACAGCTTCTCCAGCCTTGAGGGGGCAGTGCTAAGCCAGCGGTGGCAGAGCTAGCACGATGCTGGCTTGGCACTGTCCCCTCAAGGCTGGAGAAGCTGTGGGAGTGCTGAAGACAGGGGAGGGGGAGAAGCCAGACTGCACCATGCCCCTCCCCCTGCCCCCCGGCTTCAGCTTTCCCACAGCTTCTCCAGCCTTGAGGGGGCAGTGCGAGCGAGGGGCGGGAGTCATGGCCCCCGTCCCCGCTCTCCGCCATGACTCTTGCCCCTCGCTCGCTGAAGCTGCACAGAGGAGGAGGAGCATGAGCGGTGGATGGGCTTCAGTGGGTGGGGCTCCTCCTCCGCGTGGCTTCAGCAAGCGAGGGGTGGGAGTCATGGCGGATTGGAGACTGGCTGGGGAAACGGCCCCTTCTTCTTTTTCTTCGCCGCCGCCAGTCCTTCCTCCTCCTCCCCCAAGCAGCAGGAGTTCAGCAGGAGGGGGGAAGGAAGGGGGGCAGAGAGTTTTTCTCATGGCATAGTAGGAGGTCTGTCACGGCACACTACTGTGCCGCATCACAGCAGTTGGGAAACACTGTTCTACATCAAAGAAACCAGACAATTATGAAAAGAAATGTCTAAATCTCAAGCACTGAACCCAATCAAGGGCAAACATTTTTAATTTCCATTAATTGTGATAGGTTATATTCTTAAGTTTTTAATACCTGGATAATACTTATTTGCATTGATCTAATTTCCTCTAGTTTTACTATTTTGTTAACTATATTTTGCTGCTTCTGCCTGCAAAGAAAAAAGGACACAATTTAGACTTTCTAAAGCTTCACCTATGTACTAAAAATCTTTTTCAGTACTTTCAAACTGGCTTCCCTAAGACTGCAGCATGCACTGAAAAACATTCTGGCCAATATGGTGTCAAAGCAAATTCTGAAGCTGTTTTTCTTCACACAATCGTATAAGGAAATGTAAATGCCAATGTGTGTAACTAATGCAAAGAATTCGGCCTCATTCATCATTTGTGAGATTGAGTTTTCACTGGCCTGAACAAGGGCATTTTCTAAGCAGACCCATTATCTTTGAGAGATTATCTTGCTCTGCAAATATTTGCCCAGAAAGCCTTATTCTGCTGGACCAAAAAAAAAGCCAGCTGGTTTAGCACAAAGCATGTAGTTGTTTTTGATGATAACCAGATTCTAGAAAAAATACTCAACATGCTTGCTAAACAATTGCATAGCCTACTTTATGAATTATTCTTATGTGTTTCTACCACTTAAAAATAAAGAGAGGCTTTAAATAAAAAATGACATAATCAGTTTGTCCTTATGAAAGTTTGTTTTAAGAACAGTTAGTAACAATTACAACCAGTGTGCTGCAGTGGTTTGAGCACTGGACTAAGACTGGAGACCAGGATTCAAATCCCAGCTCACCCATGGAAACCCACTGAGTGATTTTGGGCAAGTTAATAATGATAATAGTAATAATTATGATAATAATAATAATAACTTAATTTCTGTACCCTGCCACCATCTCCTTGAAGAAACTCGGGGCAGTTTGCATATGGCACAAAGTGCTGAGATAAAGCATAAAATAAACAACACAGTACAATACAAAGTAAAAACTATAGCATATAAAAGCAGCAATTTAAAACTCAAAACAATGTCCAATGACCTATGGTGACAGCTACAGTAAGTTACTCTCTCTCAGCCTCAGAGGAAGGCAAAGGCAACACCTCTCTGAGACAATTGTGCATAGAAAACCCTGTAATTGGTTGCCATAACTCAGAAATGACTTCAAGGCACACAACAGTAACAATATGAAAGGATGTCCATACTAGTGGTCGAACAGCAGAGTTACAATATATTAGCTGTATGAGTATTAGATAAAACTTTACATTAAGCTGCTCTATGCAAAAATGAGTGATTTTTTTGGTAAATGTTTGTTTATACTGATTCATATTTTTAGTCATCAGATAACAGACACATCTATCTATCTGTCTGTCTGTCTGTCTGTCTGTTTGCAGCATTTATATCCCACCCTTCTCACCCCAAAGGGGACTCAGGGCGGCTTACATAGTTGGCATTAGTTCATGCCCAACCAACAATAACAATTAAAAGTAATTAAACAACACTCTTAAACAACATTAAAACAACACATGTAAACATTAGACAACTATTGTGCATATATCCAAAGCCAGATAGTGAAATAATCATATTCATTAATCCAGGGTCAATTCCAACTATATTGTATAGATAATTATGCTGGCCAAATGCTTGCTCCCAAACCCAGGTTTTCACTTGTTCACGAAATGACAGGAGAGAAAGGGCTGATTAAATCCCAGTAGGGAGGGAGTTCCACAGCCAAAGAGCCACCACTGAGAAGGCACTGTCTCTCATCTCCACCAGTTGTGCCTGCAAAGGTGGTGGGACCGAGAGAAGGGCCTCCCCAGAAGATCTTAACCTCTGTGATGGTTCATAGAGGGAGATACGTTCAGACAGGTAGGTTGGGTCGGGGCAGTTCAGGGCTTTATACACCAAAGCCAGCACTTTGAATTGTGCTTGATAGCAAACCAGCAGCCAGTGGAGTTGGTGTAACAGGGAGATTGACCTTGCAATATCACATTTTTCAACAGCCAAATCCTATACTTATCTAAGAGTAATTGAATACTATATAGGTTGTAAACTGCCAAATGCATTTTAATAAATGGTAATGGCTGAAGCAATAGAAAAATGTTGTTTTTTAAAACAATATATTTATATCTCTTTGTTCTCTGAAAATAAAATTTATTTTTTGGAAATACGCTTAGAAATGTTTCATCTAAAAAGAAATGTTTCATTGCAACAGTTGTTTTGATTTAAATATACATTGCCCCAAAGTGGTGTTCCATTTTATCTTTTGCAATGGCATAAGATTTAGTAAAAATAATTGCATGAAAGTTTCAGAGAAATGGATTTGTACAATGCATTGCTTCAAGCAAAGAGAGCTCCATACTCTTAAGCTGGTGTGCAAAGTCAAATACAAAATAAAATTGAAAGAGACATTCTGTCCTTTTCTAATTAAAAATACCTTTTACATATGATTTCCCCTCCATCAGCCTAATATCTCAGTTTCATATTGTGCTGAATGGTATCAAATGCATCAGAGTAAAAGGGGCATTTACTACTTTGTCCCACACAGGCAATGCCTCAAATGAATCAGAAACTGCCACTGCTTTGGTCTGCAATATTTGTTCAGTAAAAACACCTGATTAACCCATACTTTTTGCAGATAAAACTCCTAAGGAACACTACTGCCATTCACTGGGGTTTCATTGCAGGGTGGGAGAATAGTTAACAAATATATACTAGCAATCTACGGAGTTGACTCAAGACATTTTTCTACTTGAGGTAGAACAGTAAATAGTGAGCCACTCTCCCCACCAAATAAAAATGCACAGGATCCTAAACCAATAATTATTTTGGTGCCTTTGGCACCAGTCTCCCATTTCTTGGCAGAACAAAAATAATATTGTAATAATCTCATACCTTCCGACTGTCCCAATTTGGATAGGCACGGTGCCAATCAACCCACTGTCATCTAATTTTTAGGTGCTTTCAAGATGCTCCAGTTTTTCTCTCAATTACTGTAATTGCTGAAACCGGAGCTAAAACTGCAAAAAAAATTTATATAGTTTCACTGATTTAACCCTGCTAAGGGGAGAGAAGAGTGAACAAGAATCTTGGCCTTCCTTCTCCCTTAGACTCTGAGAGAAGCAAACTGCTGCAGCCTCTCTATCTACTTCATCACACTAGAGAATGAATCCAGTTTCTGCCACCTGCAGAATTCTGGGGTTTGTAGTTTAATGAAGCTGTTAAAGGTGTCTCCCTAAACTACAAATCCCAGAATTCCGCAGGAGGCAGCAACAGGATTTAAAGTGGATTCATTCTCTAATGTGATGAGGTAGTGAATGGGGTTAAATCATTACAGACACATGAAGTAGAGGAAATAATTAGGAATGTGAATAAAATAAAAATAGAAAAATATAACGAATTAGAAAAAAAGATGATATTAAGATGGTACAGAACTCCTGAGCAACTGGCTTATATGATAAAAGGAAGGAATTCTAAGTGTTGGCACTGTAATATTGAAAAAGGTACTTATTCATATATGTGGTGGGGGTGTTCTGAAATAAAAAACTTCTGGCAAATGATACAAGGAAAAATACAAGAGATATTCCAGATAAATATTCAAATTAATAATGATTTGCTACTATGGGGAGTGTTGGATCATCCAAGTATAAAAACCAAATTTCAGGAGTTATTTAAGGTAACAATAAGAGCAGCCCATGCGGTGATTGCTAGAGGATGGAAAGACAAAACGAAATGAACATTAAGTAATTGGAATGATTATACAGTATGTATGATCAAGTGTTATTAGATATTACAGGAATTATGACTAAGCAAGCAACAAGAACAGACAAACAAAAGGACATCACAGATAGATGGATGATCTATTTCAACTGGGTGAAAAATGGAGGAGCCAACGTTCACATCATACAAAAAACACAAAGACTTTTCCAGTGGCTGGATCTGCAAGATTCGTAGAAATATACTGTGGTTGAGGAGGGAGGGAGAGGGAGGGAGGGAGAGAGAGAAAAATGTAATCTATACCAATGTAATGTACTATAATGTTTTTTATTATTTGTTGAATAAAAGCTTTTTAAAAATGAGGTAGTGACTGCTCTTTTTTGTGGTTTTTTCTTTTGGTCTTCTTGGCCAGTTTTCAAAGCCACACTTTTGGGTATGCATAAGCAGCATAATTCTGCCCTCTCGCTGTGCCACTTTTCCTTTGATTTTTATTTTTAAAGGTGAGGAAGAGGACTGGATGCCACAGAAGCACATGGACCTCATTGCATGAGGTACGTCCTGGGACCATGGTACTGTCAGAGACTACTGATGGGCTTTGCCACCATTGGCTTCATAGCTGGAAGGTGGCATAGCAACAGGTGACACACAACAATACGGACTTATTCTAGTTTCCATCTGTGTGCGGTAAAATAATTAGTCACACATTCCAGTATTCATCTTTAAATGTTAGAGGGTATGTATACTATGGCTGGAATTCAGTATGGGACTATAAACTATAGCAGGCACTATATATTTACCATCACCCCGTTGCTGGAGATTTGCAAAATATTGACTGCATACCTGTCACAAAGATGTCTTATTTAATTATTGGGTTAAATAAATAGAGGGGTCAAAATGTGTTGTTGAAAGCTTTCATGACCGGAATCACTGGACTGCTGTAAATTTTCCAGGCTATATGGTCATGTTCCAGAAGCATTATCTCCTGACGTTTCACCCACATTTATAGCAGGCATCCACAGAGGTTATGAGGTTCCAGAATGCTTCTGGAATATGGCCATACAGCCCAAAACACTCACAGCAACCCATTGGTCCAAATCTCCAGCTTAGCCTACAGAGATGTATTAAGATATCCTTTTTCAGATGTATAAAAGGAGAAATTTTAGTGTAGAAGCGACATGCTTCTCTCTTCTTCTCTTGATTAAGGAGGTAGGAGTTAGTTGTAACAAATTATTTGGTGACTACACATTCTTTAATAATTAAACTAGCCATTTGCAATCATATGACACCAATTGTTCAATAGAGTGTGTTGAGGAAAAAATAAACAAATGCAGGTGCCAGTTCAGAGCTTGATTCAAAGTGGACTTAGAACAATTGTTCATTTGTTCCTGCTTTCTGTCTCTATGGTATCAGTCATGGGTAACCAAGTATGGATTCTCCTTCAGCCTACCTGACATTTGGTAGAACTTTAGTTACGGTGCCCTTTACCAGACCGAAACTGAAACTGAGGTATGAACAATATTTTTACAGCTGCTATCCCATACATATTAATTGATGAAAGATTATAATAAACTGCATATCACAGTGATTTAAATGGATGAATGAAGCAGCTGCTTCACTTCTTCCCAGCAAAATCTGTGGTGAACTAATAGAAAGTAAGTGTTCTGAGAACCAGAACTGTGAGTGATTCTGTATATATTATAAATCTTGGATCCTTCGTATCCACTGGTTTTGTTCCAAGACCCTCTGTGGATACCAAAAATTGTAGATGCCTAAATCTCATTATATATAATAGGAGTCCCTGGTGATGCAATGGGTTAAACCCTTGTGCCAGCAGGACTGCTGATCAAAAGATCAGTGATTTGAATCAGGGGAGTGGGGTGAGCTCCCGTTTGTCAGCTCTAGTTTCCCATACAGGGACATGAGAGCAGCCTCCCACAGGAGGTTAAAACATGGGCGTCCTCTGGGCAACATCCTTGCAGATGACCAATTCTCTCACACCAGAAGCGACCTGCAGTTTCTCAAATTGCTCCTGACACGAAAAAAAAGATCTATGATGGCATAGCAAAATAATCTCTCTTATATAAAATAGCAAAGAACCCAAAGAATGCTGGAGAGAACCTGAGGATCTATAAAATGATGAGAGGCAGGTATGTTTACATATCTATATCAAGGTTTGCTTTGGAATTTTTTTCTTAATGTTTTTGAGCCATGATTGTTTTCATCCATAGACGCAGATACCATGGATAGGAAGGGCCAGCTGCAGCTAATATATAAACCACATGGGTATATCTTACATGTGTTTTGTGTGTGTGTGTGTATATATGTATATGTATATGTATATGTGTATGTATATATATATATATATATATATATATATATATATATATATATATATATATATCATACTAGCTGTACCCGGCACGCGTTGCTGTGCCCTATGTAGGAGATGCGAGAAAGTCTGAGTATGTAAGGGTTGGAATTGATGTGACTTATGGTGTTGAAGTGAATTGGGTGTTTTATGTTTGTGCCTCAGCTCTTTGCCTGCAGTCCTTTGGGTTTGACTTGTACCATGGCCAGGACGGATCAGCTTGGGGAGGGCTTGTCCTGTCAGGGGATCTCTATCTTCACAGGTGCATCCAGTGTCCGTTGGGGGACTGTTAAAAATCCTTTCCGTATCCTTTTTAGCCACCTTTCTCAAGATCTTCATGTCTAGCTTACTTTCTGCTCCTCTCTTTTTCAAGATGTCCTGCTCTGTGTCTTTTGCACCCATTGGTCGATGTCCGATGAGGCTTTCCTCATGGACAGGCCATCTGAGGGAGCTCTTCCAGCGCTGGGCATCAGAAGGTACTTGGTGATGACCTCCATCCCTTGGAGCCAGCATATAGAGGGGCTGGAGCACCCTCCTTGGCAAACCCCATTGTTGCTGGATGGTCCTCTTATTAATGTGGAATTCAAGCCACTGGAGATCTTTTGGGAAAGGAAGAAGAGCTCCCCTTGAATGGTGTTGATCTCCATCATGGGCTTCTGTTTTGAAAGTGTTGGAGGAGGCTCTGGCTGACAGTTTGTTATGGGTCGGAATGTTCATGTTGGCTGGCCAGTACAGCAGTTATGCAAATCCGCCCTTATTGGCAGCCAATCATGTTGTCAGAATGTAGAGGCTGGGGGAGTCTTTGGCAGCCCCAGAGGATGCTGGGAAATATAGGTTTTTTAACTTTGTTTTGGGGGCCTTTTAGGTTTTGGGGGAAAGTTTCTTTGCTACAAACGTACCTTGCTTGAGGCCTATTTCTGTTGGCAAGTTTTGTGTTTCTGCCTTGTAAGGTTTCTCTGTTTCAGGTAGTCTTCACATGACGACTGTTCCTTTATATATATAGATAGTATATATTATATTCAAGTCATTAACCTGAAAATACTGGCTACCCAAACATAGTCCTCTGTTCAATGTAATAGCTATGCACATCTTCAGCTCAGGTAGTTGAGCAACATCAAGCTGATATAATTTGCAAGACTTAATTTATCATTTTCTGCACTTTACTAAGATCTTAGGGGGCTCTATATATTTAGTGATTTAGTGTCCTTGTTACTGTCTATTCCTTAAGGTTACAGGGTTTACCCTCCATTCGGTTCAGCTTTCATCTTCTGCCTAGAAGAAAGTTAGCTACATGAATGTTCCCTATCCTATTTCCCCAAGTAAATGAAGAGAAATAAGACTCTTGATCTAGGTCTGGAAGTATCCACTTTAGCGAAGATTTTGTATCAATTTCCAAACAGGAAAATATGTTCTTTCTTCTCTTCTCCACACTCTCTGTGTGTATATTTGAATGACAAGCTATGATATTTTATCTTTCAAAGTGCCATCAGATTTCCATCGGATTAATCTATGCACACTATTCTCTTTTGATAGGATCAATTTGCTAACAAAGTCTAAAGGACAGTCTTAAAACTGCTAGACAAAAAGGTAATTTAAAAATATGTGCAACTGAATATTAAAAAGGGGATTTAAATGGTATCTCATTCCTGAATATGAGTTCAGCATTAAAAAAAAGATCCTGTGAAGAATTCAATCAGAAAGGTTGAAAGAGAAAGAAAGAGAAAGCACTTAAATAGAAACAGTCGAGCTTGAAACTTACTAATAATAAACAGCAGGATTCCAATGTACCTCAACAGCAACATAAGCATACCTCCCACCTCAAAGTAGTATGCAGATAAGAAATTAGTGCAACACATTTGCATTAGGAAAATATTAACTGTTGGGTTGAGATATACCACAACTATCCTAAAACAGAATTAACTCCACAAAGGTATAACCCTTGGGTCTACTAGACCTGTGCAATGTTTGTAAGATTCCTTTAATACTACACAATTATAGCATGGCTTAACTGCCATGGCTGAATTCTGGGATTTGTAGTGATTTGTCCGAACCATTTAAGAGTTTAAGATCATTTGGGAAGGCCCTGCTCTCGATCCCACCTTCTTCACAGGTGCTACTGGCAGGCACGAGAGACAGGGCCTTCTCAGTGGTGGCCCTCCCCAGGGATATTAAATTTGCCCCCTCTCTCTTGACCTTCTGGAAAAAAGTGAAAATGTGGCTATTTGAACAAGCATTTGGAATTTAATGCAACAGTCACACATGGTATTAGATGAAAGTGAACGTTGGAACGGCTCAAACGACAATGTACGGACAATGAGACTAACAATGAAGGCATTGGTTTTATATGTTTTATTGAATGTATTTTTAATTTATAGTTGAACATGAACAAAATGAAAATAATGACCCCAGATGATTTACAGGATATTTAAGATATTGAAATGATTTTCCATACCTTGGCTCAGTCTTCAATCAGAATAGAGACTGCAGTCAAGAAACTAGAAAAGTATTAGGATTTGGAAAGATCGGCTGTTTGGACATATCACGAGAAGGTACAACTCACTAGAAAAGAAAAGATTTTTGGTAGACGACAGAAGGAAAAGATGAAAACTGTAGTACAAATGGATAAACTCAATCAAGGAAGTCATGCACCTGAATATGCAAGACAGGAGCAAAGCAGCTATCGATAGGGTAAGTTCGAGGTCTCCCATTCACAGGGTCGCCATAGGTAGAAGTCAGAAGTCAATGGCTAGTTCCGACTAGAGGAGACCAACTGTGTCAAATGTTGAGTGGTAGGTCAATACTTACAGAGATTACTGACGCTGTAAATCTGGTTTAGGTATGGCTAGCGACTCAGTTTAGGCCAAATATTTTAGCTTTGTGCTTAGTTTGATTTAACTAATGAGACACTGGGGATTTTATTGTATTTAATGGTTTCAATTATTAATTGGTTACTGTTTTTATATGAATATTGTTTTAATTGTTTTGATTGTATTTTATATTTGGGCATGGAGTGCCACATGTAAACTGCCTCGAGTTGCCTCCGGGCTGAGAGGGGCGGTATCTCTCGGCATTACTTCGCGAACGAAGATTCTTAGGAAGGACTTATCCCATGCTTTTTTACAAGCGCGTTGATAACTAAAAAGGACAATCTGAGATAGGCAAGTTCAGTTGCAGAAAGCACAGCAGAAAGTCTCCTTGGGTGATGTTGTTTCCAAGTTGCGGTTCTTTCTGCGTTGTTGTTTCTCTTCGAGACCCATTTGGCGTGTCTTCTTGAAAGAGGCCGCAGCATTGTGGATAGTGCATCTCCATGCCTCCCGATGTGAGGCTAGGGTGGACCATTGTTGGTAATCAATCTGGTTGAGATGTTGTTTCAGGGAGGCCTTATATCTCTTTTTGGGGGCACCTCTCTTGTGCTGACCCGTGGCGAGTTCACCGTAGAGTAGTATCTTTGGGAGGTGGTGGTCCTCCATCCTAGAGACGTGCCCTGCCCAGTGCAGTTGTGATTTCAATAGCATGGCTTCAATGCTGGTGATCCCTGCTTGCTCAAGGACAGCAACATTAGTCACATAGTCGGTCCAGTGTATATTTAGTATTGTGCAAAGACAGCGCTGATGCAAGCGTTCAAGGAGTCGTAGGTGTTGGCGATAGGTGACCCATGTTTCAGACCCATAGAGGAGAATAGACAGTACGACAGCTCTGTACACACTGATTTTGGTACTTTGCCTCAGGTGCTTGTTGCTCCAGACTCTTTTGTGAAGCCTTCCAAATGCACTATATGCCTTTGATAATCTTTGTATAGAAGTATAGTAAATAAATAAATAATTTATAGGTAATTGCTAAAAATATTTTCTGTTACTGCACAGATTTCTGTGTTGTGCACTTAGTTGTCAGGTGTGTGTGTGGTGTGTGTATGTGTGTGTGTGGTGCGTTTAGCAACCACAAAAAGCACTCCATGGTCTCTGCTTACAAGATCTTTGGCAGAACACCACACTGAAGGTGTGGCAGGCAGCTAATGAGTGTTACAGGAGAGAGAGCGACCTCCAGAGCGAGGCTTTTGAGCCGAGGCCCCTTAACGTGTAAATAACCTCCTCAACAAAGGCCAGAGGAAGGGAGGGGAGCATTGTTACAGTTACAAGCAGATCTATGTGGGCAGATCTTTTCAGTCACATAGAGTGCCCAAGAAAAAAAACGAGTCATCACCTCCCTGTGGGAGTTCACTGGAAATATTTTAGATGAAAGGTAAAACATACTGGAGCTTTAAAGCAATTCTTTCTCCACACAGGTGGCAAGCAAGACATATTAAGGTTTCCCTTCAGTGTTGTTAGCCAAATGGTGTTATGCTTCAGTCTCTGGTTCAACTATAGTCATAAGGAGTAAAACACTATTTCTAACAGCTTCCTTCTAAATTTGTGATTCCCAAACTTCGGTCCTCCAAAGCAGTGTTTTTCAACCTTTTTTGAGCCACGGCACATTTTTTACGTTTACAAAATCCTGGGGCACACCACCAACCAAAATGACACAAAATGACACTCTAACACAGTAATACATATAGTTAATATGCTTTTAAATGTATTTATACACCCAGTGTGAAACCTGGGCCTGTTTTGATGAACACATCATATATATGACTTCCTCTCACATATTCTCTCAGCCTTCTCTTCTTCAGGCTAAACATGCCCAGGTTTTCGAGCAGCTCCTCATAGAGCTTGTTCTTCAGACCTTTGTGAAATTTCACCGTGAGTGAAACTTGCTTCCAGTTAACTATGGATGTCATGAAGCTGTTATAAACAGTTCCTTGTTGGGGGGGGGGGTTCTCAAAAAATCCAGAAAAATAGTTTCCAAGGGGAGAGGCTCAATTTGTTTCTTGGAAACCTGTGAGGGGGCTGCTAGGAGAGGGGGGGTGCCAATTTCCCACGGCACACTTGATGATCGCCCACGGCACACTAGTGTGCCACGGCACACTGGTTGGGAAACACTGCTCCAAAGGTTTTGGACTTAACTCTCAGTAGGACAAGCAAACTTGGCCATAACTCAGGAATTCTGGAAGCTGAAGTCTAAAAGCACTGGAAGACCAAAGTTTGGGAACTAACACTAAGAAAATTGGGGTGACGAACCTGATTACAAGGGAATTAAATTTCTGAGGGCAGGCAATCATCAGGCTTTATAGATATACATGTTTTAAAAGTTGCTCTTTAGGCAGCAGCTCCCAGAAACCCACTAAGCAAAAACTCAGAAGCCTACCACACTATGACTCACAGAAGCCCACCAGCTATGCTGGCTGAGGGAGTCTGAGATACATTTAAGTGCCTAAGACACATTTGATTATGAAGAAACTTATAAAGAAGATGGCATTTAATTTCAGCCATCAGGTGCTCTGCTATGGCTGACTTCTCTGGTTGAATTAGTCTGCAGTGCCTTTCACGTTCCTTGATTCGTGTTTGGGCAATGTTGTGTTTGGTGGTCCCTTTGTTGACTTGTCCACAGCTGCATGGTATATAGTAGACTCCTGCAGAGGTGAGAGGATCCCTCTTGTCCTTTACTGAACGTAGCATTTGTTGGATTTTCTCAATGGGTCTGTAGATAGTTCCTTAGTGGGTCTGTAGAAGTCAGCCATAGCAGAGCGCCTGATGAACCAGCTGGGACACAGCATATTATTTGGGAACACAGAAGTGCTGGACCACTCTAACAATCACCATATCAGACTACACAGAGAAGCCACTGAAATCCACAAGCATGTGGACAATTTCAACAGAAAGGAGGAAACCATGAAAATGAACAAAATCTAGCTACCAGTATTCTAAAAACTCTAAAATCAGGACAGCAAATAAAGAACAATACTAAAAAAAACCAGGGGAATTCCTGACATGAAACATTCAGGGCCAGCTAACACCTCCCAAGGAAAAATCCCCAGGACAGAAAGCAGTCAGGCTTTGAAGCTGTAAGGTCATTAAATGCTAATCAACGTGGCCAATTGCAACCTTCATACTTGCCTCAAGCATACGAGAGTTCTTTCTTCCACCTTGGACATTATTCCACAGATATTTAAACCCCATTTGCCTAGTTTCCAACAGACCTCACAACCTCTGAGGATGCCATAGATGTGGGCGAAACGTCAGGAGAGAATGATTCTGGCCATACAGCCCGGAAAACTCACAGCAACAATGCATTTCCCAATAAAGTTAGACTATGTGACCCCAAGCATTGAGCTAGGCGGACCCCATCTGTGGCCAGGAACCACAGTTTAAGAAACAGTGCCACAAAGTATACTAGTCATTGTCATCTAAAAAGTAAACTATTTAAATCTTATACGTCTTATTGGTGCAAATGTGTTTTTTTAAAACACACATTCCACAATTTTGTTTCAACAAATAAATGTTTAAGTATGACACACTGATGTCTGAATCTTGTTCCCTTGGAGATTTGTTTCTTTCCCTCCTATTTGGTTGTTACTAATGATAGAAAGGCAGGACATTGAGTCATTTAATAAATACAATAAAACAGGGGTTGGTAACACAAATGCCACCTGTGACACAAGTAGTTTACACCCAACTTAGATTACACTACACACGCCTGATAACAAATTATTCAGCACACTTCAATCTCTCTCCCCAGCTGTTCTCTTCCAACAAAACATTCTAGGAATGGATTCCTGAGTGATAGATAGCTGCATTCCTGGGCAGCTTTCCTCCTTTTCACCACCCAAAGCTTAAGAGAATGAGATTGCGGCCACCGGAACAGACGGTTTGCATAGGATAAAGTCTGCCACAAATGTAAAGAAAGGGGGTTCTTTTGCTTTGGTTACTTGGCTATTCACCTGACACCAGGATTTCAGTGTAGCCTCTGGTGATCCATTATTCACAGCAATCATCTCTTCATCTTACACCACCATTCACTATTTAGTCCCTTTTGTTTCAGTACAACTACCGGAAGTCAGACCCAAGATAAAAAGCTCCTCAGGGTTTCCATTAGGATAAACTGAGGAAATGAACCACCCTCCATTCACCAGGGCATCTTCTAGCTCTGCCCAAAGGCCTGCCTGGGTTGAATGAATTCTCCATAAAATGAGGGAGATGAAGTTTCTAGGGATGGCAGTGGAAGGAAAAATTACTTACTTACTTATGGACAAATTACTGACGGCTGTAAGTAAGTAAGGAATTGGAGCTGAAGTCCAAAACACCTGGAGGGTCGAAGTTTGCCCATGCCTGAGCTACACTGTAGAACTAATGCAACCCGACACTACTTAACTGCCATGGCTCAGTCTATGGAATCCCAGGATTTGTAGTTTTGTGAAGTCTTTAGCCAAAGAATGCTGGTGTCTCAACAATAAACCCTTGGATTCCACAACACTGAGCCATGGCAGTTGAAAGTGGAGTTGGGTTGCATTATTTCTACAGTGTAGTAGATACACCTCTGGCATACATATTACACTTACCATGCAAAACACTTTTGCAGTAGAGCAAGGGTGGGCAACAACGCCCCTTCAAACTGTTTATTGGACTGCAACTCCCATAATACACTGACAATGCTCAATAGGACTGGTGGACCTGTAGACCAAAGCATCTAGAGAACACCGTTGCCTGTTAGTAGGCCATTGTCCATGGAAATGCATGCCACAATAAACATTTAAGTCTTTAAGGTGCCTCTAGTTTAGACTTTTTCAAAAAAATTTCCTGGAACTAAGCAACACAGCTACCTCTTCGAAAATTACTCTAAGTCTTTACTAGATCTTGAAACAAATGTTCCATTTGTTGCTTGCCGTATCAAGATTCGGGACCTATTTTCAGCGCCTTGGCTGAAGCACAATGAGACAGCATCTGAGCATGTACAGACTGCTGCTCTTCCAGTCCTTCAGGTAACGACTGCAAGTCACACATATTAGATATTTTAAATCAAAAGAAATAACAGTCTTTAACTCTCAATGGTCCTCTCTGTTATGACTTTTTAAACACTTTGATGCGGAGGGTTCACTCCTTTTGGTAAAAGATGGCAATATGGGGTCTCCTAGGCCCCTTCTACACTATCATATAATCCACACTATCAAACTCCCACAATTCCTAACAGCCTATCGGGATGAAGTTTGCCTATTCCTGATCTACACTGTAGATTGACACCACATCAACTGCCATAGCTCAATGCTTTGGAAGCGTGGGAGTAGTAGTTTGATGAGGCATCACCACTGACCTGGTTAAACCACAACTCTGACATTGATCCCATATCGATGAACCCATGGCTGTTAACAGTGGTGCATCCTTTGAAGCGACTCCAATTGTTAAATGACAACTCTTCTGAGGAAAATAAAGAATGGCATTCTTGAGAGTTGTGGCTTGACTAAGCTCAACAGAGGTGGTAAAGCCATAACACCAAGGACTGCTTAGCCTGTCAGCAGCCTATGACACTATAAATCATTGCCTTGTCCTGAGGAAAATTTATAATATCACAAAGGACTACCACCTCACCTGCTTCATAGCAAATCTGCTACAAAACAGGAGCTTTTTTGTTGAATTCCAGGGCCATAGAAGTAGATGGCAAAAACAGAAGAATTGCCTGCTCCAGGGGAGCGTGCTTACTCTATCAGTGTTCAACATTTATGCAAATGATCAGCCACTGCCACAAGGGACAGAGAGTTTAATCTATGCTGACGATCACGCCATCACCGCTCAGGCACGGAGTCCAGGGGACGCCTGGATGTTTTGATGTTTTACCATCTTTATGGGAGGCTTCTCTCATGTCCCTGCATGGGGAGCTGGAGCTGACAAGAGGGAGCTCATCTGCGCTCTCCCCAGATTTGTACCTGTGACCTGTCGTCTTCAGTCCTACCGGCACAAGGGTTGAACCCGCTTCACGACCGGAACTCCTATATTGCACCACCTGACATCTACCAGGAAGTAGCAGCCAATAATGAAAGGACCAAGGCAGTTTACCTGTCTGAACATATTCTCCCCTATGAACCATCAAGGCTAATAAGATCTTCAGGTGGGGACCTGCTCTCAGTTTTGCCACTTTTGCAATTGCGTCTGGTGGAAACGGGAGACAGGGCCTTCTCTGTGTTGGCCCCTCAGCTATGGAACTCTCTCCTGATTGAGATCAGATTTGCCCCCTCCCTCCTGTCCTTTAAGAGGCTAGTGAAATCCTGGCTATGGAATGAAGCATTCTCAGAATAATGGCTGAGGCCGGCCACAGAACAGTTATTGACCACACATACGGACCGAGTTGGACATGATTTTATCTTGGCGATTTGGCTTATTTGTAATTTTCTCCTATATGTATTTTTGTTGTTGTATGACGTTTTTAGATTGTATTATTGCATCAGATCCTTGCTGCGAGCCGGTCTGAGTCCCTCTACGGAGGTGGAGAAGATTGGGATATAAAAGTTTTAAATTAATTAATTAATTAATTGACATATCCGGTCCATCCCCTGATATCTTAGCCAGCACGCTAAGGCCTTAAATCAAGAAATAGTTTCCTATGATCTGATTCTACAGAGATACTCGCAGGAACACCTCAGCAAGCGAGAGTCCAAAGGTGGCAGGCTAAAACCCGGAGCCTCAATCCAAATGAGAGGCTCCCTCCTGGACACACAGAAGCCTGGGCAACTTGGAAGGCGCTGAAGAAATGGGGCTACAAAGTGGAGTCCATGACATGGGAAAGTGGAGAAGAGCAAAGCACTGACCACCTACTACAATGCAGCCTGAGCCCTGCCACATGCACAAGGGAGGGCCAAGTGGCCAGCTTGGACATCTCATAGAATGCCAAGTTTGCAAACGGTGTGCTTTCGCTCCTGATGGGAGAAAGAAAGAGGCGCCCAGGAGGAGGGTCTCCGGGCGGGGACTCACAATCTCGGCCACCATGAGGGCCCCGGGCGGCGTCCTGAGGAACTCCTTGTCGTAGGCGAGGCTGCTGGAGCCCGAGGGGAAGCTGGCCGAGAAAGAGCTGGCGGCGGTGGTCACCGGCGGAGAGCGGGGCCGCGCCTCCTCATCCTCCGGCGGGCGGCGGGGGGCTTCACGACTAGGCGGGGGCTCCATCTCCAGCCCGGCCTCCTCCTCCCCCCCTTCCAGCCAGGGCCACGCTTCTCCCGGCCGGGAGAGACAAGCTCAAGGGGCGCTCTGAGCCTCTCTGAGCCTTAGGACTCCTCTCAAGGGGGCAGAGCTGCAGGGAGTGGGGAAAGGAGGCGGGGAGGGGAGAGGCCGCCTTCCTCGCCTTCCTTGCCTCCTCCCTCCGGCTCCCGGGTCCGTCAAGAGGGGGGAGAAGGCAAGGAGAGCCCTCCTCACGCCTCCCCTCCCGACAAGGCGCCTCTCTTCCCTCCTTCAGTGTCCTTTCCCGCCCTCCTCGCTGGAAGAAAGCGCCCCCAACACACTCTCAGGCGCTAGCTACCACCTGTGGGCTTCCAAGACGCAAACTTAGGACCTTCTTCTGCACCCGTGTATGGGGAGCGTCGTGGAATTGGGGTGCATATTAGAGTCTCCTCAGGCGGTAACCTTAGTGCTGAGCCAAAGCAAAAGGGGGAGCTGCTTCAGGAGCTGCACCTGGAGCCCCCTCTTTGAGGCACCTCATCTCTACCTAAATGGACACAGGGCTCACTGCCATGCTATCCTGGAATTTGTAGTTTGTTGAGGAACCAGCAGAGAAGGCACTAAACCTTGACAAACTATACCCCTCCCCCATGACTCCATAGCAGTTAAGGCATTAAACTTTGACAAACTATAGCCCCCCCATGACTCCATAGCAGTTAAGGCATTAAACTTTATTTATTTATTTATTAAGTTCGATTTGGTATACCGCTCTCTCTGGAGCCCAGAGCACCAACAAGAATGGCAGAATAAAAACATAAAACACACAATACATTAAAATACATTAAATTACATTAAAACAATTTCAATCCCCGCAGCTAAAACAAATTGCAGACCGGGCTGCAGTACAGTGGCAGGCTCAAGGCAGCAGGATAGTGGGAGCGGTAAACAGCAATCAGCTATGGGCCGAATGCCTCCCTAACGTTTTTACTGCTCCTACAGAAGAACGGCAGAAGGGCTTGAGTGGCCCCTATCTCTTCAGGAAGGCTGTTCCACAGAGTTGGTGCTGGGGAAATGGTGAACACGGCCCTCCGACGGGTAGTGTCCTCCAGACCCTAACACTGGGCACATCCAATAAGTTGAGCCCCTCTGAGCGCAGTGATCTCCTGGGCACATAAGGGGTGCCGCTCCCTCAGGTAAACACTGGCCCCAAACCATATAAGGCCTTGAAAGTTAGAACTAGCACCTTGAAGATGACTTTGACAAACTATAGCCCCCATGACTCCATAGCAGTAAAGGCATTAAACTTTGACAAACTATAGCCCCCATGACTCCATAGCAGTTAAGTCAGTGTTTTTCAACCATTTTTGAGCCGCAGCACATTTTTTACATTTACAAAATCCTGGGGCACACCACCAACCAAAATGACACTCTTAACACAGTAATACATATCGTTAATATGTTTTTAAATGTATTTATACACTCAGTGTGAAACCTGGGCCTGTTTCGATGAACTCAACATAGATATGCTGGCAGGAATGGCAGAAAGACACAAACTTCCCACACAGAACTCGCATTACCAAGAGAAAATACTACAAGAGTTTGGTGGGCATTGACCTTGAGTTTTGGGGTTGTAGTTCACCTATATCCAGAGAGCACTGTGGACATAAACAATGTTGGATCAGGACCAAACTTGGCATGAGTACTCAATATGCCCAAATGTGAACACAGATGGAGTTTGGGGAAAATAGACCTTGGCATTTGAGAGTTACAGTTTCTGGGATTTATAGTTAACACACAATCAAAGAACATCCTGAACTCTTGCAGCAATGGAATTGAACCAAACTTGGCACATTGAACTCTCATTACCAACAGAAAGTACTGAAAGGGTTTGCTTGGGAATTGACCTTGAGTTTGGAAGTTGTAGTTCACCTACATCCAGAGAGCACTGTGGACTCAAACAATGTTATGTTATGTTGTTGTTTGTTTTCTATCCAGAATCACAATGTTGGAAGGAGGCTCACCACTTTAAGGTCCCTAAAACAGGCATGGGAAAACTTCAGCCCTCTGGGTGCTTTAGACTTCGATTCCCACCATTCCTAACAGCCTGAGACCTTTTCCTGCTTAAATGGCTGAGGGGGAACATTCCCCCTGAGGCTGCTAGGAATGGTGGGAGTTGGAGTCCAAAACACCTGGAAGGTCCAACTTTGCCCATGCCAGCTTTCGACGGAGACCTCTTCCTCCCCCTTCCCCTTTGCTTCCTTTCTTCCCTCTCCTGTCGAACACTTACTTTTTCTTCTACACTGCCGCTTCTGCCGCCATTTTGATCTGAGGGGGCAGCGTGAGCGTGTTCAGGAGGGGAGGGGGATGGAGGAAGACGTGACCTTTAGTGCCTTAACTGCTATGACTCCATAGCAGTTAAGACACCTTGTCCAACCAAGGGCCGGATGGATGGATGCTATCCTTGAAGTGACTGGCTTGACTTTGAAGGAGCTGGGGGTGGTCACAGCTGACAGGGAGCTCTGGCATGGGCTGGTCCATGAAGTCACGAAGAGTTGGAAGCGACTGAATGAATAAACAACAACAAAAATGGTATATCATGCATTCGAGGCTCCTGAGACAATTTCTGATCGTCTATTCCCCTCTCCCTTTTTGACACTGTTTTCAACAATTACATAACACATCGTAACAGGCGCAAACAGGGAGTCCCCCTACGTTGTGGGATGGGCTCTGTCACTTTTCATAAATGGATTCAAACTGTTAAAAAACCAGAGTGGGGGTGTCTCATGGGATAAGCTGGGAAGGTTTTGTGGTTTGTTTTTGGTACATCTCTTCCCAATGAATGCAGTTTGACATCACTTTTAACTCTCATGGTTCAATGCTTTGGAAGCCTTGGAAGTTGTAGTTTGATGAGGCACCAGTGCTGTTCGACAGAGAAAAACCTTGTAAAATTACAGCATCCATGACCCCATAAGAGCCCTGAGTGGGCTTTGCGGTTTCAAGGTGCTTTAAAGTAGCTCAATGTTACAGAATCCTGGAAGTTTCAGTTTTATGACGTCTTTAGCCTTCCCTGCCAAATAATGTTGGTGCCTCACCAAACTACAAGTTCCAGGATTCCATAGCATTGAGCCATTGCAGTGAAAGCAGTGTCAAACTGCTTTACACCTACAGTTGTTGCTACCTGACCTCGAGTTGACTTTCATTTATGGTGACCCCATGTGTGAGAGACCTCCAAGGGTACATCTACACTGTAAAATTAACTCAGTTTGACATCACTTTGCCATGGCTCAGTGCTATGGAATCATGGGAGTTGCAATTTTACAAAATGTTCTCTGGTAAAGAGTGCTGAATCTGATGCCTCACCAAATTATAAATCCAGTTAAAGTGATGTCAAATTGCATTGGTTCTACAGTGGATGCATCCTAAGTCCCTTTATCTGCAACAGATTGGCTCAGACCTTGCAGACTCTGGGCCATGGTTTCTTCAATCTTACTCTTTTCATTATACCTCATGGGCCTATGGCGATCTAAAGTCAACCTATCACAGAGTTTTGTGGGCTGTGAATGTGTGGTATGCTGATCATAGGGTCATCCATTTCATGACGAGAAGGGATTCAAATCCTGGTCTCGAGAGTCATAGTCCAATACAAGCAGTCCTCGAATTACATATATCCAACTTACAAATGACTCAGAGTTAAGAACGAGGGTGAGACAACAGGAAGTGAGAGAAATCTCCATCTAGGAAGGGAAATCCACTCCTGGAAGAGTTGCCATGGGGAAAAAGCGTCTCTACTGAAAGTTTGTCACCAATCCTTGTTTACACAACAAGCCAATTGTTCAAAATCCAATTATCACAGGGACGGAAAGTGAGGTGAAATCTTCTGAACAGGGGCACAAACAGCAAAACAAACACCACAGGGGTGTTAACCCTTCCCAATGCTATGCAAAGCACACACACACACACACAATATGTTACACTCACACTCAAGTTTGCAGGCCTGAATACAGGCAGTGCTCAAGTTATCAACAAGATAGGTTCTGTAGGTTTGTTCTTAAGTTGAATTTGTATGTAAGTCAGATCAGGTACATTTTAAAGTCTAACTCCAGCCAAGTGTGTGTGTGTTTGTGTGTATGTATGCATGCACAAACACTCACATACATGACTGGAGTTACGCTTTAAAATGTACCGGTTCCAACTTACATACAAATTCATCTTAAGAATAAACCTATAGAACCTATCTTGTTGATAACTTGGGGACTGCCTGTATTCAGGCCTGCAAACTTGAATGTGGTTGTAACAGAGTGTTAGACTGGAATTTGGGAGCATTGAGTCATGATAGTTAAAGTGTTGTCAAACTGCATTTATATTATAATGTAGACCACTGATTCTCAAAGTGGACGGTGAGGCAATCCAAGGGGGCGGTGTAAGGCTCAGGGGAATTTGGGGGGCGGTGTACCCCTTTAAGGGGGCAGTGAAAGATTGGGGGTTCTGTGTGCCAAGTTTAGCTCAATTCCATTGTTGGTGGAGTTCAAAATGCTCTTTGATTGTAGGTGAACTATAAATCCCAGCAACTTCAAATCCCAAATGAGAAGGGCTATTTTCTAAAAACTCCACCAGTGTTCAAATTTGGGCATATTGAGTATTTGTGCCAAATTTCATTCAAATCCATAGTTGTTTGGGTTCATAGTGCTCTCCAAATGTAGGTGAACTACATGTCCCCCAAACCACTGCCAATTCCTCCCAAACCCCTCCAGTATTTTCTGTTGGTCATGTGGGTTCTCTGTGCCAAAGTTTGGTCCAGTTCTGTAATTTGTGGTGGTCTCAGTGGTCTGTGGAATTCAGAGCTGACTCAATTAAAGGTACTGCAAATCCCATCATCCGTTGTCCATACTCCCCCAACCATATTGTTTTTGTGATTAATCACTATGCTTTAATTATGTTCAATTTGTAACAATTAATATACATCCTGCATATTAGATATTTGCATTAGAATTTGTAAGAGTAGCAAAATTATTTATGAAGTAGCAATGAAAATATGGTTGGGGGTCACCACAACATGAGGAACCTTATTTAGGGCTCACGGCATTTGAAAGGTTGAGAACCACTGCATTAATACATATATCTTTCTGTTTAATTGCTATTAATTTTTTTTAAAAATTCTAGGGGGGCAGTGAGTAAAACATTTTCTAGGCCAAAAATGTTTGGGATCAACTGATGTAGACGCACCCTTTATTGTGATCTGTGGAATACCTCCTGCTACTATTTGTCATGCATGTGCCATGCTTTATTGTTTGCCATGCAGTAACACTCAATGTAGGAGACAAAGTTTAATGCACTTGTGAAGTTCACCTTATAACAAATGACAAATGGTGGAATATAATTCCACTGTGGAAGTCCGTCCCCCCCCCCCCCAAATCAAAATGTTTGTTACAGAAACAATTTATTCCCCACAGTATCTGCTTTATGGTTTGAGTACCAGGGCCTCTGCTTGTTTAAACTACAAAAGCAAATTGCATTGAGAACAAAGCAGCCGTTCCTTTGTTTTTTCCCCAGAAGGAAACTTCACACATATTTTTCATAGCCTTCTCTTCCTTAAAATTAGTAAATCCGCCAGAGTTAATGTAGCTCCCTTAAACATATCAAAGACAATTATTCCACCAGGCACTGTTTTCTACCTGATTCCCATGTTGCATTTATTTTGATGAAATAAGAGCTACATGCTTGAAATCCATTTTGAAATTCTTTCAAACGGTACCCTTAGGTAGCATTCTTAATTTATAAAGTTCCCTCCCCTGCCAGCAGACAAATCTTTGTAAAAACCAATTCCAGGAAGTGCAGCACATCAGTGACGTTCACTAGCAGCCACAAAGCTAAGGGAATAATTTTACCACTTAGCTGAATTATCTTAGCCTTGTTATATCTCAAAGAAGCAGGGAGTCTCCAAGAACCCTATTTACTCCCCCTGCATTTTGACTCTGAAGAGCAGCATGGAAAATTGCCGAGTGAGACCCACAAAGCAAGGCTATATTTTCTTACATGTAGATAGCATCAGAGACAAAATAATTGAATGCTGTAGCTTGAACAATCACCCTTTTATTGCTGTGAAGTCAGAATGAAAGAAGGGGCCCATTACCTTATTTTTATAATGAAGCTTTCAAGTACAAGTGCAACTGGGTCAGTAGCGTACTTCAGTCAATGCTTAACCTGTATGTGCCTGGAACACTATTTCATCATACGCACTAATTGTAGGGAAGTGGGCTTAGCATGGACAGGCTAATATTCCAAAATGCTACCATGTCATGTCAGTGCAGTTTGCCCAAAATCCAGAAAAAAAATACTGTTCAACCGGCAGAGAATTTTCAACAGTTCTTACACAATTGTCATGTCACAGGTTGTCATAAAGAAAATAATCACAAGGTGAGCTTTTGGAAGTTTAATTGACAATTGCCTTCAAATCAACTTCGATCTAAGGCAATCCTGAGAGACCAAAAAGTCTCCTTGCTATTGACAGTCCTGATCAAGACTTGCAGACTCAGGACTGTGACTTCTTTGACTGATCCCACTAACCTGTAACTCTAGGACTTAGATGCTACAAACTCTAACTCAGGACTGGATGAAAGCATAATGCGCAGGTGGACAGTATGGAATCATGGATGGTATAACACTTTGTAACATGATTTTTGTTCTTGGGTTATAAATGTCATTTCCTAATTGGCTATGCCATAAAAACATGGAAAAGTATATTCAACTGCAAACTATTTGTTTTTGAGGGACACCCTGCAGCACATTTTGCTATAGTTTCTCAATAAGTAGGCTATCTCATAGAGAAGAGGTCAGGAACCTTTTGGACTCAGAGAGCCATAAAAGCAAAATATTTGGAAATTTATTTCAGTTAAAGCCATATTTTTATATATATATATATACACACATATACATGTATATACATGTGTGTGTGTATATATACACACACACTTAATTCAACTAAATGTGAGTATATACATACATACTATGAGGAAAGGATTCCCCCGGCAGAATGACGGGACACTTCAGACCTGGCTCTGCAAAAGGCATGCTCAGGACTCTGGGAAGGAAGAGAAGACGGAAGGAAGGGGAAAAGAAAGAAAGACAGAGGAAATAAAGGAGGGAGGGGGAGAGGAAGAAAGAAAAGAAGAACAAACTATGGAAAAGGAAGAAAAGAAGAGCAAGAGAGAGACGAGGTGAAAAGAAAGAAGGAAATGGGGAGAGATGAAAGGAAAGGGCGGAGAAAGGAAAGGGAGTGAGGAAAAAGTAAAATAATGAAGTGAAAAGAAGAAAAGAAAGAAGGGGAGAGAGAGGGGGAAAGTGAAAAGAAAGGAAGGAGAAGGAAGACTTGGGGTAAAGAATAGAAGAGGAAGGAAGGAGGAGGGAGGGAGAATGGAGGAAAGAAGGAAGGAGAGAAGGCAAAGGAAAGGGTGAAGAGAAAGAAGAAAGAAAGGAAGAGGAAGGAAGGAAGAGGGAGAATGGAGGAGAGAAGGAAGGAGAGAAGGAAAGGGTGAAGGGGAGAGAAAGAAAGGGAGAGGTAGAGAGGGAGGAAAAAGGAAGGAGAGAAGGAAAGTGTGAAGGGGAGAAAGAAAGGAAGGAAGAGGGAGAATGGAGGAAAGAAGGAAGGGGAGAGAGGGAGGGAAAAGGAAGGAGAGAAGGAAAGAATGTAAGAGGAAGGAAGGAACAAAGAGGGAGGGAGGAAAGAAGGTAGGGAGAGAGGGAGGAAAAAGAATGAAAGAAAAAGAGAGGGAAAAGAGGAAGAGAAAGGAAGGAAGGAAGGAAGGAAGGAAGGGGGAGGAGGAGGACGTGGGACCAAGGCGGACCTTGGTGTCGACGTCGGCGAGGCAGTCCCTCATCTTCCTCTTTGACGCCATGGCTCTTGAACAGCTCGACGATGAGGGCAATGAGCTGGGCGTCCCCTGGGGGCAGCGAGGCCAGGTCTGCACCGCCAGGGCCATGCCCGCCTCTGCTGCCTCCCCTGAGGCCCGTGGTGGAGGACGAAGAGGAAGACTAGGACAAGGTGCTGCCGCCGGGCTCCACCATCCCCGATGAAGAGGCCGCAGGGCCCCGAGAGCAGCAGGGGATGAGGAAGAGGCTGCGATGGCGGCGCGGAAGCGGCAGTCGTGCCGCATTTGCATTACTTCTCCCCACTGCATGCTGGGAAACCGAGACCTAGGCTGCTCTGGAGAGCCAGATGCAATCATGAAAAGAGCCACATCTGGCTCCCGAGCCATAGATTCTCTACCCATGTCATAGAGCTTCATCCAATTCAACATAGTTTGTGGCAGCCACAGAAACTAAGTTTCTGGAGTATAACAGCTAAGTGCTGTCCAATTAAACAGAAAATGACACTCTCAACCCAATAACAGAAAATTTTACAAATCTTGTTACGTAGTGTAATTAAAGATATTGATAAGTTGCCATACAACAAAATTTTGATGACCTGGTTTACATGCAACAAAGACACTTTGTTGTATGTAAACCAGAACATCAAAAAATTACTGTAGCACAGATTGCCAGAGCAATACTAGAACAAGCAACTCAGTTAAGTAGCATTACAGTGTGAAACACATTATAGTAATTTTCAAAATCATATCCAAAGGGGTAGCCATATAAAAACACTTTAAATTTAGTCTGTTTCCACAAAAACACCATATTGTCACTCATCAGATGCAGACGGCGTTATCCAGAATTTTTAGTGACAGATTGAGTGAGTAAATGTGACATGTGAGATTGAGAATAGTGAAATCAGAAGGAATGTATATTATGTGACAGAATGAGACTGATGTATACATTCAATTGCTGAGGCAGAATTTGGTCCAAAGTGTCTAAGGGCGCATCCAGTCAGGGCACAAAACACATGCCCTCTCGGATATTTGTGGGGGGCATCCAAGTGACGCCCCACAAAATCACGAATGCTTTTGGCACAAAGCAGGAAAATGTTTTTCCGGACTGATTTTTAAAACCTGAGTCAGCACAGACTTTTCAGATGTGTGGAACTTCCCTTACTCATATCCAAGAACGATATAGTCATACTGGCTTTTGCTGTTAGCACTGGCAGTACATGAGATTGCCATCCCATGTACCTGAAAGCAGAACTTGAGATGTTGGGTTCAAACATTAATTTGATCATGGCAAATGTTTGAAATTCTAAAATGAATTCATGAATACAGTAACTAATGTTAGAATTCATTTAATTCATGAAGTTGCTGCTTGATATCCTGCAAAACTGATGAAGCTATCCCATGAGATTTATAGAAATTGAGATGTTACTGTTGAAGATATGTAAGCATGTTTTGTTATTGGTTTCTTTGAAAGGGTTGTTTTTGTCCTTTTAAAGTTGCCTTTCTGCAATTTATAATTCCACCCTCCACATTGGCTACAAAGTCCATAATATGATTATTGCAAAGTAATAGTGGGACTTGGGAATTTTCAGGTCAGAAAAAGGCAGTCCCAAAGTATGAGAGCTTACACTACAGCTTCTTCAATTCTGTTGGTCACTCATCTGCATCAGACTGTCTCTACTGGCCGCACCAACATGTGTACTTTGCTCACACTTTACATGCCTTGTTTGTTAAAGTTTAAGAAGGAGTTATTTATTTCAGTTAGCGGACACTGATCTATCTCAAGAATAGCAATAAGCGGATAGCTACTTAGATCAGCCTAAGTCAGAAGTTAAGATTTCTCAATCTGTTTCTTCTCCCAGAATCTCTAAATGTATTAAGTTATTTATTTTTTTGCACACCAGAATCATGGCATTTCCAATTAAGAAGTGTAGTTTACAACGATCAAAGAGCATTTCTGCTCCAGAAAATTCTCTCTCTGCTCGCTCTTGTCTTCCCAAAGAAATCATGTACATTGTCCTACCTATCAACAAAGTCATGTGATAAATTCCTCCCATTCTAACATTTCTTCGCTTTCAACATGTTTTATTAAGCGAGAGAGGAAGCACTATCTCCTAACAAATTATACCAATTTTAACGCATATTTCATAACCTTCGTGTTCGCTGGCATATGTAGAAAGTTAGGTGAAATCACTAGGGAAAAAAATCTAGCAAATCAATAATTTCATAAATAAATAAATAAGTTAATTACAAGCTTTGCTTGGAACATATGATCCTGGTAAGGTCACAGCAAGAGTTCCAGGATTGCCAGTACTCTTTCTGTTGCTACATCTTTTGACTCTATTTTCAATTAAAGACTTTACTGGAAGGCCAGAATACACGTTCATTACTAGTGTGTTAGACACCTGCCAGATTGATGGGACAAACTGGCACAATACTGTTAAAATGATATTGCGGTGAACTGGAGAAAAGGAGCAAAAGGTCTTGATTTAGATAAGAAATGAAGAAAGGAACTGTTTCTTTTCTAACAGATGAGTGGAAAGTAGACAGAAAGACAATGAATGTAGACAGAATTATAAACACATTGGTGTTTATTAACTGATGAGGACCAAAAACTCCCCACTGAACTCTAGAATATGTCAGACTTTTCCGGTAACTAATTAAGTTCCAATCTAGCTAGGTCCTGACCTTGCAGATTCCACCTTGCTTCCATACTCACCAGCTCTGTTCTCGCCTGTCTTGAGTTTGTTTGAGCAAACTTCACCTCCTGGTTTTTGCCAGGGCAATGACCATTTTGTTTAAGTAACATTTCCCAATCCTTCGTACAGAGATTATCTTGACCTGTGTGTCACAGAAAGAGCAGGAGAGGGAGAGAGGCACTAAATGTGAACCTTATGTATTGTACCATAGTACAATGTGTTAAAGGGTCTAAGTTTGTGGAGTATTTTTTCATCAGTATTTTAATGTATGTGAGTTTATATGGTTTTGACGTAAACCTCCTACTTAAGTGAAGTGTGTCCTGTAACAAAATATGTTACACTTAATTTTAACAGAATCTTAAAGCAGACTGTTCCCTAAATCTGTGGATGCTCAAGTCCTATTTGCTTTTTGGAAATTTTAAATAATATTTTCAAACCATGTATGGTTGAATCTGTGGATATTAGAGTTGTGCATGGAATTAGTTTCTTCTGTTTCCTTCATTTCTTTTGGTACTTCAGGAGCATGCAACAGGAAGGTCCCTCCCAGTACGAAAATCAGCTTGATATGAAAGCAAGCGGGAGCAGGTACTAGCTCCTGGCCTGCTTTTTGGCATCACAGTTTAATATTTTTTATGAATCTCCCAGCAAACAAAAAGTAAAACCCAATTCCCTGAAAAATACTCTCTTCTTCCAGGAGATCATCGCTCTTCTTTATCTGGAAGTGGGAAATCTCCTTAAAATGCATTGGAGAGTGCATGCATGGCTGGCAAGCGTGGTATAGCCTTGAGCAGAGTGCCTCCCAGAACTTGCCTTCTTACCTTGGAAAGAGTGTGTGTGTGTGTGGCATGCAGGCCCAGAAAGTGCACGCCTGCAGCCGAGGGCCTCCCCTAGAGTAAGAAACAGAACTTGCCTCCTTGCCTTGGAAAGAGAGTGCTTGTGGTGTGTGTCTGTGTGTGTGTGTGTGTGTGTAGAGTGTCTCCTCTAGAGTAGAAGCAGCAGGTAAGAAGAAGCCTCCTTATAGTGCATGCCGGGAGGGGGAGCCTGGGTGGGAAGTCGTCCCCCCCCCCCATGGGCCAATACAAAATTGATCTTTCGGCAACCCAGAGCAAAAACAGATATCTGTCCTCCTGGTTTCAGGAGCAGGCCCGGATTAACCCCTTTTGGCGCCCTAGGCCACACTTTGCAATTACGCCTCCAAACCAACCTCTACCGCACCCCCTCCACCTCCTCGCAGCGCCGCGTGCCCTCCGTCCTTGAGTCAAGGAAGGGGGGCGCGCGTGAGAAGGAGGAAGGAAGGGAAGCCCCGTTGCCAGCATCGACTTCCGGGGGTGGGGTTTCCCTCCGCCTCCTCTTCTGGGCACGCCCTCCTTTCTTGAGAAGGAGGGCGCGCGTGAGGAGGAGGAAGAAAGGGAAGCCCCGGGGCCGGCATCGGCCCCGGGGGTGGGGCTTCCCTCCGCCTCCTCTTCTGGTCGCGCCCTCCTTTCTTGAGGAGGGCGCACGCGAGGAGGAAGCATCGGCCCCAGCGGCGGGGCTTCCCTTCGCCTCCCCCCTTCCTTGACAAGGGGGGGCGCCATTCCCTCCTCCCCCGCTCTCTCGCAGCACTCTCCCCCCGCCCTCCCCGGAGAGAGAGAGATGCGTTGTGGGGGTTTTTGGGGCCTAGGGTGGCCTTATGGGTAATCCGGGCCTGTTCAGGAGGCTCCCAAAAAATGGACACGGGGTCCCCACCGAAAACTGGAACGCAATGGGTCAAGGTTTACCCTGAATACGCAATCCTAGTGAATACATAATTAATGGATATGGAAGACCAACTGTATTTGCTAATTTGAACCACAGTCAAGCCTTGATAATTTACTACCAACAAGTAAGCGATGCTTTTAAAAAATAAAACCAGCCCCAGCTTGTGGGAGCTGATGTTATTCAAAGAAACATACAATTCTAATGTTTCCTGTTCCTTGAGCTTTAATGCTCAAGGAACAGGAAACATTAGAATTGTGTCCTTTCAAACCAATCACTGTGTGGTTCACATATTGAAATAATTGACTAATCTTACATCTGAAATACGATCCTGTAAAAACGTTTTGGACTAAACCAAAATTATAATATCTATCACCTTTCCTTGGCACAATTAGGAACAGGGGGAAATGTTTGTGAAAAATGTTCAAAATTAACAATTCGAAGGCACATACTTTCCTTCCATCCCATTCTACTTTCCTGGCCAGATAGTAAATGCTGCTGAATGCTTCAGCTGTTACCTTCATTTGTTAACTCTGGGGTGTCAGAAACCTGTGAAAGGGAGGTTTTGTAGCAGACAGTCTGATAGCCTAATTATAGGATGGGAATGAGGAGAAAAGATGCTGTGTTACTGACAGAATAGACACCATATGGTATCGTCAATAAGTCTGACTGTGGAAGGGAAGCGTGCATCAGCCGCAAAATCCCAGCCAGGTTCTCCTTATCCTTTTAGTAAAAGCACTAGCATTTAATGGCTCCCATGTCACTGGGGTAGATAATCCATTCTGGATTTTAATTCAGTATGTAAATAAGTTATTCAAAGGGCTGAATCTGTTTTGGGGATAGACTCAAGCACCTTAAGTTGCTCCTTAAAATGACGGAGGAGAGTTTACTGACAAACTCCTCCAAGTCAAAGTGTGTAGTATGGAAATGTGGGCAACCCAGGAACTTGAAAGTAAAAGGTAAAAATGAGAAGATAACAGTCTTTCTCTCTCAAAAGGAATTATGCTAACATTGTAATTTTTTAAAATAATAATATACTTTATTATAACAGTTTGCTCAATGGATGAATCCATGGCCAATGTGTGTGTTTAACAATCCATTGTTTGAGCTGATGTGAGTTTTCTGGGCTGTATGGCCATGTTCCAGAAGCATTGTATGGCCATGTTCCAGAAGCAGGAGAGAATGCTTCTAGAACATGGCCATATAGCCTGGAAAACTCACAGCAACCCATTAATTCTGGCCATGAAGCCTTTGACAACACAATCCATTGTTTAATTGCAATGCACAATGTGCAAAGGCAATGCAAAAAGCAATGAGTATTCACACCCTGCTGTAACAGTTTGTGTGTGTGTGTGTGTGTGTGTGTGTGTGTGTGTGAAGGAAAATATGGACAAAATCAAAAAACAAAGGCATGCAAATACATAGAATTGTTATTTGAACAACCACAGAATGCCATTAATAAGGCAAGACAATTGCACAATGTAACAACCCTTTTTGAAAATACACCACCCCAAATACTTTACCAAATATATGAAAAAAAACATAGCTGTTTTCTTCATTCAATGCACACAGACAATTTCTAATATTTACCATACATCGAATACATGCCTGTCAAAATAACTCCAGGGGGAAATTTGCTTTCAGCTGCTGAAGGTGAATTTGTTTATAGGTAAATATTCCAAGCTCAGAGGGGGTGCAGTGAACATCAAACAGACTGCTATTTCTAGTTATCCTCAGAACCCTGAATTCAGCTTAGGACATTTCAATGACAAACACAACACACAACCTAGAGAATTTGTGGTATGCTATTCTGTTGCAAAAGAAACCAAGGGTCTTGAAATGAAGTACTTTCATGATGAGCACGCATTGCAATGTATTCTGACCTTGGTCTCTTTTAAAGTGTAGAGATATACAGTGTTCCCTCGCTACTTCGCGGTTCACTTATTGCAGACTCTCTGTTTCGCGGATTTAAAAAAAATTAATTTAAAATATATATCGTGGTATTTTTGCTGTTTTGTGGGGTTTTGCCGCTGCCGCTCTCTGAGGCGCTTTCCCTCCTCAGTCCTCCCTCCAGCCTTGAAGGGCCTTTGCTTCCTTTGCTTAATTTTATTTTAACTTTATAAAGACTTAAATAGTGTATAACTACTAAAATCTATGAATATAATAAAAGTCAGTGTTTGCGGCCGAGCAGTGGGAGGAATATGTGGCAGCGTTTCGATTGGCTGCCACTCCAGGATTATTTGCATAAATGGCTCTGACTGGCCAGGCACCCAACATTCCAACACAGCACAGAGAGGAAAGGAAAGGGCCTGAGGCAGGCATAAATGGCTGGAGTTGAAATTAGCCAGTTGACAGTTTTTTTCTGTTGGAAATGGAATGTTCAGTACCTTCACCCAATACACTTCTAAGGTGACTCAGAGGGAAAGCAAAAGGCCTCAGGCAGTCAGCCACTGCGGGCCACAGCAATGACGGATCAGGACCAAACATGGCAAACAAGGGACCAATGGCCCACTTCACAACCTGGTGTGGTTTAGGGCAGGATGGGCCATGAATGATGGGATTTGCAGTACCTTCACCTCATTCACTTCCCAAACAACACTGCAGCCCCTATAAATCACAGACCAGGCCCAAAATTGACAACAAGGCTTCCTTAACTTGATTTTCCTGACTAGGCCTCAGCTCATGAGATATTGTTAGGCTTCCTCAACTTGATTTTCCTGACTAGGCCCCCAACAATGACAGAACAAGACCAAACTTGGCATACAGACCCCCCCCCCCAAGATGCACCCTACATCCTGGTGCAGTTTGAGGAAGGATGGACCATGGATGATGGGACTTGCAGTACTTTAATTCACTTCCTTAGAGCACTGTGGCCCACACCAATGACGAACTATGGCACACAATGCCTTCCTCAAATAACCCGGGCACTGCCGGGTCCCCAAGCTAGTAATGTATAAATATCAAAAATTAATAGAGTGTCCCTACATTGCTGTTTTTCACTTATTGCGGGAGGTCCTGAAAACTAACCCCAGCAATAAGTGAGGGAACACTGTACCACTATAGTTCTACTTTAACTATCCCAACTGCATTATTGTCTAGCACTATAATTGTAAACACTGAAAAAGAGACCCTTATGTCCCCTTCAATATGTCTCCTCTTCCTGTCAGTGACATCAGGGAAACCTCCAGCCAATCCCTGCATGGATCTTAGCCGGCCCGGTACAGTTTCTCAGCCAATAAGGGGGAGGCACAGGAAGTCTGAATAGCTGTCGGAACTGCATACAGTGCCCCATATTTCTAATATATTGCTCAACATTGGGTTTATAATTTCCCTAATTTCTTTTCGTATAAACTCTTTTTAAAGAAATGGAACAAATACAGGAGAAAGTTAATGCTGGATGGTTCAATAATAACCCCAACTATAATGAAAAATATTTTTTTCAAAAATATTTAAAATATAATAGATAAAAAGTTAAGGGGAAAAACTTAGACAAAATAAGGGATTGGATAAAGGTTGGAATGAAGAAGGAAATTATTATGGAAGAATTAAGAGAAATAAAATTGACATGGTTTCATTGCATACATTTAGAACAATAGTTTAAAAATTGGGTAAAAAAATAATAAAAATGGAAGTGAGCTTGATCAATTCAAACAAATAATACAAAATGGAAGGGATATAGAGGAGCATAAAATTTGAAAGGAATAACTAGTAAAGTATATAAGATAATAATTGAAATAAACAAATGAAAAATAAAGAATAACACCCTCAAGGGGGTCTGGGAAGAGGATTTAGGGATGAAAATAAATGAAATGGAGTAGCAACAATTATGGTGACAAAGACATTTGAAAAATGTATCAATAGGGGTTAAAGAAAATTACTATAAGTTAATATGGAAATGGTACTTTACACCAATAAGAATGGCAAATATAAATAAAAACTATTTTTAAAAAGTGCTGGAGAGGATGCCAGGAATCAGGAAATTTTGTGGTGACAATGTAAAAATATAAGTAATTTTTTGGGGAAAGTATTTAGAGAAATAGAGGATATAATGAACATTAAAATAGAAAGAAGTCCTAGTATAGCTTTATTATCATTATATAATAATAGACAACTGAAAAAAGAGGATAAAGATGTGATAACAAACTTATTAACAATAGCAAGATTGCTTATAGCAAGGAATTGGAAAAGAGAAATAAATATACAAATAGCGAGGAATGGTATAAGGAAGTATGGAAACTGACAATAAATGATAAGATGACATGTATATTAAAAGTTAAAAGTGGTATATATTCATTGAAAAACCAGTGGAGACCGTCCAACTATGGTTGAAGGTAATAGAAAAATTCGGCCTAGTGGCTGGGCTGAAGGTAAACAACAGGAAGACAAAGATTTTAACGAAGAACATGTCCAAAAGCCGCCAAGAAAAGTTAGGAATACTATCAGATATGCAAATCTCCCAGTCGATCAAATACCTCGGCATTCACATTTCAGCTCAGAATTGCCATCTTCTAAAGAACAACTACAAGGTTCTGTGGAAAAAGATCCGAGTCGGCCTAGCAAACTGGAAGAGTGCCAATCTATCCCTCATGGGCAAGATAGCGGCTGTCAAGATGAACGTGCTGCCACGGATGTTATACTTATTCAAAACCTCCCTATTATCAGGGCAAACGCTATCTTTGATCAATGGAAAAAAGACATCCTCAAGTTTATCTGGGACTCAAAGAAAGCAAGGATAAAGTACACAGTTCTGATCGACAGGAGGGAGAGAGGCGGCCTAGACCTACCGGACCTAAAATTATATTATGAAGCATGCGGATTGATCCACATCAAAGACTGGATAGCCTTGAATAAAGAGGACCTACTAGCGCTGGAGGGCTTCGACCTCAGTGCTGGGTGGCACAGCTACCTATGGTATGGGAAAACAAGAACGGACCCCAGCTTCAAAAAACATCCACTAAGAGCAGCCTTAATTCGAATCTGGGAGAGATACAAAGAGAGGTTCTTTCCCAAAACTCCCTTGTGGGTCTCCCCCATCGAGGTACACCAAAGGTACCTCTTGGGATGGAAAAAATGGCCAACTTATGGAGAACTAACTACTAAATCTGAGGGGAAGAGACGTCTAAAACCTATGGCTCAACTACAAATCCAATTCAAATCCCTCAATTCAAATCCCAAAGGACGAACAGACCGGCTTTGTAGACAAGGAAACTTTCTGGAACACATTTTTGAGTAGGGAAAAGAAACTAATCTCTAAGGCCTACCTGAAACTATTGGAATGGTCCACGGAGACCGAACAGGTGAACTCCTGTATGGTCAAGTGGGCACAAAACATCGGCCGCCCAATCAGCATGTACGAGTGGGAGAAAATATGGAGGAAAAAGTTAAAGGTCACCTACGCCACTGACCTCAAGGAGAACTGGTATAAGATGTTCTTCCGGTGGTACATGACTCCACAACAGATAGGACTGATGTACAAGAACACCCAGACTAAGTGTTGGAAGTGCGGTACCCAGACCGGAACCTTTTACCACATGTGGTGGTCTTGCCAAGAAGCCACGAGATATTGGAAAGAAGTCCACAGTGGCATTCAGAAAATCCTCCAAACTACCTTGGAGAAAACACCGGAGTCCTGTCTGCTAGGAATAGTGAAAGAAGATGAATTCCCTGACGAGAACACAGAACGGCTGTTCCTGTTCCTTTCTACGGCAGCAAGAATGGTCTATGCACGTAAGTGGAAGGCTGCTACCACACCTCAAATTGAGGAATGGGAAAGCAAAGTCCAGGACATTATGAGTATGGACAAGTTGTCCTTCTACCTGTGCAAGGCAGAGGGCAAAGCACTGAAAAGAACAGACTGGACTCCATTCAGGGACTACATGAGAGCCCGAGAGTTGCAACTGAGCCCCTAAAGGCATTTAGCCCGGAAGCAGGATCAATAACCAGCAGTGAAAAACAAACTATAAAGGGCTGCCACCCCCGGGGTCTTCCCCCTCCCTTGTGAAGGACTAAACGTAAAGACTTGAAAGAAATAACCGGAAGCCAACAAACTCCCCCCCTCCCGTCCCCTGCCCCTCCCTCTGCTGCCCACCCCCCTCTTCCCCTCCCTCCCCACTCACCCCGCCCCCCAAGCACCCCCTATCCCCTTGATCCACTCACATCCTCCCCACCACCCCCACCTCTACCAATCCTCCTCCCTCCCCAGCAAATCTGTAAACCTCAATAAAAATTTATTCTAAAAAAAAGAGGTATATATAAAGGAGTTATATTATTGAAAAAGGATTTAAAAAGAAAGAGGGAAAATTACCTCCACAAGAAGAATTGAATTTTTGAACCAATGATTTATAAAAGCTCTGGCTCGGGGGGAGGGGAGCACAGTCTTGAGAGATAGATAGTATGTATAAGCATAAAAATCACAGTAAATGCCAAAAGTTAATGTATGGTAGATTGTATTGAATGTATTAGTATATTTTAATTTTTTTAAAAAAACTCCATAAAATGTCTTGCATTTTTATGTGAATTTATGCCTGTACATTGTAAGCTTTTGCTGGTATTTGCATATTTTTTTGGGCAAACTGAATAAACCTCTGTGGCTTTGCCTTCAACCCAAAGTGCTTGTTCTCTATCCTGGCTGATCTGGTTTAGCAGAAGCTCACTGGGCACAGATCTCTTTATCCACAGTCCCAGATGAAATCTCAACAGTAATCCAGATGGATTTTTAGAACTTGCATTCTGCGACTTCTGAGGCTTTATCCCCTCGATGGGGATTGCAGGGAACAAAAATTATCTGTATCCATAAGGATGTTTGTGGATGAGCAACTTTATGGAAGCAATTTTTTTGCTTCCATAATGTTCTGGTGAATTGCACAAGTGAGCCATGCAAAATCAGAAGTAACATGGCTGTACTTGGGGATTTAGCTGAAAGTTTTCATTTTCTCTCATGCTATTTGGGGGTCATGAGAGGGAGTAAGTTAATCTATCATTTTGCATTTTGGGACATAACGGTTGATTCTTCAGCCAAAACAATCCCAAGGATTGCAAGGAGGGACTTTAGAAGTCCAGCAGAAAGCTAGGAGGATACAAAAATATTACTGGAAGTTGCATATGGTCCAGATGTGATTTTTCCACCTCAGTTTAAAATTAAGTATACACAATACAGCTGGAGACAAAAACATACATTCCCCTGAGGCAGTATGTGTTTGGAGTAGCTTACATCCTTTACTGGAAAAAAATTAAGAAGAGGGAGCAACCCGCATAGTATTTGTGCCTCAACAATACTGTTGCTGTTATTTCTAACTGGGGAAAAACTTGTTCTGACACACACATCCCTTAAAAATGGATATCAATCATTACGGAAGATAGCTGTTATTATTTATTTGGAGAATTATCTAACAGTAGTATCTTGTGTTTATATGCCTTCAAGTTGGTTGCCAACCTACGACAACCCTATGAATTTCACTATGTTTTCCTAGGCAAGGAATATTCAAAGATAGCTTTGCCAATTCCCTTCCCTAAAATATAGCCTATGCCCCTACTATTTCTTGGCAGTCCAAGGGTTGAATGAAAAGTAATGCCTCCACTTTCGTAACTCCTCAACAGATGGCAGTAATGGTATGCGGCAGGTACTGGCTTGTTCAGTAGACTCTCCTCTACAGTTCCATTTTGGCGGGAAGCTTTAGCATTGAACAGTTGTGTTGTTAAAGGGCGAAGTATGGAACCCTGTACAGATGGTCAGTCAATGTGACTTAAGCAATGTGCAGTCACTGAATTCTTGACAGCAGAAGGTGTCACCCCAAAGGACATTCATTAGAGAATGGAAGCTGTTTATGGTAATTGTGTTGATGTAAGTACTGTGCATCATTGGGCGAGTAAGTTTAAAGATGTTGAGGTGGGAACATCTGACTTGTGTGACAAACAAAGAGTTGGATGTCCTTGTAATAGCAACCACCGAGTTTTACAAGCAAAAGGTTGACAGACTGATTCAGGAAAATCATTGTATCATTCAGAGAGGAATTTTAAGCAAGTTAAATAGCACATTCTAATGATTATTTCTGCATTTGATTTATTAAAATATTCCCATCCAAGCCCAATTAATGAAGATGGAGGCATTACTTTTCATTCAACCTGTGTACTAAACAAGGTTGATCCTGCTTAGCTCCCAAGATCAGAAGGGATCTGGTGCCTTTTGAGTATTTAGGCCTTGATACTATCGTAGGACAATTTTCTTTTTACTGCAATAGCAAAATAGTTTCTGTAGTACTCAAGTTAAGGGCTCTTCTTTGTGCCAGCCACTCTATAAACAACTGGAATGCATCACTTGGATGCTGTTTTAACTGTAATAAGGTAGGGAGGATCGCAAAGTCTACTTCGTTCATTACACTTACACACACCTAAGCTTGGATCATACCCGGTATATGCTTGTCAGACTGCTCTTAGACACACACATAAAGTTGAAATAGATTAGACATCCATATCACTGCTGAATATTTGAAGAATGTGATAGTCCTTGACAGTGGGCAGACATGGAGAATGCAGGGAGAGTAATCGGTTTTTATGCCTGAAGCAAATATTAATCCACTTGTAATATCACCGCTGAGAAGAATAGCTTGAACTATGTAATGTAAGCTTTTCAAACCAAGCCAACACTGCATAAAAGCTCTTAGCAACTGTGCTAATATGAAGAGTTAAGTGCTGTACCTCCACCAAGTAAATCACCATGTCAAGAGCACATGTGACCCCCTGGGGGCATGTTTGAGGTCTGCGCTATGGCAACTGGAGAACTGTCAGACAGCTCAACACAGTTTACACCAGTTTCCCCATCCTCCTATCCTAGCTGGAGGTCAATATGGGAAAGAAAGGTCTGATGTGTAACAATGGGAGAAACAAGTGTAACAAGGTGCTTTATTAATAGCATGAGGACCTCCGGAGGAACTTTTCCATGTAAAAAAGTTCTGCTTCTTTTCTTGATTAATCTCTGTCAAGACTGAACGTGAATTCAGAAATTAGATCTTTTAAACTATGGAATATCATGTTGCATTATGTTAACAGATTTGGATGGTGCTAACTGCCAGAAAGACAACAGTATTAAATTAAAGTTGGATACTGTATATGAGATGTTCAAATTGGATTTTTTCCTTTAAATTGGTGTATTATGTTTTTAGTTAGTTATGTATTTTATGTATTGATGTATATGTTCAGAAGTGGGACTCTCTGCCCCAGAGTGTGTTGGAGGCTTTTAAACAGGGGTTGGATGGCCATCTGTCGGAGTTATGCTAAATAAAAGGTGATACAGGATTCTGGAGAAAGAGTAAAAATGTGTTCTTTTAAATGCCCTGGTCTTAATTTTTGATATGTGAGTATCTGAAGATAACAGTATCTGGAGGAGCAAAGGCTTCTTAGCACTTTTATATAGCATAGTCTTCAATCTCTCTCTCTCTCTCTCTCTCTCTCTCTCTCTCTCTCTCTCTCTCTCTCTTGCCAAAATGATTCCTAACTTCCTTCTAGATTACTATAAACATTCTGGGTTTCAAGGAACTGCTTGAAAAAATAATCAAGGTTAAAAGTACAGAGTGAAGAACTGACTTCAAAATATCTGAAGACCTCTTTGCAACTGTGATATATGATAGCCATAGGATTGAACACCTTTTGAATATAACACTGTGCTAATGAACCATAGAGAATGTAAATATACATTATAATTAACAAGGAACTAATGGCAACTGGAATTTAATCCTTCAAAATGAGAACTGCTCAACTAAAAGCTTATTATTCTCATGTACATACAATACAATAGCTATATATATAAAAAGAGAGTGTGCGTGCGTTGACGCTTATGCACGGCCATACTATAACCCCCAGAACCACAAAAACCACTGAACACATTCCCACAGACCACGAGGTACAATCGTGGCACAAAAAAAACCCCTAGGGACCTCGGAAGACCCCTAAATACCACCCCCCAAAAACCGCCATTAAAGCAGCGTAGCGGCGCTTGCGGAATGCCACTGGCCAACGGAGCCGATAAGGAGACAGATAACAAGGCAGAGGAGGAGGACAGAGCGGCGAAGGATCATACTCTTACCTCCTCCTCCACATCCCTGAGGGAACCCACAGCCACTCACCGCCGCTTCGGTCGCCCTTACGACTCTCCGGAGAGGCAGCACTAACCCACGGCGAAAAAAACCTCAAAAAACTACAAAAAATGGCCGACAACCCACTTCCGGCCCAACCGAAAAGGCTCCGCCGGAAGTCGGTCCGCCAGGAAAAGAGTCATGGCGGAAACTGCCACCGAAAACATGGCCACCGGAAGACCCGCCCCCCTCCCGGAAACACAAACGTCTGGAAGGTGGCGGAGGAAGCCAAGAGGGCGACAAAGGAGCCGACCACGACGCCACATCCATCCTCCTGGCAAAGGGCCCTCTTAGGCCACCCCTTCACCAGGGAGGTGCCAAAGGACCCCGATAAGACGCCACCCCACCTCCCTGCCACTCCCAGAAAAGGAGGCCGAAAGAAGACAGACCGCGTGGCCAGCGAAAGAGGCCCAGGAGGAGGCGGACGAAACAGTAACGCCACGGCCGTCCTCCTAACGAAGGTCCCCCTTCGCCCCCCCCTCCGGCAGGGAGGTGGCGAAGAAGGGCGACCAGGCAGCAGAAAAAGCGGACATGGAAGAGGTAGGCAAGCTTACAACAAAAAATAGTAATACCCATAATAATAACCAAACGAACACCCATATACACACACATATACATATATACACACACATACATACACATAACCACATATACACATATATACACACCCAAATACATACACAAACACATACACACAACTACATATATACACACATACATACAAATATATACACACATACACACAAATACACACATACATATATATATACACACACACAAATATATACAAACACAAATACACACATACACATATATACACACATATATACACATACACATACACATACATACAAAAACACATACAAATACACATACACACAAATATATACACACATATATACATACAAATATACACACACATAAACACATACACATATATACACATATACAAACACAAATATCAACACACATACACACACATATATACACACAAACACAAATACACAAACATATATACACACAAACACATATACACACATAAACATATATAACCCCCCCCCAATATACACACACACAAATATCAACACACATACACACACATATATACACACAAACATACACATAAATACCCACACACAACACATACTCTCATCATTTCCAACCCTTACATCCTCAGACTTTCTCCCATCTCCTAAATAGGGCACAGCAACGCGTGCCGGGTTCAGCTAGTAGTATATAAATACTTCAATATCTGTAAATGGTGCATAATAAACACATTGTATATGCAATGTATTGCTCTCAAATAATGGGAGTTGCTTGCAACTCCTTTTCAGCTTTTTCTTTATAAAAGCTATCCAGTGGGTTATCAAAGGCTTTCATGGCCAGAATCACTGGGTTGCTGTGAGTTTTTCGGGCTGTATGGCCATGTCTCAGAAGCACTCTTTCCTAACGTTTCACCCACGTCTCTGGCAGGCATCTTCAGAGCTTGCTTATGGAACATGGCTATACAGCGTGGAAAACTCACAGCTATCCAGTGTATATTTTTTGGACATTTAAATATTCAAACCATAGAATAAAAATATATAATGCTTGCCATCAAGGGTGCTAACCTAGGGTTAGAGGCCTGTCCACCAGTTCTGGTTGGGATTACACTCCCCCTGAAAGACTGTGTTTGCAGTTTGGGAGTGCTCCTGAATCCATTTCTCCAAATATCAGCCCAGGTAGATGTAACGGTCAGGAGTCCTTGCTACCAGTTTTGGCTGATACGCCAGCTATGCCCCTTTCTAGAACCAGAGGACCTAATGGCACAAGTAACCTCAGGGCTGGACTTCTACAATGAGCTTTACAAGTTCAGAAACTCCAATTAGTTCAAAACACAGCAGCCAAACTAGTTACAGGAACATCCAGGTGTGAGCATATTTCACCCATACTAAAGTCACTCCACTGGCTACAAATTCGATTTTGGGCAAAATACCAAGTGTTTTTGTACGTGGTTTGGGTCCAGATCACCTACTTTATTCCCTTTCCCCATACAATCTGCCCTAGACACTTTGGAGATGGCTACTCCAGCCAGTCAGAATGAAACTTGGCATCCGTCACCCAGAGAACCATTTCATCAGTCACTCCAAGACTCTGGAATAACCTCCCAGAAAAGCTTCAAAAGTTAAATGAGCTGTTGAAATTTAAGACAATTGAAGACGTATCTCTTCTGGTAGGCCTACCCAGTCAATTTTTAACTGAATTTTAAATCATATCCTGTGTTTACTGTATTTTAATATTTATTGTGTGTGTGTGTGTATTTCATAGAAATACATTTTAATATATGTATTTCACATAATGTTTTATCATGAATTTAATGATGAAGTGTTTGTGACATGCCTCAAGCCACATGTGTGGTTTTTTTTTAGAAATCCAGAATAAATTGGGAAATCAGTTTACTTTGGATTAATCAGGATTAACCTGAGGCACTGTCTGGATCCCTCACGTTAACCTGAAACGCTTCGGCTCTGTGGAGAAGGGCTCCATGACTCTGGAGAGCAGCGTATAAATCCCTTTGGAAACCTACTGGGTGATCTTGGGTAAGACACACTCTCAGCCAGAGAAAGGCAAAGACAAGCCCCCTTTAAACAAATCCTGCCAAGTATATGCCACAATAGGTTCATATTAGGCTCAACATAAGTTAGGAACAATGGAAGGCACACAAGTATGCGTTTCCCTCTTCTTACAAGTAGCCACAGCACAACCTGTTGGAGTTTTGAAAAGTGATTCTTTTAGATTACAACTCCCAGAATTCTCTAGCCAAACTTTGGGTTCACTATATCAATGTGTTACTTGCTAGAGTTCAAGCTTGCCTCATTTTCCTATCTTGCATATCTATGCCCTTTTCATGGTCTGTGTACAACTTCTTCCCGCAAGCTAATCTCTTAAACTAAGGGCCCTTGCACACAGCCATATATCCCATAATATAAAGGCAGAAAATCTCACAGTATCTGCTTTGAATTGGGTTATCGGAGTCCACACTCTGAGAATGTGGGATTTTCTGCCTTAATAGTCTGGGATAAAGGGCTGCGTGGAAAGGCCTTATGTGAGAAGTGTGTAGCCCTTCCAGTTTTGTTGTACTTCCACATCCTGCAGTCCTAGCTAACATAATCAAAAGTAAGGAAAAATGGGAGATGTTGTTCAATCATGTTTTGAAAGCTATACATTGCCCAGTGCTGGGATAAGGAGTAGTAGAAGACCAGCTGTCCTTTTAGCTTTATAGTAGTAAATTTTAAGTTACATGACATATTAGCAAAGACAAGTGAATATGAGATTGTCAAGAAAACAAAGGAAGTAAAAAAAAAAGCCATAATCACCAAACCAGCATGGAAAAATAATGGTCAGCACAGCAATGACCTCTAATGGAATACTATGCCATTGCAACAAAATATGAATCGTGGTGTGCACGTCTCAAAAAACCTTCTTTGTTTGTCTTAATGAAATTTGTGTTACTGTTTAGATTCTGAAGTGTTTTTTTAAAAAAATGGGGTCTGTGTCGGATCTATTCCGGACATCCGAAAATTCAGTTAGTTTTTTATTACATTATTCACCCATTCACGCCAATGGTGACACTAACAGGGCAATTCCCTCCCTCAGTTTTAGGTTTATCAGAACTAAATTTGCTACCAATGTATTACACATTTACCATTCTAAGCCATCCCAAGTTTCAGAACATTTCACATATCCACTGATTTTTGAAAATTTAAAAAAGTTTTTATAAACATTTTAAAAAGAAAAAAAAACCCTATAAGAGCTTTCTTCTTGAATTTATATTTTCAGGGATTCAACACCTGTGCATAATTTCCAAGTTTCAGAAAGATTTCCACATCTATTGATTTTTAGGGAATTTTAACCAACATAAACTTAATAGTACTATTTCACTGGAAGACCCCATGGGGCATCCAATTAAACCTTCTTCTGCCAGGCAGGAAAAGTCAAACCACTCCAACAGATGCCCATCCAGCCTTTGAAATAATAATAATAAAATTAAAAATAATAATAAACCTACTAGGTAAACTTTGGAGTTACTGCTTCTCAAATTTGCCTACCTCACAGGGTTGGTTCAACTCCCAATTCCCTTTTGGAGGAGAAGGAGCACCCACGACGGAGACCTGGAGCCACTTACGAGACTTACATAACTCTTCTGAAAAGTCATGAATCTTACGTTTATTTGAGTGGGCATTGCCTTGCGGTTCGAAAATCGCATTGTGAGTACGCATCTTGCTAAATAGATCCGACATAAGATGCACAAACTACTTTTTGCACAGCCCTAAAAATAATAATAAATTTTATTTTAACCCCACCACCATCTCCCCAATGGGGACTCAGGGTGGCTAACCGATCATACATAGTAGATTCAGTCTTTGTCATGCACTGAGGAAATGAGAAGGATAGCAATGAGGATCGGAACCTGCCTACCAATTTGTCATAGGTGAAATGTTTGAGACCTTTTACTTCTCTAAAGTGGAAATTAGCCATTACCATGAATTTCCTAGGGGTTTCTTTGGCAAGGAATTCTCAGAAATTGTTTTAAAAACGTTTCCCCACTGAATATGGTATTTAAGAGGTCTCTCACCCAAATCCTAACCAATGCTCACCCTGTTTAGCTTCCAAGATCAGATGGTATCTGGTGACTTTAGAGCAGGGGTGCTCACACTTTTTCAGCATGGGAGCTACTGATTAAAAAACCAAGTCCCAAAGATCATCTACCCAGAAATGTAAAACGTATAACTATTTTCTTATTTATTTATTTATATTTATTATTCATTTTTATGTACCGCTCCTTCCAGCAGGCTCGGGGCAGTTTACGTAAAATGAAGTTCAACATTTCAATTTAATAACAACAATATAAAACAGCATTAAAATACATCCAACCACCCCATTTCTCCCACACTGCCATATTACCACACATATTATCAGCCAGAAAGTAAGAAGAGAGGCTTTTGAACTGCAAGGCCATTTAATACTCAGCAAGGTAAACAGAGGGACATGCAAAAATACATCCAACCACCCCATTTCTCCCACATTTCCACATTCCCCAACATATACAGTATTTCTCAAGGAACAAAGCAAGCAGAGAGGCTTTGGAGCTAAAAGGCCATTTTTAAACATTAAAAATAAACAAAGAGACATGCCACAGAACAATCAAGCACCCACCCCAAAGTAAAAAGACCGACCTTTGAGATGCGGTAAGGAAATGACCCCAAAGCATCCTTCTTCTCCTCCTCCGTCATTGCTCCTATTTCCACGCCGCCAGCATGCGTGCCGCCTCCAAGAGCTCACGAGAAGTCCGAGAGGCAGAATGGGTGCTTCTGCGCATGCGCGCGGGGCCAGCCATGCATCGCGTCATCCAGGCCTGCCCCCTTTGGTCTCCTACGACTCTGAGTGGCTGGAGAAGGATGGAGGGAGGAGGAGGAATCCAAAAGAGGGGGCCCATTCTGCCTCTTGGACTCTGGAGCTTTTGGAGGCGGCGCGAGCAGGGAGCGGGGAGGAGCAACGACAGAGGACTTCTTTGCAGCGTGCAGGGGCGCGTGAAGAGGACCAACTGCAAAAAAAACCTGGTCAGGGGCCTCAAGATCACCAGGATGAGGCCCGAAGATCACCCTGGTGATCCCGATCACCGTTCTGAGCACCCCTGCTTTAGAGTATGTAGGCCTCCATTGACCATTTTATTTATTTATTTATTTCCAGTGTTTATACCCCGCTACTTCTCAACCCCCGAGGGGGGACTCAGTACGGCCTAACAGATGGCAACAATTCGATGCCACACAATACATAGTAAACAACAGTTAAAATTAAAATACATTAAAATACACCTAGACTTCAATACATTAAAATACAGTCAATATCTTAAAGAAAGAACTTAACACTTATGTCCTGAAGACACAGGAAGAACTTAGGGAATATAACCTAAATTGGTTTCAATACCACCAATTAGCCAAAAGATACAATGTAGNC